>CM065687.1:3516319-3533819 GCA_017654935.2 Phymorhynchus buccinoides
GCGACTTTCAGCCTCTCGTTTCTTGACGCTGGAACGCAGGGGCCAAATGTTGAAGAGAGACCCGTTGCCTGCTTTGACGTTTTCCTGTTTTCTGCCTTTATTCTTCCTGCTCTCCTGCTCCTTGCGATCTTCCCCAGAGCGTCCAGGCCAAATATCCATTATAGATCCCGCGCTCAACTTAGCAGTTTTCTGCCTCTTGCGATTCTTACTGCTGACTTCTTTTGAGGTTGTCCGGATTTGTCTCAGATTCTCTTTGATGTGGGCCCACAGGTACGCCAGTGCCACTTCCATACAGTACGCGATGATCAGATTCACGACCATGAAAAAGACGTAAAGGTTGAGGTTGACCACTTTCATCACACACGTATTTTCCAGTCCCCATTGCTTCACGAATTCAATTTTCGCCACTTTCGGGTAGGCGATACAGAAAAAGGTCCGTAGTTGGCGATACACCAGTTCCACCATAAGAAAACGCAGCATATAAGTCACTTTGAACAGCTGAACCATGTACAGAAGATCTCTCCAAAAGTCGTTGTTGAATTTCGACGCGCGGCGGTTGAACCAGAAGATGACGAACAAGCTTGCGATGAAGTTGGAGATGTGTCTAACCCAACGCAAATGTCTAAAGAAAGGCATGATCCTAGCTAATTGTCTTAATGCTAACACCGCCCACAGAGAAAACATACTGGAAAATCCAGATTATTGCAGGTTTTTTTCATCCTGTTGGTTGAAATACCAACTCGAGGTCAACTTGTTGTTGATCATTCCTTCTTGCGTCATGTTAGATCCATTTGACGTCATAGGCGCGAAGCGTGTACAAACGCGTCATTTGCCAAGTCCATGACGTCAAAAGTGTTCCCTTGCGCGTATATTAGACTAGCATTATTAATTAGATCTCATCTAGACTAATTAGACCTACAGGTGTCCGTAGACCCCCCTTACCCCGGCGGGGGAGAAGTTGATCACTATATTTTTCTGAAAGCTTGGTCAATATGCTTTTCAATTTTACTTGTTTGCCAAAAATAAAAATAGGGCTCCACTATGTTACATGCGCATATATAAACATACATATAATTCAATATTAAAGAAAGAGGGAAAGGGGTAGTGGTAATTTAATGCACAGAAACAATTTAATTTACACAATAAAATAAAAATTTGTTCTGTTTTTAGATGCACAAGTGTCCGAAATGTGACAGGCAATCCTCTGGGCTTTACAAACTGTAATATTTAACTACTTCCAGTCAGTTTTGTCTTTGCCATAGGGCAAAATCAGCAAAAACTGCATAAGAAAATACACAGCTGCATCTTTGAAGTTAGAAGGAAGCAATTACTTTTGCTGTTTGGGCTTATACATATACTGTTTGAAATCTTTAGCATATGTATATCATTTTAATTAGCCGCGAAGCAAAGCTGGTTATGTTTTCACTGCTGTCTGTCTGTTTGTTTTTGGCTGACTGGATGGCTGACTATGTATGTATGCATACATGTTAACATAATAACTTTTGAACGGATAGACCAAGGATGCTAATATTTTGCATACGCATAGATAATTATGTTATCTAGATCCAGTAAGAAAACGAAGGTCATTGGTCAAAGGTCAAGGTCATTGGAGCACATAATGCGCCATTTTGTAGGCTTTTAAAAAAAATGGTAACACGATAACGTTTGAACAGAGTGACCTAGAATGCTCAAAGTTTGCATGCCTCTAGGTAGTTCAAATACATAGACCATGTTTGTAAATGAAGGTCATTGGTCAAAGGTCAAGATCACTGGACCATAAAATATGCCACATTGGAGGCTTTTTTGTATGGTAACACAATAACGTTTGAACGGAGGGACCTAAGACGCATGAATGTTGCATGCCCCTAGGTAGTTAGAATACATAGGCCATGTTTGCAAATGAAGGTCTTTGGTCAAAGGTCAAGGTCACTGAACCATAAAATGTGCCCTATTGGAGGCGTTTTTTGTATGGTAACACAATAACGTTTGAACGGAGGGACCTAAGACGCATGAATGTTGCATGCCCCTAGGTAGTTAGAATATATAGGCCATGTTTGTAAATGGAGGTCATTGGTCAAAGGTCAAGGTCACTGAACCATAAAATGTGGCCTATATGAGGCGTTTTTGTATGGTAACACAATAACGTTTGAACGGAGGGACCTAGGACGCATGAATTTTGCATGCCCATAAGTGGGTAGGACATCTAGGCCAAGTTAGTAAATGAAGGTCATTGGTCAAAGGTCAAAATTACTGTAACACAATGTCTTTCCTGCCGCGCAACATGGAAAATGTACCGCATGGTGAAAATGTGGCATGCAGCTAATGTCGTAGATAATGTGTTTTGCGGCTGGTCATCTAGTCTTTTAACGCTCTAGTTGTACTTGAATCGTGTACTTCTTGCTTGAACATCCTGTTGTGGACTTAGCTCTTAGGCCTACTTGCCATTTGACTTATGAAGCCAAGATAATGTTATGTTTTTTTGGGTACAATGTGTCAATCATTCTATTTAAAAAGTAACATTAAATTTAAATTGAATTAAAATTTTCTATTTCATTATTTTGCTACTACTTGTGTTGAAAGTAGCAAATATGATTTGAATGTACAATTAACGGCTTTAACCACCAAAAACGGACGCTTTCTTAAAGCTGAGTGTTTCATTTATAATTTAACTAGACATATTTTAATACCAGCTAAACCCAAGCATTCATTAAATGCTCCAGGACGTGTGTTTAAAAAAGTAACATTACAGAACAATAATTAAACAGTTAGTGCATACAGCTTGCTTTTATACATTAAACGGATATTCTTTTTTCTTTTTTTAATGTAATAGGCCAATATACCTGAAAGTGTGTCAATGGAATAGCTTTTGATATGTTCTATTTTATATTTCATTTGCCTATGTTTAACTAAACGCTGACACAATGCAAGCCCCTGAAAAGGTAAACCCCTATATATCAATTTTCGTTTTGTTAAGGTTTTAAAACTATATAAAGTATTGTAGAGGCTGTCATCAAGTTCAACAGAAGTGTAAGAGTGATATCCAAGGAGCATACAATCTATGGTTTCGAAGCCTGCTATCATGTATTTTCAGGCTTTTCCCCCCAATTGAGCCAGAATGGCCCTCAGGAGAAGGAGAAAAGAAGAGGAACAGAACTAATTTAGTGTCCAATAAAGATAATAAAACGTAAGAACCTTTAAACATAGACATGTGGCAAGCCACCGCATAGTCTGTCAATTAGGTGTTGTCCACAATGTATTCAGCTACTTGGCTCTGGAGCCTATTACTCCGTATAATGCATGTCAAGAATAACCATACACACAGTTTTAGAGGTATCCATTTCTGATAAGGGTGTCACTGGCAGAAAAGAACGCAAGAAACAACAACACAGAAATTAAAGAAATATAATAAGATGCAAGATCCAGCAAAATCCATTTCAGTTTCATTTGTTAACAACATAACCAGCAATAATTTTATTGTAGACTCACGGAATCTGTCACTGCATACATTAATGCAGTAAGAAGAACTATTTATAAAAGTGCATCATCCACATAAACTTTTATGTTAGAATTAAAAAAAGTAAGAACGGAAAATCTCAAATGCTCGGGTAAAAAACCTATTTCAATTACATTTTCCTAACATGACCGTCCAATTGCAGTACATTTGACCCCAGACACTTGTCCCCCAATTCCCACGGACATAAAATTCTTCTCATTGCAAATTTCATGCTTGTTATATAAAAATGCAATACACTCTAGAATGTGTTGTTGAATTAAATGTTCTGCAACCAAAATGTCTTTGGCTCTGAAGGGGTTAAAGGCTGGATTGAAAATATCCCTATGTCCGAAATGGATAAAAACAGCATGAAAAACTATATTGCCAAATGTTATAATTGTTACGTAAAAATGGCCAGCAATACAATGTTTTTAATTAAATAACTATTTGTAATCAAAATGCCCATGGTACTGAAGGGGTTAAAGGCTAAACAGAAAATGTCCCTACGTCAGAAATTGATAAACATGCCATAAGAAAATACTATAATTCCCAATTTTATGCTTATTGTATGAAAATACTCATCAGTAGAACATTTAAAAAAAATTATAACTGTCCATGATCAAAATACCCTTGGTACTGAATGGGTTAAAGGCTGCATTGAAAATGTCCCTACATCAGAAATTGGTAAACACACCATAAAAAAAAGACTATCATGCCAAATGTCATGCTTGTGTCGTTAAAATGCATACCACAAGAACATTTTTTTAATATATAACTGTCCGTGATCAAAAATGCCCTTGGCACTGAATGGGTTAAAGGCTGCAGTGAAAATGTCCCTACATCAGAAACTGATAAACACACCATACTGAAACTATCTTGCCAAATTTCACGCTTGTTTCATGAAAATGCATACCACTACAATGTTTTAAATTTTTTTATTACTGTCTATGATAAAACACCCTTGGCACTGAATGGGTTAAAGGCTGAATCGCAAATGTCCTTACATCAGAAATTGATAAACACACCATAAGAAACCATCATGTCAAATTTCGTGCCTGTTGCATGCAAATTCACAATTCTGCTACATACATCTGAAATACAGAGGCCAAAGAAGGAAATCTCGATTTAAGGATACCTGTCTCTATAATGAAGTCTTTAGGAATACAAAGTACCTCTACTTGGTGTCTGTTGATGAATTTGTTCGTCTGCTGTAGAACACAGGTGAAAAAACGGAAATGAAAAGTAATTTGGAATTTTTACAGCCATCTAACTAACCCTAACCTCAAAATGAAAATACAGACGCCAAAGAAGGGAAAATAGGCCAGAAAACCCCTACTAGACGTGTGTAGCCCTATGTTTTAAAAGGGCAAACAACCGGCTTTCGATTTTTATCATAAAAACGCTTCAGAAAATCATAGTGGCCAATCTCCCCCCCCCCCCCCCCCCCCCCCCCCCCCCCTGCCGGGGTAACCTTTCACTTCTGTGGCAGGCCGGTCTAAATGGTTTGTTTGTACACAGATAAAAAAGAGTTCAATGGGGTTTCTTATTTGTTTATATTGGATTTTACACGAAAAGTTTAGAGGAAATGATTGATTGATTGATTGATATAATTTAAAGTCTGTTCACACAATGGTGATATTAGACTAAAAAACAACAAAACAAAACAAAAACATTTTTAGTGTGTGTGCGTGTGCGCGCGTGTGTAAGCCTATGTGTGTGTGTGTGTGTGTGTGTGTGTGTGTGTGTGTGTGTGTGTGTGTGTGTGTGTGTGCGCGTGTGCGTGCGTGTGCGTGTGCGTGTGTGTGTATGTGAATATGTGTGCGTGTGTATGAGTAAGTGTAACTATGCATATGATTTTATGTCTGTTAATGGGGAGGACAAAAACACACACAAAAACAACAAATTAATTGCAAAAAAAGTGACAAAGCAAACAAAATTAAAGTTAATTAACTCATGAACTGTAGTAATCTTGCAATTCCAGAGCTGGATAAGACTAGCAAGTTTGATCATTTCATGACTGTAAGCTGCGTCTTTTAAAGTTCCAATTTGTGCAACTTGTAGGCCTATCCCAGATAGTTTGCATAACAATGATAATAATGGACATTGTAAAATAATGTGTTCAACTGATATTGGGTGACCACAAGCGCAATCTACCTCTTTAGAAAATTTGGTCCTCCGCGAGTTTAATCGAATTTTGTAGATAAGGCTAGACTAGATAAAGATCTTGCACATAATAATATCTTAGATTTTGAAGAAACTTTTCATAATATATAGGCTTACTATTTTCTAACATTGAATTTATTTCGTGTTTTTTTCTAGTTTTAGAGGAAATGTTACACTGTAACAGCATTCCATTCTTATTACATGAGCGATCGATTATTGGAGAGAGAGAGAGAGAGAGAGAGAGAGAGAGAGAGAGAGAGAGAGAGAGAGAGAGAGAGTTAATTATTAAAAAACTCATAATTCACTCCAGCCATACACACAAACAAAACACATAAACAAAAGGAGAAATGAAAAAAGATTACAGGTTTTTACTTCAGGGAAGTGGCAGATCAAACGTTTTAATACATAGACTTCATAAGGAAAAAATCTCTACAGCAATTAGTTTCCCCACTTCAAACCACTACAAACGCATAGTAAGAGGCAACCGTGTGGTATAAGGGAGCGAAGCGAGTTTAGAAGTGACCAAAGTGTGATGTGCACACATAAGCTTATTTACTTCCCTTGAAAAAAATTCATCAACTTGACAGCTTGTATTAATTCCGGCCATATATGAGTGGAACGACTTGAATGAGTTAATCAGATTTTCCTTCCTGGCACCATCATACCGGAGATCCCCTGGGAAGAACAGAACCAGGACCCACATTCTGGCCAGGGTCTCTCCTGTGCGTCTCTCCTGTCTGTCTCTCCTGTCTGTCTCTCCTGTGTGTCTCTCCCAGGGAAGACCCGGTCGTCAGGAACTTCGTCCTTAAGATGCTAATCACCGGCACCCGACCCGATTGTGGTCAAGCTGTTCGAATTAGCTAAAGCCGAGAACCGTTAGACCGTTGCTCCGCCCCTCCTGTCACTTGAATACGTAAGCCCTACATACATACAGACAGACAGACAGACACACATACACACGCAGAGAAGAGAGAGAGAGAGAGAGAGAGAGAGAGAGAGAGAGAGAGAGAGAGAGAGAGAGAGAGAGAGAGAGAGAGAGAGAGAGAGAGAGAGAGAGAGAGAGAGACTTGACTTATTTACTTGACTTGGCTTAATGCCTTTGATTCAGGAATATAGGGCCTCGGCAACAGTTCTCCAGTGGACACGGTTTGGGGCAGCTTTCTTCAGCCCCCCCAGAATAGACCGCACATCTTCATTTCCTCCAAGCAGGGGAGAGCGGGGTTGGAAATAACAGGGGCTGGAAGTAACAAGCGAAATATCTGCTCACCATTTAGGGGCTGGCTGCCCAGTTACAACCCTCTATCATTCACCCACGACACCAGGAAAAATTGTGGTTTGAAATTAATATGTGTACGAACCAGATTAAAAAATGCCAAAATTGGGGACTTGAGTCCGGTTTTGTGATAATTTTGTTACTGTTCCACTATGCTAATAACTTGAATTCAGTCTCACACATCATAAGAAATAGGCATAAAATACAACAATGATATCACGCAATGCAGAAACATAACACACACGCACGCACACACACACACACACACACACACACACACACACACACACACACACACACACACACACACACACACACACACACACACACACACATACACACACACACACACACACACACACACACAGACGCACGCATACAAGTACAGTTTTGTGTGTGTCTCTCTCACTCTGATTTTCTCACACATACATTTTTCGTCTGCTTGGTTTGGGTCATTTGCATACAATTATTGTGAGATCGGCACGCGCTCTAAAAATAAAAACGCTAAAAATAAATCACGGCTCCGAAATGCATTCACTACAAATCACAATAATCGGTATTAGGCCTATGTTTGTTTCGTTCCATTATTGGAAATAGGTACACACAAAAATCTGTGGCTGAATGATTATCACCGACTCGCCTAACCCAAAGCTGAACTGAAAATTCTTCACAGTGGCTACGGGTACGGCGTTGCTGCAACACCGAGACCATGTTCAGGGATATTAAGTAAACTCTTCCTACTTTGGCAGGTCGATCAACACTACCCCTCCGCCAAATGTGATTTCAACCCGTTTACGTTTTTTAGTTAACAATCTTCTCACCTTCTCGGTAGATTAAAAAAGGCTAACAGCAAATATCCGTTATTAAAAACCCAGTAGGGTATATAAATCAACCGGCCTTGACATCTCATTCTACCATCAATGCAAGGTGACGGCCTTTCAGTTTGACGGACAGCTAGGTGCGGTGAAACTGATCACACTGCGACACTAAAAATAGCGCAGTGACACGTCACGTCACGTGACCATCCCACCAGACGACAAGAGATTGGAAAGAAGTGTTCTTGAAATAAACAGCGGTGTTTTATTGCTGATAATAATTGTGGAATTGTGCTGAAATACCTTACATCTGTTGGAGAAAAATGATAAGAAGCGATAGGCACAGGACAATCGTTCTGAAAGTTTACTTTTTAAAGGATTGTTTTGTTTTTAACAGATCCAGTGCTTTTCCTTTTCTGACTGTGTGGCTTGATGGAACAATGTGGCATGTTGTGTTCTGCACAGCTTGTCCAAGTTCTCACTTGTGTAGTCTGGTTCTGGTTCTGGTTTGTGTATTCGACACTAAATTGACCCTAACCCTATTCCTAACCCTAACCCTATCCTTAATCCTAACCCTATCTCTTCGCACATGCGCATACATGTGAGAATGCCACACCGGGTCCTTCGACGGCTTGAGATGAACGATACAGCAAGACCTTGTGGGTAGACCTAGGGACGGGCTTTCCTATTGGATTTGTGAATCACGTGGATTATACGCCTTCTGGAAGGACAGAAGCATCTCAATGAAACACAAGATCAGGCTTCTGTGTGCACTAGTGTACGTTTTGTACGCATGTGAGACATGGACTCTCACAGCAGATCTGGAAAGAAGGATCCAAGCTATGGAAACGAGATGCCATCGTAAGTTGCTAAGCATCAGATACACAGAGCATATCACCAATGAACAAGTTCGCCAAACCGTCAGGCAGCACATTGGACCATATGAAGATCTGCTGACATCAGTAAAGAAAAGAAACCTACGCTGGTATGGCCATGTAGCAAGATCCAACGGCCTTGCCAACACGATCCTCCAGGGAACTGTTAAGGGAGGGGGATGGAGAGGAAGACAGAAGAAACGATGGACTGAAAACAGCAGAATGCACAGGGAAATCATTCGCAGAAACCCAAGCCTTGGTTCACGACCAGCAGAGCCGGAGGAGGCTGGCGAACAGGTCCTCACTGTGGCGCCCCGATGACTCCTCACGGAGTTAGGGGAGAACAGGAAAAAGAAGGAAAGCGGTTATGCCCAGAACGCTACAAAGCAAGAAAAGGTAGGAATATGTTTTATTATTTTAGACAGAGTTTGAGAAATCCAGGCAGTAGTTGCGCAGTACAATTTGAGGGAAACCCCCCAGAAATGTTTAACAACCCTGACCATAGCACAATTCTGCTAACGTCCTATTCATTTTTTATTCTTACGTATCACACACAGTCACAAGATAGATCGATGCTCAATGTTTCAGAGGTTCTTTGTTCATATTGTAGGCATAGGCCTATATTGGTAGGAACCAAATGTAAAAACAAAACAATTAAAAGAAACCAAATTCTTTCCTTGTTATTGGTCTTCTCATGACGCTTCGTGACTGTCAATATTCATATGAAGAAAAAACAAGAACAAGAACACTTTAATTCTGTTTTCAAATAACACATATAAGGGACATAGGCCTTACCTGGTGCCAGCAACATGACTGAGAAAAGTGCACCTGAATGTCTATATAGGTATCAGGGATGTAGGCCTTACCTGGTGCCAGCAACATGACTGAGAAAAGTGCACCTGAATGTCTATATAGGTATCAGGGATGTAGGCCTTACCTGGTGCCAGCAACATGACTGAGAAAAGTGCACCTGAATGTCTATATAGATATCAGGGATGTAGGCCTTACCTGATACCAGCAACATAAATGAGAAAAATGCACCTGAATGTCTATATAGGTATAAGGGATATAGGCCTTATCTGATGCTAGCCAAATGAATCATAATGAATGTGAACAATTTTCCTGGTTTTCTATATACTTATGAGGGATATTGGCCTTACTTTATGCAAACAAAACGAATGAATGTCTGGTTGTCTCAGGCACTGTCACGTGTTACTAACGTGCAGCATGCTAGGCTGTTGTTGTTGCTGCTGGTTTTGTTACTAACAGCATGGTGTGACTGTGGGTTAACCCTCTGCATGCCATACATGCATGTAGAACACACAGACTGACATGCAAAACAAGCGTACTGACCACATGTGTGTAACCCAACGTTGGTCATCATCATCATTGTCATCGTCGTCGTCATCATCATCATCATTTTCTTCTTCTGGTTCTTCTTCTTTTACTTCTTCTTCTTCTTCTTCTTTGTCATTGTTTCTGTCTTAATGACTATGTCTCTGTCTCTCTGTGTCTGTCTCTGTGTCTGTCCCTTTGTGTTAAAGGGGCTTTCACCTGGATACGTTTATTGCAAGAAACACGTCAAGGTAACCAGAAAAAACAGCCTTGTTCTGGTTTCCTATGAATCAGACCGTTTATCGGGGGTGGGTGGGGAGGGTGGGGAGTCGCCTCCTGGTTTCCGGAAGCCTTCCTCCCACCCCCTACCCCAAGCATGTCATGTACCTTACACAAGGGTGAACAGTAAAGAACAATTGACTCTATTTTTGCCATGATAATCACTAAATTGCCACATTTTGCAGGGGCGTTCCCCCTGCCCCCCCCCCCCCCCCCAAAGGGCACTACTCCTTAACCCGGGACCTATGCAGCTCCCTGGACCCCCGGCGGACACCCCCACCACCACCCCCTTACGAATCACTTGGTCCGGCCCTGATAAGCTACAGAATCCTTGGCATACTGAACCTGACAACTCCACATGTGAAGTTGTGTGCCCCTGACAGTTTGACAGGCATAAATTATATCGTTTGCAATCTGTGGTGTACCGCGCAGTACAGGATCAGTATCAATAGGTGGCTGAAACGGCAAAGTCTGCCTCCCACTACGGCACCCCGGGATGATCATCGAAGGAAGCAGCATTCCCCGCTCCTTCTCTTTGTCTGTGTCTGTTGTCTGTCTGTCTGTCACTCTATCGGACAATCTGTCTGTCTGTCTGTCACTCTATCGGACAATCTGTCTGTCTGTCTGTCACTCTATCGGACAATCTGTCTGTCTGTCTGTCATTCTATCGGACAATCTGTCTGTCTGTCACTCTATCGGACAATCTGTCTGTCTGTTTGTCATTCTATCGGACAATCTGTCTGTCTGTCTGTCACTCTATCGGACAATCTATCTGCTTGTCTGTCTGTCTGTCTGTCTGTCTTGTCGACCTTCTTATGCACTTGCATTTTCTTTCTCACTTTTTTGTTTAGTTAGTTTGTTTGTGTACCCTGGCTAAAAGACTCCAGGGATCATCCCAACAGCCGAAGCACTTGAACACTGTGGTATAAATGTAATAATTATAGTAATGATAGTACATTTATAAATGCATCAGCTAGGGATGAGAACATTACGTGTGTGACCGTTTTTGATTACCCCGCCACGTGAACAGCCACACTCCGATTCGGGGTTACAGTCAGACGATCAATAGCTAGGTCTGACAGCATCTCTTTGTTTCTCTCTCTCTCTGATGGTTTCTTTGTCTGTCTGTCTCTTTCTTTCTCTGTGTCATTGATTTTCTTCACACTGTATCTGTTCTCATCCCCAACTGTTCTGTTCACTCGTTGCCAGGGGTGGCAGGATGGGCTCTGAGAACCCCATCACTTTCAGATTCGCTGCCGTCCAGTGGTTTTTATCGTTCTCCATTTGTCTTCCTGGAAAGTGGGCAGGGTTGCGTAGGCGTGTAGGAAGAGTTTTTAAAGACCCACTACGTCACGTGTGAAAATCAGCGTTTTCACGTGTTTTCTGTCATCGCTGGTAACAAATCTTATATTGGCCGGGTGTGACTCACATGCAAATTACCCCAAAATGAGGCTTTATACTACTCTTTGCCGACACGAAAGGGCGATCATTTTTGGCCTGAAGTGCCGATGCCCCCTGGTGACGAGTCAGGAGCTAATGCGATAGGGATGAGATTAGCGTCCAATCGGTCAGAGACTCTTATGGACGGTAACAGATAATTGTCTGTGGCTATATGCTACTAGTTCCTAACAGGCAAGGGCGATAATCTTAAGTAGGTGGCGTTCGCATCTCAGGGCACGAGACAGGGGCAGAGCATTTTCGGTGTAAAGCCTCATTCAAAGCGAAACATCACTTTGAAGAGCAGCCTCGTTTTGAATTTGGGGAAATGTGGGTAAAGGTCAAGATGTGCCACTCCCCCTACATTTCTCGGTTAATTCCATTTGTCCGTTTTTGCCTTTCTTACCAATCATGAAGCTGTATTTTATGAACATTTTTAGCTAATTATCTTGTTCAATAATTGATTGCAGTCATGATAAAGGCCATTATCTAATAGGATCCCCCCCCCCCCCCCCATGTACTGCAGTACACCGCGGCATTTGTTACAGTCGTGGTTCATTGCGTTTTTCCGTCTTAAAAGGGGGGGGGGGGGGGGGGGGGGGGTAGGGTTAGGGTTAGGGTTAGGGTTATTATTCCAAAAAGATAATTAGCTAAAAAGGTTCATAAAATGCAGCTTTATGTTTGGTAAGAAAGGCAAAAACGGAAAAATGGAACTAACCGAGAAATGCAGGGGGATGGGGGCACATCTTTACCTAGGGACCTAATTTTGCTGGGTCAGTGGGTCTTTAAGCATATCGCTCCATGTTATCCAGAACACTGGTAGAGTTCCTTAGGCGTAGCACTGTAAGCGTTCCTTGGTCGTGGGAAAGATTGCTGAAAGGTGGACCGTGACGGATGAGTTTTTGCAAGAAACACATCGAGATCACCAGAAAGACAGCCTTTTCAAGGATCGGAACATTCACTTTGCTCTGGTTTCCTAGAAATTAAACCGTGAAAACGGCGATTCCTCCTTGGCGGAGATGCCGGAGAGAGTAGCCATTTTGGATGGGGTGGGTGAAGGTCACTCATTGTGGTTTAAGCGTTTTCTTTTTTGTAGTGCAGTAAAACAAAAATGAGCTATTTCCTTTGTTGTGAGCGAAACTCTTTTAGATAAACTGCATAAAAATAAAAATAATAGAAATAAAAAGGCTTGTATTGCGAAAATTTCGTGCAAACGATTTGGCGGCCATTAGAAAAGAGACGGCACACGCCTTCTCTTTGGGTGAAAGAATTTGACTTCCAGCACCTCCGCCAAGGAGGAATCGCCGATTTGACGGTTTGATTTCTAGGAAACCAGAGCAAAGTGAGTGTTGCAATCTCTGTAAAGGGTGTTTTCCTGGTGATCTCGACGTGTTTCTTACAAGAACTCATCCGTCAGGGTCCACCTTTAAAGCACGTAAGAGGCAATAAATGCAAAAACTGTTTTGGCCTTTTACCCCACCTTACTATACATAAACGCTTGGCTCGAGGAGAACGTTATATCTGCGCAACGGACACAGGCCTATGCAGTGGGCGTGAGCGAAACTTCAGAATGATTGATGATGCAGTGTATGGTCATCTTTATAGAAAACGTTTGAAAACGTTATTTTCTTAAAATTATTTATATTTTACTTTTGTAAATGGGGTTATGAATATTCATAGAAACGTGTGGGAGGGGAGAGCTGTTTCCAGGTCTTGGTGATTTTCATGAAATGTTCGTAAATTGCGGGATGGAAATTTCGTTTATGTTGAATGGGTGTTAGTGGGGTGTTGATGGGTTGTGTGGGATTTGGGTTGGAAGAGAGAGAGAGAGAGAGAGAGAGAGAGAGAGAGAGAGTGAGAGTGAGAGTGAGAGAGAGAGAGTGAGAGTGAGAGAGAGAGAGTGAGAGAGAGTGAGAGAGTGAGAGAGAGAGAGAGAGAGAGAGAGAGAGAGAGTGAGAGAGAGAGTGAGAGAGAACGAACGAACGAACGAACGAACGAAATGTTATTTATTCAGGGTAATGAGATAAGCTAATTAATTACAGCTTTTTTTCACTCAGCCCTGAGGCAAACAACAAGAAAGCAACAAACAAATACATTTAAGAACAAGAAGGGGGGGGGGGGGGGGGGGGGGGGGAAAGCATAGGGGGGGGGGGGGGAAAAGCAATAATAAAAAAAAATCAAAAAAAATCACAAGACATTATTTACATATTATATACATAACCAGCAAAGGGGAGATGGGGAATGGGGATTTTGAAAAAAGGATACTGTAAAATGTAGCTACTCGAGAAAACAGGTGATTATAGCGAAGAATGATTATGACAACATAATTCATACATTGAAATTGGTAAACATAATAACAAAACATAACATTCCTTGCCTGAAGACAACAAACCCTTAGACATTGATTCATTGCCAACAAAACTTCTTTAAAGCTGGGATTTAGGTGTTTGTCGTCACTCTGTCAAGCAAGAGCTTTTTGTATGCCATTTTAAATGAATGAAGGCTGTTCTTTTCTTTAATATGTAGTGGAATAGAATTCCACAGAGTGCCATGTTTTTATATTTCTGTGCCCAAATGGGGTATGAAATAAATTTCTTGCCTTGCCTTGCCTTGCCTTGCCACCAGAGTAGATTATGCTGGTTTTGAAGAGGTCGATTCTAGGTTTTCTTATAAGTATATTATTTGTATATCTTGATTGGTTAAGGGGGAAATTTGCTGTGAGTGATGGGGGTGCTAATCCGTTCATAATTTTAAACATCTTTACTGCTTTGTTATATTCAAGTTTATATGATAATGGTAAAACGTCTAGTTTCATGTAGTCTTGAAGATTTAGCGAAGATGATTTATTCAGTACTGCTTTGAGAGCTCGTTTGTGGGCCCTTAACAATGGCTTCAGTGTGTTAGCACTGCTGGAATCATATATAGTTGAGGAGTAGTCTATGCATGATTGGATGAAAGCATGGTAAAAGTGTTTTTGGGCATTTATATCTAGAATTTTTTTAAGTTTTGAAAGCTGAAAGATTTTCTGTGATATACGCTTACTTAAAGTGGTTATATGAGACTGCCAAGTAAGATTAGTATCTATGCTAACTCCTAAAAGTTTGTGTGAATCGACCTCTTCAATATCTCTATTGTCAATTTGAATAGGGGGCATGGCATTTATTAAATTTGGTATTTTTTGCCTAGAAGTGACAACCATGTACTTTGTTTTTCCTTCATTTAAGCACATGTGATTAACTTCTGTCCAATCAATTAACAGGTTAACATTTTCTTGAAGGTTAATGGATAACTGTTTTATGCCAGAATGCTTAGAATGGATAGAAGTATCATCGGCAAAGAGTTCACAGGGGTCTTTAATATATAAGGGTAGATCATTCACATACAGTAAGAAAAGTAAGGGGCCGAGAACGGATCCTTGTGGCACACCATATTTTAATGGTAAGTAACTGGATTGTCTATTATTGAGGAATACTGATTGATGCCGATTTGTGAGAAATGATCTAATAAGGGAAAGTGCTGGATCTGAGAAGTTATAAATGACCAATTTACGTAATAACAATTTGTGATCAATGACATCAAAGGCTTTAGCAAAATCAACAAAGAGAACTCCAGTGTATTTCAAATCATTAATGTTTGTTAACCACTGGTCAACCAGATTTGTTAGTGCTGTGTGGCAGGAATGATTTGACCGAAATCCAGATTGATTAGGATGAAGTAAATCGTATTTGGAAATGTGATATGTAATATATTTATTCATATGCTTTTCGAGAGGTTTAGACAAAGAGAGAGAGAGAGTGAGAGAGAGAGAGAGAGAGAGGGAGAGAGAGAGAGAGAGAGAGAGAGAGAGGAGAGAGAGAGAGAGAGAGAGAGAGAGAGAGAGAGAGAGAGAGAGAGAGAGAGAACTCGGAAATGGTTTAATGTATATCGGCCTTAGGCCACAATGCATATCGAGGGACTGGGGTGAACAAGAGGGCGAACTGATATGTGATATAACATCGAACAATTTTCAGGTTGTATAATCATACTACAATATAGCATATCAGATATCATATGCTGACACAAGAAATAGACATAACACTTCTGTTCCCCGATAATTTCCCATTTCCACATTTGCATATAAGACATAGAGACTCTTTAGAACAAACAAAGACTTAGCATAATATAGTAAAAACATAGCAAATAGTAGGTAACTACAAAAAAATGCTGGAATCGTAAATTTAAAGCCTTTTTCCTTTTGTTGACTGCATGAAATATGTATCTAGACAGACTATGAGTAAGGTCACTGTTTGATGACCGCATCATTGCATGTAGTGGCAAATTTACATAATTGCGTAAAGAAAATATGTGTGTGAGTGCGTGTATGTGTGTGAGTGCATGCGTGTGTGTCTGTGTGTGTGTGTGTGCACGCGCGCGCGCGTGCGTGTATGGGTGTTAATCCTTAGATTCATTGCACTTTCCATACCTCGCATTCGTTTTAGCATTAAGGCAAAGAAATAAACTTAAACTGCTCTTGAAGCAACCATGTAGAAACTCGCCTAAGTCCCATCTCTCATCCACACTACATCAATTCAACTGTGTTAGAAATTCACCATTTTTTATTTTGCTCTTTTGTGTTTTGTTTGTCAGCAGCGTATATTTTGTATTCCTTTTTTCGTCAAATATGTTCAGTTTATTGATGATCAGTTTGCGTAAAATTGATCGCATCGCGTTAGTAAATGGGAGGAAAAACATGAGTTTTCGAATCTTTGACATATTTGTCTGCTGTTTTAAACCACTCTGTTACTCCCTTGCCCCACACCCCCCTACCCATACCACGCATTATTTCCCCCTCTTCTCTCTCTGCCTGTCAGTCTGTCTTTGTGTGTCTGTCTATCTGCATGTCTGTCTCTCTCTCTCTCTGTCTCTCTCTCTCTCTCTCTCTCTCTCTCTCTCTCTCTCTCTCTCTCTCTCTCTCTCTCTCTCTCTCTCTCTCTCTCTCTCTCAGTCTGTCTCTTTCTCTCTCTATATATATCTGTCTGCCTATCTCTCTCTTTGTCTCTGCCTCTCTCTCTCTTTGCTTCTCTCTGTGTCTCTCTTTTTATCTCTGTCTCTCTCTTTCTTACTCTCTCGTTCTTTCTTTCTTTCTTGGATCTCTCATTTCCCCCCCCCCCCTCTCTCTCTCTCTTTAACCTGAGGGGTCTTATTGTCTCATTGGCAAGGTGTTATTTCATCATAATCAGCGTCTGTCGTGGCCTGTGACCCCTGATTGACGTGTCACCAAAATAGTAGTAAAAAGAAGAAGAAGAAGAAGAAGAATACAAAAGGAAGACACACATTCATTTATTGTTTACAGCCTCCACGTTTCCCGGTGTACCCACACTCAGTTGCTGTTTGCTTATTTCTTTTTAATTTGCTGGTTTATTTTTCTTTCGTTCATTTTTCATTTCAATTGTTTTTTATCCATCAGTCTCTGTATACATGTATGTATGTCTTTTCTTTTTACTTTGTGTGGTCGGGTTGTCTTAATTTTATTCATACCCCCCCCCCTCTCTCTCTCTCTCTCTCTCTCTCTCTCTCTCTCTCTCTCTCTCTCTCTTCTCTCTCTCTCTCTCTCTCTCTCTCTCTCTCTCTCTCTCTCTCTCTCTCTCTCTCTCTCTCTCTCTCTCTCTCTCTCTCTCTCTCTCTCTCTCTTCCCCTCGAGGGCATGATGTAAAGAAGCTTGAGCTTATCCGTTTACCCTCATTAAACATTCGTATTCGTATTCGTATTATCTCTCTCTCTCTCTCTCTCTCTCTCTCTCTCTCTCTCTCTCTCTCTCTCTCTCTCTCTCTCTCTCTCTCTCTCTCTCTCT
>CM065687.1:3543819-3546319 GCA_017654935.2 Phymorhynchus buccinoides
AGATAGCAGCGTCAGTGACGCAATGTTTTTTAAAAATGTATTTCACCTGCGTCGACCACTGTTCGATGGATATTAGTCAGTGGGTTAAAAGAACAGGTCACAGTGATATTGCGGGGGGTGGAGGAAATGGGGGGGGGGGGGGGTAGATAGATAGATAGATAGATAGATAGATAGATAGATATATAAAAGTAGTAGTAGTAGTAGTAGTAGTAGTAGTAGATATATATTGCCGGAGCTGGAGCTGGCAAACACAGGGGCCTTCAATCCTTATATATATATATATATATATATATATATATATATATATATATATATATATAATAAAAAATCAGGAAAGAATGCATCTGTTAAAACTACTAGGAATCTTTTATTTCCAAACGTTTCGGTCTCCAGTGACCTTCATCAGAGAAACAACTTCGCGTAACAGCAGCTGCTTTCGTACTCCAATATATATAAACGTACAAGAATTGAAGAAGAAAAAACAACCACACCATTAAACTTTCCTCTTATATATATAGTTTGCTTTAATAAAACTGTGTTTGTGTCCAATGTATAAGTTTGTGAACCCAAGAAAGAAACTGAATAACTTTAATTTTAACGTTACGATTTGTTCTGTGTTCTGAAAAGAATAAAAGAAAATAATGTGCTGATTTACTTTTTCTCCCAATGGGGGAGATAGACAATGCCTATGCAAAGACAGCTGTTTCGTCTTTGAGAAAGACTCTTCAGTCTGCATATCGGCCTGCAAAGAATGTCCACAGTGAACATTCAAACTGAGCTAGAAGACTTTCTCCAAGAGAAAGGTTGTCCTCTTTGCACCAGATTGAAAGTCCACAATAAAAGCAAACCAGCACTTAATTGAAAAGAAATGATAAAAATCTTGTGTAAAATTTCAAAAATAATAATGTTCTAAAATTACAATCCCTCGAAGAGAGTAGAAGAGATGGGATGCCATGTTGGTGGATCCAGTGAAGGATTCAATAGGGGAGGTCATAGAAATCGTAGTAAACAGCAACATACTCCCGGTGAGGAGGAATGTAGAGAGGTGTGCCTGGATCAGGTAGACTGATGCGCTCTCCTTCTTCGAAGTATGATATAAACGTACAAGAACTGAAGAAGAAAAACCAACCACACCATTAAACGTTCCTCTTATATAGTTTGCTTTAATAAAACTTTGTTTCATAAGTTGTATAAGTTTGTGAACCCAAGAAAGAAACTGAATAACTTTAATTTTAACTTTACGATTTGTTCTGTGTTTTGAAAAGAATAAAAGAAAATAATGTGCTGATTTACTTTTTCTCCCAATGGGGGGGGGGGGGGGGAGATAGACAATGCCTATGCAAAGACAGCTGTTTCGTCTTTGAGAAAGACTCTTCAGTCTGCATATCGGCCTGCAAAGAATGTGAACATTCAAACTGAGCTATATATATATATATATAAGTTTTTCAAATTACAGGCCGATCATGCAAACTGATGAGACCTTCTCTTAGGTCGAAACAACTGTCTTTGCATCGGGCACTGTCCCTCCCCCATTGGGAGAAAAAGTAAATCAGCACATTTTATTATTATTAATACATTTTATTATTAATATATATTTTTATTTTATTTTTATTTTTTTATTATTATTATTAAAAAAAAGAAGGAAAACAGAATATTTTATAACGTTCACTTGTTTCTGAAGTTCACAAATTCATACATTAGATACAGAAAAGTTTCATCAATTCGGCATTTCAAATGCAACAACTTTTTAGTCCTACAGAGTTGTGTGGAGTGGGAAGTTTGGCTTGTGCGGCTGTTATCTTTATATATATATATTAGGTTCACAAACTTATACATTGGACACAAATAAACTTTTATTAAAGCAAACTATATATATATAAGAGGAACGTTTAATGGTGTGGTTGTTTTTTCTTCTTCAGTTCTTGTACGTTTATATCATACTTCGAAGAAGGAAAGTGCATCAGTCTACCTGATCCAGGCACACCTTTCTACATTCCTTCTTCACTGGGAGTATGTTGGTGTTTACTACGATTTCTATGACCTCCCTTATTGAATCCTTCACTGGATCCACCAACATGGCATCCCATCTCTTCTACTCTCTTCGAGGGATAGTAATTTTAGAACATTATTATTTTTGTTATTTTACACAAGATTTTTACCATTTCTTTTGAATTATATATAAATTTTCCTCATTATTATTATTATTATATTGAAAAAAAGAATCAGAGAAGGCAACAGAATAGTAGCGATATGAAAAATAAGTAGGACTGCTCTTTGACGCTAATCACACGCTTTCCTCACAAATTCCACCATTAAATCGTGACTGTCTGTCTGTCTGCCTGTCTGTCTGTCTCTGTCAGTCAGTGTATCTCGTTCTGTAGGGGAAGACGGGGTAAAAAGCGCATGGGCGGGTAAGAAGCCCACCCCAATTATCTCATGAAATAAAGAAAATTTCAGTCAAATTTGCCCATGAGACGAATGCTAGACATTAACGCTCGTC
>CM065687.1:3563819-3568819 GCA_017654935.2 Phymorhynchus buccinoides
TCCGGATGTACTGTGTACCAATCCTTAACCTCCAACCATCTTAGTACCGTTCCTTGCTTCAAACCTTTAGCACACAAACGTATGAATTACGTTACACACTCACGCATCACGGTGCAAGTGTATGGTAAAGTAGAAGTATTTTGTTCTATTGACAACGAAGGTCAACACCAAGACAACATGAAAGATAGCGACGTTCGCTATATCCAGTCTTTACCATATTTCAAAACAGCTCTCAAAACCTACTTATTCAAACTACATCACAACCGTTAGGCAATATTACTTCTTGATTCTCCTCTCACCCACACCAAAGATTCTAAAAGGGTAAGATGGACTACTTAAGAGTTACAGCGAACCGGGCTGATAGAGTTATCGTTAGTGGGGTAGTTATACACCATTCACAGCGGCGCCACTATCCAAAACCTCAGACTGGAATTTGAACGGAGAATTCAACTGGCCTATCGACGTGTAAATGTGTTACGTTTAAAAGGGACATAACCAGTGTTTCTGTCCTCACTACTCATATAGGGAAAAGAGACCGGATGCTTGTCTTCCCCTATACAGTCTTTGCCCACACCCACACCACACACTTGTTGTTAGTTGCCTGTGTCTGTATCAGCTTTTGTTGAGAGAGAGAGAGAGAGAGAGAGAGAGAGAGAGAGAGAGAGAGAGAGAGAGAGAGAGAGAGAGAGAGAGAGAGAGAGAGAGAGAGAGAGAGAGAGAGAGAGAGAGAGAGAGAGAGAGAGAGAGAGAGAGAGAGAGAGAGAGAGAGAGAGAGAGAGAGAGAGAGAGGGAGAGAGAGAGAGAGAGAGAGAGAGAGAAGAGAGAGAGAGAGAGAGAGAGAGAGAGAGAGAGAGAGAGAGAGAGAGAGAGAGAGAGAGAGAGAGAGAGAGACGAAATACGAATGTTTTATTGAGGGTAAAAAGGATAAGCTACAATAGCTTCTTTGCACCTGGCCCTCTCACTCACACACTCACACCATGCATCAGGCACAAAACAAATGACATAAAAACAATCAAGTCAAGAAAACGAAACAAAAATTGGCACATGAAATAATTGACAGAGAATCAAATTGGGAAAAAAGCGAGCAATGCTGAACTTGAATTGGTGGTTTGAATTGATTACGAAAAAAAGAAGACAGTTCTGAGACAAATGACAAATGACAGAGAGAGAGAGAGAGAGAGAGAGAGAGAGAGAGAGAGAGAGAGAGAGAGAGAGAGAGAGAGAGAGAGAGAGAGAGAGAGAGAGAGAGAGAGAGAGAGAGAGAGGACAGAGAGAGAGAGAGAGAGATGGAGAGAGAGAGAGAGAGAGAGAGAGAGAGAGAGAGAGAGAGAGAGAGAGAGAGAGAGAGAGAGAGAGAGAATGTTGATGCTTCATTCTACAGCTGTATCATGTATTGGTTATTGGGTGGGGTGAGTGGTGGTCATGCTTCATTCTACAGCTGTATCATGTATTGGTTATTGGGTGGGGTGAGTGGTGGTGATGCTTCATTCTACAGCTGTATCATGTATTGGTTATTGGGTGGGGTGAGTGGTGGTCATGCTTCATTCTACAGCTGTATCATGTATTGGTTATTGGGTGGGGTGAGTGGTGGTCATGCTTCATTCTACAGCTGTATCATGTATTGGTTATTGGGTGGGGTGAGTGGTGGTCATGCTTCATTCTACAGCTGTATCATGTATTGGTTATTGGGTGGGGTGAGTGGTGGTCATGCTTCATTCTACAGCTGTATCATGTATTGGTTATTGGGTGGGGTGAGTGGTGGTCATGCTTCATTCTACAGCTGTATCATGTATTGGTTATTGGGTGGGGTGAGTGGTGGTGATTCTGGTTATGGTATATGTGTGCGTGTGTGTGTGTGTGGGGTGGGGTGGGGTATGTGTGTGTATGTTGTGTGGGGATGGGGGCGTGTATGTGTATGCCTATTTGCATGTGTGTGAGCGATTACATGCCTTTCTTGAATTTCTTGTTTTTAAATTTTTGTTAAGCGCATAGAGCTCCACATTTGGCGGAGGAGTGCACTATATAAATGCTCCATTAGTAGTAGTATTGTAATAAGTATTTTTAAATCTGTTTGTACATTTCACAAAAACCGAAATGTACGGTGTTGAACTGGACTGATAGATGTATAAACGAGTGCCACAAGGATTTAGGGACAACAAAAAAATAGTAATATTTCGCTTGATGGTACTGTTCTTTATTTTGAGTTGTTTGTGTCTATTGCTTTTATAACATCGATTGATCATGCAAGTAAACGCTTTGGAACACAGGAAAACGGAATTGTAGAAGACATAGCACAGCATTATGGTATCAGGCTGTGCTCATGGTTAGCACAAGATGCCGTAGTGTATGCAGGCAGGAAATAACGTCTGTAGGCAAACAAATAGCAACTAAAATATTATGTGAAATATATCGATGAATTTAAAGCACTGCAATCATAATCTTTACTTGCATTATAGCAAAAGATTGTGTTTTTTGAATAAGAGTCCTTGTGGTTATTTTTTCTTTATTTTTTCTTTATTTTCAAAAGATTATAGTCTGAAAAATCGCTCTCGAAAAAGAGAAACGTATTTTTGATATCTTATGGCCTGCATCTCTTAACAGGATAATTTCTCCATTTTTTCTTCCCAATATGGACAAGTCCATCCTCTTGACCTTCCTTCCCTCATTCAGACACACTCACAGGTTTGCATTCTGCCATGAATTGAAGCCCCAGAAGTGGGGTTTTTTTCTGAGACACTTGACCTCTGTCTCTCCCCCCTCTTTTTGAAATCTCGTCCGTTCTCTGTGAGCTTACGTCTCTCCCCCCACCCCCGTCTTCATCTGTGGTCGGTTTCATTTTTGGTTTTCGTCTGTCCACTTCAACAGCCACAGGATAAGATAAAATATTGTTTTAAGACTCTGCTAAGTGTAAAACTTGCAATGTCTTCTAAAAACCCAACAACACATTTAACTTTTTTCTTCATACACAAATGGACGAAGTATTCGGAGTGCCTGTCTTGCCAAATGGACCGGGGAATGATGCTATTCTATAGAGAAGATGTACAATGTAATGTTTTATAAAGGTTATACTTATTTTAGCTATCTTGGCGTCTCTTGTTCAGTTGCGAGAAGATGGATTTATAATAATCCCAAAATGTTGCAGCAAAAAAAGTGTTCTGTTGTTGTTGTACGCTCATTTTATAAGGCCTTGTAAAAAAACAAAGAAGGACGCATTCATAAATAGGAAGAGGTTGTGAAATGTTCCTTGTTGATCGTGTCAGCAGGTAAACTACTGTTTTGCCGCTTGTACTGAAAGGATGCGTGCTGTATTCACTCAACAGAAAATAACCGTTCGATAACGGTAAATACAGTATTGATATGATGTAGAACATTTTATAACCTTGTCATGCTTTTTATTTTTATTTTCTGGCATATTTGTGGGCAGCCTAATGCTGTAAACACAGGGGTGTCAAATGTCTCTTTTTAAACCCTTTCAACGCCAGCCATTTTTCACCTAACACTTTCCATCCAACTTACCTGGTTAGAGAAAAGGTTCTGTCTGCAATATTGTGGATTCCCTTGTGACATGCATAAAATAGGACCTGTCCTTACCTCCCAAGAAGAAGAACATAAAATCACTGAATACCAGACTCTCATTTGATGCCTTTCAGTGACTTGGGTGTCAAATCATTGTGGTGCCAAGAGGCGACAGTGGTGATGAAATGATTACCTTATAATATCCATAAGTTCGTAATTAAAAAAAAAGTTCTTTAAATCTACTCGTTGAAATTTTCAACGTGTCATTCAGAAGTATCAATGACACCCTGGGGCAGTAGGTGGATGTCTCGTACCTCCATACGGGGAGCTGGACGACCCCATCCCTCCACGAGTCTCTCCCCGTGGGGATACTGGGGGTTTTTCATTAAAAAAATAGTTCCCCCACCTTCTGGAAGTTCTCTAACTTGCCACTCTCTTTGACTCTGCCTTTTCCGTTTGCTTTTTATCATCTACTATCTTTGTGACTTATTGGCCCATTCTCCTGCCTTTTTTCAAAGCAAATCTTGCAACTAACTTTTCTCATTTGCGTTCCTCCGAAATCGGAATGTGTCGACTGTACGCAGCGGGGAGACCAGTGAAAAATGAAAACGGACACATACGAATCTTACCTATTATGGCCATATATGGCCTGGAAACGCAGAAGGAGAAAGAGAATGACACCCACATTCAAGGAAAATAACACTCTCTAGGGAAACATGTTTTGTTTTAAAATTCTGATCAAAACTATACGTACGTGTTTTTGTGTGTTTTTGTCATTCTTTTCAACCAGTTTTGTTCCTTTGTTCTGCTTTCTCTTCCTTGGGCGAAACCCTGCACAGTGTAAACGAGTTAGACAACGTTACTGACAGATCAACGTACGCTTTCTGGTTTTATTCCATTCTTTCTCTTCATATGGTTAAAAAATAAATTTGAAATGGGATTTTTTCTATTCTACCTACTGCTTCGCCTCTTCCAAAACACTTCCCTCCGACACACACACACAGACACACACACACAGACACACACACACAGACACACACACAGACACACACACACACACACACACACACACACACACACACACACACACACACACACACACACACACACACAGACACACACACACACACACACACACACACACACACACACACACACACACACACACACACACACACACACACACACACACACACACACACACATTATCCCATACCCTTTCGTTTTGTTCCCTCTCCTTGTCTCCCACTCCAGTGAAGATGGGAGGCCCTTGGAATCTGTTCTGGGGCATGTCTGCCAGAAATCCTGGAAGAAACGAGGACCGCTGAGTGACAACTGTGCTCTGTTGAAACAGGGGCTTGAGAGAGACAGAGAGCTGTTTGAACTGTGTGATGAGTGTTGGTCCACACCTCATTATCTGCCGCTGCATCTTATCCCCCCTATTTTACCATTTCCCCTACTTATCTCCCCTGCTTTGTAATCAT
>CM065687.1:3583819-3625257 GCA_017654935.2 Phymorhynchus buccinoides
TACAGTTTATGAGGGTAGAAGAGCAAAAGGGTACATGGGCAACAAGTGAGGTGGGGGGAGGGGAGGGGAGGGGAGAGGGGTGTAGATGGCTGTTGGAGAGGCAGAGGGAAAGGGGGGGGGGGGAAGTGGGGGGGTGTTGGAAAAACAGCATTGGGGGGTAGGGGGGTGAAGGGGGATGGGGATGGGGGTTGATGAAATGGAACAAAGGTTATTCCCTGACATTGAGTCCATGTGGACTCAAGGTGCCACAGCGCCTTGGCACCTTTTGCTCAAGGATCTAATGGCAAACGGATTATTTTTATTTGAATGTATTGCTTTTGTTGTTGTTTTTTTCCTTATGTTTTTGATATGATTTATTGTTCTGCTTAATGAAACACTGTTACCATCCCCCCTTGTGAATAGACCCCTCCCGGTGGTAATGACAATAAACCAGTGTCAGTGTCAGTGTCACTCTCTCTCTCTCTCTCTCTCTCTCTCTCTCTCTCTCTCTCTCTCTCTCTCTCTCTCTCTCTCTCTCTCTCTCTCTCTCTCTCTCTCTCTCTCTCTCTCTCTCTCTCTCTCTCTCTCTCTCTCTCTCTCTCTCTCTCTCAAAATGGTATGGATAAACATGAACAAAAGCAAGAACCTGTTGCTGAAGAAAAAATAATTTTGTCTGTTGATAATGCACATATTTTTCAAAATGAACAGAATTCTAATGATTTTAGGAAAAAGCTTGATGAGGCATATCAGATGATGAATGTTGATGTTAACAAATGCGTTGGTATTGTTGTTCAAGCTTTATGTGGTGCTGCTACTTGTATGGTGAGAATGGTTGGTGGGAGAAAGAAAGGTAAAGATGAATGTTTTGATGATGAATGTAATCGAAAGAAAAAGGAAGTAAGAAATTTACTTAAATCTTTCCAAAGGACTAAAACAAAAGCCAAAATAAAATAAAAACATACAAAATATGTCACAGAACGGTCAAATTATGTAACAATGAAACGAGAAAAGAAGCAAAAATTTGATGAGGAAAAAATTAATAAATTAAGAGATTCCATTTATGACTCAAAACAGTTTTGGTCAACAATAAGAACTATTAACTATAAAGTCCTAAGCTATAGTGATATCCCCCTTACCAAATGGTTCAAACACTTTAGTAGCATTTTTAATAGTTTAGATTCTGTAGGCGAAAATGAAGAAACGAGTGTGGAACTAGAGACTGATGATGCTGTTGAACCACTATTTAATGATCCAATATCCAAAGAGGGAATTGTTAATAGTATTAAAAAAGATGAAATCTGGTAAAAATGCAGGCCCTGACAAAATTTTGGGTGAAATGTTAAAACATTCTAATACATTAGTAATTGACTTTCTAGTAGTTTTATTTAACAATATTTTTGATCAAGGCATTTTTCCACATGACTGGGCTAAATCTATCATAATTCCGTTACATAAGAAAGGCGACAAGAATAACCGGACAATTACAGAGGTATTGCCCTTACAAGCATATTGGGTAAAGTTTTTACAAATATTTTAAACAAACGACTTACTAAATGGGCAGAAAAAAAAGAAAACAATATGGAAGAACAAGCCGGTTTTAGATCAGGCTATAGTATTACTGACCACATGTTCACTCTATATTCAATAGTGCAGAAATACCTCCTCAGAAACAAGAAAATATATGTAGTATTTGTGGATTTCCGCAAAGCGTTTGATTCTGTTAATAGAAATTTGTTATGGAACATACTACGCAATGAGGGGGTAAATGGTAAAGTCTATAAAGCTCTGTGAAGTGTTTATGATTCTGTTCTGGCTTGTGTCCGTGATAAAGGAAGGTACTCTGACATGTTTGAATGCCCGCGTGGTGTGAAGCAGGGTTGTTTGCTAAGCCCACTTTTATTTTCATTTTTCATTAATGAGCTTGCAAGTGAAATAGTTAAAAAAGGTAAACATGGAATTCAGCTAATTTCAGGAGCAATAGAAATATTTTTACTCTTGTTTGCAGATGATGTAATTCTTTTATCAGACACTGTTGTAGGTTTACAAAACCAATTAGATACATTACAGACTGAAGCTGATAAACTTGACCTTGTTGTAAATTTAGACAAAACCAATGTTATGGTATTTCGAAAAGGCGGACATTTGTCAGCACATGAAAAGTGGTACTATGGAAACAGCGAAGTAAGTGTATAAAATTCATATAAATATTTAGGTTTTTTGTTTACTACTAAATTGAGTCTCCATAGCGCTTGCACAGAATCTTGTAGGAAAGATAAAAAAGGTACAATAGCAATTTTAAAATCTTTAAGAAAGCTTAATTGTATTGACTTCACTATTTTTGGGAAACTGTTTGACTCGCAGATTGAACCAATTCTGACTTACAGTGCAGAGGTTTGGGGATTAAATAACAATATTGAAATTGAAAAAGTTCATACATATGTAATCAAACGAGTCCTTTCAGTACCTCTACACTCCTCAAATAAAATGCTTTATGGTGAGTCCGGTCGCTACCCTTTATACATTAGAACATGGGTAAAGTGCATTAAATACTGACTGAGATTGCTTCAGCTCCCGCCTCAAAGACTGTGCAGGCAAGCTTATGATATGATGTTAAATCAACTTGAATTTGGTAATCAAAACTGGGCATATTCAGTGAAAACATTATTGATTTATCTTGGTTTCGGAGTTGTTTGGATGTGTCAGGGAGTTGGTTATGAACAACATTTTCTAAATGAATTCAAAGATAGAATAATTGCATCATACAAGCAAGATTGGCATGCATCCTTGGAAGAGTCTGAAAAATATCATTGTTTTTTTCCATTTAAGAACATTTTTGAAACAGAAAAATATATAAAACTTATTGATAACAAATGGTACAGGTTCAGTCTTGCTAGATTTAGATTAAGAGTTATAGGGTTAAACGCATCTAAAAGATGGTACTCCGCTGATACATCCACTCAGCTCCCTTACCCTATGTGTGGTGCATATATTGAAGATGAAGAGCACTTTTTGTTTAAATGTAAGGCCTACGATAAATGTTTAGTTTTTGTGAGATGTAGGCATATTACAGGACCAAGGGATATAACCAGACTGCTGGCCACTGACAATGAAAAATAAATTATTTCACTTGCAAGATTTATTGCTCTTGCCTGGAAACTCAGAAATACAAAAGCATCTGTTGACAGATAGGCTTTTGCCGCTTCAGTTACTAACACTTGAATGGTCGCCATATGATTGTTATGTCGAGTATGTCATTGAATCTGCTGGAAGATGTTGATTGTGTGTGTGTCAGTTTGATCTGCTGGAAGATGTTGACTGTGTGTGTGTCAGTTTGATATGCTGGAAGATGTTGATTGTGTGTGTCAGTTTGATCTGCTGGAAGATGTTGATTGTGTGTGTCAGTTTGATCTGCTGGAAGATGTTGATTGTGTGTGTGTCAGTTTGATCTGCTGGAAGATGTTGACTGTGTGTGTGTCAGTTTGATCTGCTGGAATAGGTTGATTGTGTGTGTGTCAGTTTGATCTGCTGGAAGATGTTGACTGTGTGTGTCAGTTTGATCTGCTGGAATAGGTTGATTGTGTGTGTGTCAGTTTGATCTGCTGGAATATGTTGACTGTGTGTGTCAGTTTGATCTGCTGGAAGATGTTGATTGTGTGTGTCAGTTTGATCTGCTGGAAGATGTTGATTGTGTGTGTCAGTTTGATCTGCTGGAAGATGTTGATTGTGTGTGTGTCAGTTTGATCTGCTGGAATAGGTTGATTGTGTGTGTGTCAGTTTGATCTGCTGGAATAGGTTGATTGTGTGTGTGTCAGTTTGATCTGCTGGAATAGGTTGATTGTGTGTGTCAGTTTGATCTGCTGGAATAGGTTGATTGTGTGTGTCAGACGAACCCTTCTCTGTGGTTGCACACTGATGACTGCCCGTCTCTTTGTGCGTGTGTGTGTGTGTGTGTGTGCGTGCGTGTGCGTGCGTGCGTGCGTGTGCGTGCGTGCGTGTGCGTGTGTGCGTGTGCTTGCGTGCGTGCGTGCGTGTGTGTGTGTGTGTGTGTGTGTGTGTGTGTGTGTGTGCGTGTATGTGTGTGTGTGTGTGTGTGTGTGTGTGAGAGAGAGAGAGAGACACTGACACTGACACTGACACTAGCATGTTTATTTGTGAAGGCCATCGACCCATACACAGTTTTTACCCTCCCCATTCCCATCCCTGCCCATCCCCACCCTTCCCTACCCTTCGCCCACCCGTTATTCAAGTCGAAAATAAATAAGTCAATAAGTACAGAAATAAATAAAAGAATGTAAATAATAAACAAATGAATACACGCAAGTGCGCCTTGCAACAATGAACACAACATACATTTTGCATTTTGGTCATAGGTCTACAGCAAAAAGACAACATGTGCAGAGAAAATGAGGATAAGTCTGGACTTGCTATAACAACTGAATAAATATTATTACAGTACAACATTACACGATGTTCAACTGGTCCTCTCGCTGTGAGAGAGAGAGAGAGAGAGAGAGAGAGAGAGAGAGAGAGAGAGAGAGAGAGAGAGAGAGAGAGAGAGAGAGAGAGAGAGAGAGAGAGAGAGAGAGAGAGAGAGAGAGAGAGAGAGAGAGAGAGAGAGAGAGAGAGAGAGAGAGAGAGAGAGAGAGAGAGAGAGAGAGAGAGAGAGAGAGAGAGAGAGAGAGAGAGAGAGAGATTTAAGTGAATACATAGATAGTCATAGACAGACAGACAGACAGACACACAGACATAGAGATAAAAGCAAATCTTCTTCTTCTTCTTCTTCTTCTTCGATCCCTCAGTTTCCTGTCAATTATGAGCGCAGACGCGTCATGCTGCCGTTATGCGCCTAACGAAGAAATAGGCCCAGCAATTCGGACTTCGGCTGGAGGAAATATTTGTTAAGCTTTAAAAACAAAGGCAGGAGAATGGACCGGTAAGTCAGAAACATAGTAGATGAGAGAAAGCAAAGGGAAAAGGCAGAGTCAAATAGAGTGACAGATTAGAGGAAGTTACAAGCACAGAACTTCGAGTATGTGAGGGAACTAATTGTACAAAGAACCCCCCCACCCCCCCACACACACGGGGGGGCGGGGTGGGGGGTCAAAAGAGAGGGGTCTGTTCTTGGGAACACACAATCAACGTCAGCAGATTGAGCTGACACACAGACTCAGCATCTTCCAGTGAATTCAGTGACGCCTCATTCTGTGTGTGCGCGCGTTCAATCTGCATACAAATAGCTCGAATAACACTTGCTTCGCATTCATTTTGATCTTTATTCCATGCAAGTAAATAAGGCTATCTCTCTGTCTCTGTATGTCTCTCTCTGTGTCTATGTCTCTATCTGTGTGTCCGTGCGTGTCTGCTTGTGTGTGTGTGTGTGTGTGTGTCTGTGTGTGCGAGAGAGAGAGAGAGAGAGAGAGAGAGAGAGAGAGAGAGAGAGAGAGAGAGAGAGAGAGAGAGAGAGAGAGAGAGAGAGAGAGAGAGAGAGAGAGAGAGAGAGAGAGAGAGAGAGAGAGAGAATAAGAGAGAGAGAGAGTGAGAGAAAAAATAGAGAAAAAAAATGAAAGAGAAAGTGTGTGTGTGAGTGTGTGCGAGAGAGAGAGAGAGAGAGAGAGAGAGAGAGAGAGAGAGAGAGAGAGAGAGAGAGAGAGAGAGAGAGAGAGAGGGAGAGAGAGAGAGGAGAGATGAGAGAGAGAGAGAGAGAGTGAGTGTGTGTGTGTGTGTGTGTGTGTGTGCGTATGTATGTGTGTGTGTGTGTGTGTGCGTATGTGTGTGTGTGTGTGTGTGCGTGCGTGTGCGTGTGTGCGTGTCTGTTTGTGTGTGTGTGTGTGTGTGTGAGAGAGAAGAGAGAGCGAGAGAGAGAGAGAGAGAGAGACAGTGTTTGTGCGCGTGCGCGCGCGCACTCACGCACGTGTGAGTGCTTGTGTGTATGTGTGTGCGCGTGTATGTGTGTATGTGTTTTTCAATTTGTCAGCTATTTTGCAAGTCGATTTTGAATTTCAGGTCTGCCTCCCAAAGATGTTGAAAGACGAAACTCTCTCTCTCTCTCTCTCTCTCTCTCTCTCTCTCTCTCTCTCTCTCTCTCTCTCTCTCTCTCTCTCTCTCTCCCTCCCTATCCTCTCTCTCTCTCTCTCTCTCTCCGCCTCGGGCTCTCCCTCTCCTCCCTAGTCCTCTCCCCGTCTCAGTCCTCTCTCTCCCTCCTCATCCCGCCTCGGCTCTCTCTCTCTCTCTCTCTCTCCCTCCCCCCTCTCCTCTCTCTCTCTCTCTTCTCTCTCTCTCTCTCTCTCTGTCTCCACTTCTCTCTCTCACTCTCTCTCTCTCTCTGTCATCTCTCTCTCTCTCTCTCTCTCTCTCTCTCTCTCTCTCTCTCTCTCTCTCTCTCTCTCTCTCTCTCTCACCTTACTCCAAACTTGCAACAACAAACAAACAACAATAACAAAACACATGTCCTCTTAGCATAGCACCTCACTAGTCGAAATGATAATTTTGTTTAGAATAAACAATACCGTTTAATCAATTAAGCATTTATCAACAATAACAAATATGTACACAGCATCACTTGTTTTTCCAGAAGTTCGAAAGGGATATGTGTTTTGTAAACTGTAAGAAAACTGTCACAGTCGTATCAAATATTTAATAGTCGCGAGACTAAATAGATTGCGTGCGACATATACCAGAAATATATGAATAACAACAAACTAATGAAGTAAAAAAAATCTTATTATGTCATACAGAATATTATTGCAATGCCTCGTACACAGTGGACGCGGAAATCGCATGCGCAATCCGTGAATAAGTAAAAGAAATAAGAAGAAAAATCGTACATGTCCGTATTTTCCCTATTCCGTAACTTTTGGTTTCCTTCTTTCTTTTACTTATTTATGTGTACATTGCGCGTCTAATGCATCCTCGGCCTCACCGCCAATGTCGCATTTTTGCACCACAATGATTCAACACCCATGTCATCAAAACCCTTGAAATCAGGATCTGTTATTCAATGATATTGTGTTCCTGAATTTGGGCAGTAAGGATTGACCCCATTCTAAATGTGTCACAAAGAAACCCGAAAATATTGCAGACAAAACCTTTTGTGTAGGCAAGTAAGTTTAATGGAAATGCTTGGCTCAAAGATGGCTGGCGGTGAAAGGCCTAAGCCTACATGGAAGTTTTGTTTCAAGAAATGCATACAATGTAAAACAAAAACAAAACAAACAAAACCATACTAATATGATTCTGTCCATCAAACTATAAGATGTATTATATATGATGCATACTATTATTGCAAGACTACATGAAAGTTTTATTTTAGAAAAATGCTTACAGCGTAAGACAGAAAAAAACCACTACACGTAATATGATACTGTCCATCAAAACAAAGGATATGATATGTGATACACAATATTATTGCAGGCGTACATGAACTTTTATTTCAAGAAATGCATAGAACGTAAAAAAACACACCCATTCTATTATGATTCTGTCCACGCAAAAAAGTAAAGATATTCTAAGCCCAGAACAGTCAAGAAGACGAAATGTTTTACACACAATTCCCTCCATTTAAATCACTAAATGCATTTCGTTGAGTACATTCTAATTTACATGAATTACAAACGATCACTGGCTAAGACACCCTTAAGTTCACAACGTGAAAAAAGATCCCAGCTAGAACGTGTAAGCCAAAAACAAATCGTGTAAGCCTAAACGAATAACATCAAAATAGGCAACACAAAAAAGTCAAAAGAATAGTGGTTAAAAATAACTAGAATGCATAAACATCGTATTCCTTTAAAAGCCTACAAAACGTTATATGATCTCCATTGCAGAAATAAAACTAACTGGGCATCACGCATTTGTTTTACTTTATGCATATATGGTTTTGGTTATGTTTGGGAAAACCAGGGAGTTGAAAATGTTAAGAACTTCTTATATACTTTTAAAAGGAGATTGATTGATTGTCATTTTGTATTCTACATTAATGCAGTTACAAGACCCACCACATTTCTCACGAGAATTAGATTGGGTGTTATCTCCTTTAAAACCACATCGAATAAGATATTCAAACGTTCAAAATGATTTATCCTGTATTTGTTGCCCAGGTATAGAAGAATCGGAATTACATTTTATTTTAATATGTCGTACTTATAAAACTTGTAGAGAGCAACTAATTCTCCCAAAATACTACAATCATGCCAATGCTTTTAAATTAGTTTTATTATGTACTGATATTAAAGCATGCTCATCTCTTTCTCTTTTTCACACACACACACACGCACACGCACACGCACACACACACTCTCTCTCTCTCTCTTTCTCAAAGGCACCATTCCCACTCTCTCTCTCTCTCTCTCTCTCTCTCTCTCTCTCTCTCCCTCTCTCTCTCCCCACCCCACCTCCCCCTCTTTCTCTAACTAAGGCACATTAAAACTCTACCACTAAATAACAAGTGTTCACATGAACAAAAGACCCAATTTCTGCCTGACTGCAGCCACTGCAGGGATCAGCCTGTCTTGGAATCGCTGCATGGAGTGGTCTGCTATCCCGGGCCCCTTGCAGCTGAAATTCCAGTTGTGTTTGCAATCTCTGTAGTGGAAAACTGCTGCCTCCGTCGGGGGAATCTTCACCCTGTTTTGTTGTTGAGTTTGTTTGAGAAACAAAAGAAACATAAAGGAGAATGATTACTACCAGTGACACAAGCGAAGATGGTTATATCTTTCTTGGTACCCCCTTCTGGAAGGACAATGGCCTAAGGTGTGTAACTGTCTCCTTCTTCTCTCCCCCCCCCCCTCTCTCACTCCCACCCCATCTCTCCTTCTCTCCTCCCTCTCTTAAAGTGTTTGATGTTCAAGTTAAGCCTATGCTATTATATGCAGCTGAAATCCTAAGTTTATCTCCTTTCCGTGCAGTCGAACAGCCTCATTTGTTTGCCTGCAAGCGGTTTTTGAATGTTTACCCCCAAACTCCAAACACAATAGTGTATGGGGAATTGGGACGATATCCGCTATATATAGACAGTACAATTAAAGCAATACGCTATTGGTTGAAGCTTAAACAAGGGCATCGCCGAGCGGCAGATATGTCCTTTGCCGGTTACGCCCTGTACATGCCCCGCCCTGTACCTCCCTTCCCCCTCACATCTTCGGTCCCCGTCCTCCCTGTGACCTTTGGGCGATGCATGTGGCATAATTTGTACAGCAATGTCTTCTATTCTTCTATTTACACCCCCACACAAAAGTTGGAGTGATTCAATACAGTATTTCACGAGATATAGGAGAGAGAACGTAGGAAGGCCGGTTCTGGCTCAGTATCAGTTTCGGTTTCGGTTTCACTCCTCTATTTATTAAAAAAACGCCTTTTTTCCTATGTTTTTTAATCTAAAAAAAGGCGTGATTTAAGCCGTTTTTGTGTGCTTTTTATTCTCGAAAAACAGTGTGATTCAATCATTTTTACTCTTGAAAACAGCGTGATTTAATTGTTTTTTAATGAAAAAAAAAAGAAAAAAAAGAAGGAAATTCCCCTAAAATCTTTTTTTAACTTTTATTTCATTATGTTAACCAAATAATGACCTACAATGCATTGACTTCCTATGAGATAGCTACCTAGATGCATACAGTTTGTATTAGGTAGCTACCTAGATGCATACAGTTTGTATTAGGTAGCGACCTGAATGCATACAACTTTATGAGATACCAACCTACATAATATGCGTAATTTGTTATGCATAATTAACGGACAGGAGCGTTGAATACTAGTTTACAGAATTTCTCTTTTTTTAGCCTTTGTTTTATTTTATTATTTTCTTCTTTTGATTCGACAACATTACACGCACTTTGTAGGAGGTTATTTTTGTTCCCGATCCAGATTGAGTATTCTAACGTTCTCTAAGACCTTTATTATATGTGATTAGCGCGCACACACTGAGAGAAGAGACAGTCAAACAGACAACACATACAATTAAAAGATCATATATCAGTAATAGGCATGCTCAGTCGAGTACAAAACACTGAGTATCCCTTTCTTTAGACGTGACATAGCATGTTTTCTGTGTGGCGCGACGACAAGTGCATCAGGTGATTGACTTAAACCAATCAGAATGCTCTGTGAATCACGTGACTGCTGACGTTTACCTCATGAATTTTACCTTAGCTGCCATTCCAGCAAAAGTCAGCAAAGAGTAAACAAGTCTGTGCTTTGTGTTGTGATATAAAACAAGCTTTGAGAAAGACAAACAATGGAATCTACTAGTCAAACGTCATCTGATTTGTTTAAATCAAGTCAAACGTCATCTGATTTGTTTAAATCAAGTCAAAGTTCTCAATCAAGTGCAACTAACTTAGTGGCCAATCTTACTATTCATTCTTCAATGACAACTAGTGACGAATCCTTTCCGCTAAAAGACATGTTGACGACTGTTAAGCTGAAACTAGGACAAACGCTCTTCTATGAGCGTTCGTCCTAGTTAGTGTGAACTAAAACTAGGGCAATCACTATTCTGTTTTGTAAAACTACTTTTTTTTAAAAATAAAAGATTTTTGACTAGATGTAACACACTTATGGAAAAAAACATGCATACACTAATCCCCCTTTATAAGCGTACAGCCATAGCCCTGTTCAAAATAAAGGCAAAGAGGCTGTACACACACACACACACACACACACACACACACACACACACACACACACACACACACACACACACACACACACACACACAAGCCCCCTTATTAAGTTAACAAAATGATTTATCAAGTTATTGTTAAGTTATTATTTAAGTTTTTAATCAAGTAATTATTTAAGTTCTTATTCAAGTTCTTGTTAAGTCAACTTCAAGTTATTAATAAGTTCTTTGTAAGTTGTGTCAAGTTTTTATTAAGTTCTAACACAAACACTTGTCAAGTTCTTACTTAAGTTCTAGTTCAAGTTCTTACTTAAGTTATTGTTAAGTTTTTATAAAGTTCTAAAACAATAATTTATTGCATTAAAAATGGATCGCTCTCAGGTTTTGAGCTATTTTGCTTTTGTTTTTCTTGTTTGTCTGTTGCTTTTTCTGTTTGTATTGTTTTTACTTCTACTCGTGTTTTTAATTTTGGTTGCATGTGTGTTTTATATAATTTATAAGACAAATAACCAACACCAGCAACCACACCAACAGTAAGCAATACAACATCGTAATTCGTACTGTTTTGTTTGTCTTCTTCTTTTTTAACTGGTATTGCGCTTATGGTTGATTCATCTTCATTCTGAGACAACAGTTTTTGTTTTGTTTGTTTATTCATTTTTTGTTGTCGATTCCACTCTGATAACCTTTTACCTGCTTCAACTCGACCTGGGCTCTTCGTTACCTTGGTTACTGTCGGACTGGGGTTTGTTTGCTGTTCCGTCTGATTCGTTTGATTCTGTCACGTTCATTTTTAATAGCAATAAAATCTATATGATTAAAAGTAATTAACCCCATGACAACAGGTGATAAAAGCCCGCCAAACCTATAAAAAAGATCACAACTAAGAGACTCTAACGATTTAATTAAAACAGGATCTTGACTTAAATCGTACATTAAATCTTGACTTGAATCGAGCGGAAAAAACTGACTAACTAACTTAGTGTACAAGCCTATTACAGTTTGACCTAAACTTTTAACCATTTTAGATCCTAACTGTGCTTCGTATCTGTTGTAGTACTTTTCAATGTCAGCAGAAGACATTTGTTGAATCTGTTCTATACTAAATTCTGTTCCTAAGTATTGTTTTGTTTTTCCACACGCAGCCAGAGAATACAACTTTTCCTTTTTATTCATAACACTTGTCGACACTTCATCAGAAATTACTGCTTCCTGCGCATTTAACAACAGTTCGTCACAATTCATTTTTAGTTGATTTATTATTTTTATTTTAAAAACAAAAATGAGTGCTGAAAAAACTGTTGCTAACCTTGTATATCAATCTGCTCTGATTGGTGGACTTTCTGTTGCGTACACGATGGTTGGTAAGAAACTATTGAAAATGAAAGCAGCTGACCTAGGAAAACTTGACCTAGAGGACTCCGGTAAACTAATCGCTATAATCACTGCTTCAATCGCAACAAAAGACTTTCTAGTTAAGCAAGGAATAATTCCAGAAAATATAAATATGTAAAATAAAATGGCTTCACTCGCAATGATGATTGGCGGTGCTGTAGTAAACGCTCTTGCTTTTTCAGGTAGTAATTACATGTTTAGTAAACTAGAAACAAACAAGGAAAGACAAAGACATAATCGAGCAATGGAGCAATTAGCAGCAGCACAAGACGCTTATGAAAAGCAAAGACTCGCTCAGTTAGATTTTATTAACAACAAATTAAAACTGCAAAACCATGCAGCCTACACTTTTAAGAATGTTGACGACGCCATTAAAGAGTATTATTTAGTGACAGGAGAAGACCTCCAACAGCTCCCACCACCAAAATTAAGTGACTTCTACCAACCATCCGAAAAACAAAAACTCCAGGAAATAGCTTTTATTGTAGTTGGTATGACTGCTGTTTATTTCATAGCAAAAAACGTGTAGTATTAAAATGAATGATAAACTATCTAAAATTTATTATTCACCGAAAGGTTATTGGAAAGGTTTAACTGCTATTCAAAAATTAAATCAAGCTGCAGGAGTCACTGAACAAACAGCAAAAGAATGGCTATCTAAACAAGCTATTTGGCAAATCTATTTACCAGCGCCTAAACGAATTAAAAGACCGCACTTTGTTAACACAACACCAAATGACACTCATCAAATGGATCTTCTATACCTCCCTCATGATTTAATCAGAAGAAAAAGATTTAAATACGCGCTTACAGTTGTTGACATCTCTTCAAGATATAAAGATGCTGAACCATTGACTGATAAAAGTGCTACTTCAGTCTCTGTGGCTTTACAAGAAATCTATAGACGCGGTCCATTAACCTATCCTCGTTTAATTCAAGTTGATGAAGGAAAAGAATTTAAAGGACAATTCAATCAGTTAATGTTAAAACACAAAGTCGTTATTAAAAGGGGTATTCCTGGAAACCATAGATCTCAGGCTTTAGTTGAAAACTTTAACAAACAATTGGCAGAAAGACTTTTCTCTTATCAATGCCATAGAGAACTCCTTGATTCAACTAGAAACACTGAATGGGTTAGAAGACTACCCTCTGTTCTGCGTGTCATGAATAACGAAGAATCTAAGGTCACTGGATTTAAACCAGTAAAAGCAATACAGAAGAAAACAATTGACTTGCCAATTCAACATTCAATTACAAAACAACTAATACCATTTGGAGTAAAAGTAAGATTTCTTTATGCACCTGGAGAAGCAGAAGGAGACACTCGCATAAGAGCAACTGATCCAATTTGGAGCATTGATCCGTACGAAATAAAAAGAATAATAGAAATGAATCCTCCTGTGTATTATTTAAGAGAAACTGATACGACAATACGACCTGCTCCAAAAAGAGCATTTGTTAAAGAAGAACTGCAGCTAATCCCACTAGACACAGTTCCAATTTAAAAAGAGCTTTAAATAGAGACTTAGAAGAATTATTTAATTTACTTCTTTTTGTTTTGCTTTTTAGTTCAATCCTTAACCTTTTAGTACAGTTTCACAAATAATTATTTTTAAATTAATAAAAAAATTTGAGTTAGAAAAAGAAACTCAACATGGCAATGTCACTTGATGATGTACTCGGACATTTAGACAATGTTTTTAAAGAAACAGAATTAGAAGTTATTGATCCAAAAAATGTACTAGAAAGTGTAAAACATGCTATTTCACAAATACCTGAAAAACTGATAATAGAACCACCAGTTAAAGTAATGTTTGCAGTTTACGTAGATTATGAAATAGTTAATAAGGAGCAGCTACAAGTATGGGTCTCTACTAAACAACAAGTAATTCTGACATATAATGATTTTACAGAAACCTGGGCAGACACTTTAATCACCCAGTTCATCAATGCATCAGAAGAGGCAAAACTGAGAGGATCTGGTTGGTCAGAAGGAGGAGTGTTAGAAATCAAATTAAGGGAGAGTAAATATGCCCCCATCGTAGGAAACTCGTTTATTCCTTTACCTAAAGATTTAGTTTTAAAACGAGTAGTACTAAACATTAAGAATACAGATAACAAATGTTTTATGTGGTGTGTTTTAGCTAAACTTCATTATGTCAAAAAGAACGCAGAAAGAGTAATTAACTATCAACCTTACATAAATGAATTAAACTTTAATGGAATCGACTTCCCTGTAAGCCTAAGCGAAGTTGATCAATTTGAAGAACAGAACAAACCAATTTCTGTTAACGTCTACACATGGTCAATAGAAGAAAACCTTAAACCAATCCGTGTATCAAAGAACTCTCCCATGATTGGTGATCCAGACGAAAAACATATTGATCTACTCTTAGTAACAGATGGAACAAAAACACACTACACTTTAATTCGTACAATGAGCAGACTTATATTCTTTACTACAAAACATGTGCATAAACAGGACTTCTGTCGAAGATGTTTTCAGAGAATTCCTAGTATTTATGCTGCAGTTGAACACAGAAAACATTGTAATTCAACTGTTGACTGTGAAACTAAACTTACTACTCTCAAAGAAGGTAGTAAGGTGGCCTTTAAAAACTGGAAGAAACTGCAATTAAATCCATATGTTGTTTACGCTGACTTCGAATCTATTCATTTTAGAAGTCGACTTAGATTATCCGGATGTATCAAGGTCCTGCTCCTAAAAATCTTCCAAAAACAGTATTATTAAACAATCATCAAATCTGTTCATATGCTTTTATTATAGTTAGATCAGATGGGAAACATTCAACGCCAGAACTTTATAGAGGACCTGATGCTGCAAAACGATTCTTATTACGTATGAAATACAAGCGAAATGAGTTGTCTAATCAACTTAATCTATTTGATTTAATCATGACATCAGAAGATTTAAATCAATTTGAGTCTGCTATTGAATGTTGGATTTGTAAAAAAGAATTCGGAGCAACTGATGAAAAAGTAAGAGACCATGATCACATTAGTGGAAAATTCAGAGGAGCAGCACACAACTCCTGTAATTTACAGTTAAAGTTTGAACCAAAGTCTTGGAAACTGCCTATATTCTTTCATAATCTACGTGGATATGACTCCCATTTAATTCTACAAGCAGTTACTGATGAATTTAGAACCGTCACTTGTATAGCTCAGTCTTCAGAAAAGTACATGACATTTACATTAGGACAATTATCTTTTTATGATTCACTACAACATATGATGGGTTCGTTAGAGTCTTTAGGTCAGTCACTATCCAAATGCCCTATAATTTGCACTTGTTATCATTTTAAGAAGATCATCAGACAAAATGCTTTCAGTGTAATAAAACCCAATGAGATCTAAATTAGTAACATTAATGAACGTTAATTCTTTGAGATTGTTTGGATCAACACTCAATATAACTTTATCGCTGGTCGACACTGCCTTAATTTCTTCACCGCGGTTTTGAATAACGATAGTACATCTCACTGATTCAACATCCAAGTTTTGCCAAGAAATAAGAATCCCTTTCATTAGGTTGTCGCTAACACCAACAGGTAGGGAATCAGGGTTGTCTGCTCTAACAGAAAGTTCAAATATCATAGTAAATTCGTCTGCTAAAGCCATTTTAGGAATGAACTCTAATAGCGTGGCTGCATCCTTTGTCACTGTCTTTTTTTTATGCAGCATGTACTGTCTCTTTTTATAAGGTTTGATTGCTATTTCTCTTCTGCTGTTGTTTTGTGGAATCAGACTAACATGTAACGGTCCTGAGTTAAATGATTTGCGAAAGTGTTTGTCATTATCAAAGAATGTAAACGGGCTTAAAAATTCAAACTTAATTTCCCAATCAACGAATGGAATTAAATGCCATTTGTTGTCCCTTTTCTTAACAACTTCAAACTGGCCAACATTGTGAGCTACTACATTACGCAGTTGCTCTAGTTTAGGAACCTTTTTATCACTTACTTCTGCACGTTTATAATAGCCGTTGTTTGTGTACTCAAACCCATACAGCGCTCCTATCTCTCCATTTAAATCAAAGTCTTCTGTGTCCGCTAGGTCCTTCAATTCTAAAGTTGCGCATCTAACAGGGTCAAGCATAACCGGTTGATCTGGTCCGCGTGACATTGTTTTATACTAAATTATTTTATTTCTAACAAAACATTAAGGCTGTCACACTGAACTTCTTTTCCTTTTTCATCAGTTATTCTTATTATTAGTGAATGGTGAATCCCACAAATTAATTCTTTAAACTGTAATGTGGGAAACGTAATAATTTCGTAATCGCAATATGCCGCTTTTGCTGATGGAAGAACTCTTAACACAGTAGACGGCTGGTTATTAAATAAGTTGTTATCCGTACTCAGGATATCTAAATGAAAATATAATAAAGAATGTATTCCGAGATTAAGTGATTTTACAGCCGTAAATGCATTACTTTCCAGTGCATTATCAGTGACATGGAACCTGTCTAATCTAAAACCTAATAGTTTAGCCAATTCACTAGCAAATTCAAATACTACTCCTTTTTGGCCGCTAAGCATCATCTTCACTTTCAAATTTCCCTCATTAAGTTTTAAAGTAATGTCGAAGTCGTTTAATATTTCTTTTAATGAACAAAAACCGTAATAACCGTCAGGTATAGTTAGTTCAATCCTTTCTTCTTTGGTAATTTTTCTTATCCAATTGTTTTTTTTAAGGATTTGCTTATGTTGACCCATTTGACTTTGTAATAAATTTCATGGAGCGCTACTTTTAGAGAACCATGATTTTCAATAGGGCGTTGTAAAAGTATTGGCTCGTCTTGATCAGTTATATAAATAAACATTTTTATTGCGGATATATAAATGAATGCTTTTAAATATAACAAAGACGCTAAATATGCAGTTGGATCATATAACCCTAAAACTATAGCTGTTGATTCAATAGTTGTTGCAGTGGGGGTTGATTCTTTTGAAGTTAAGGTCAGTAATCCATTAAACCATTATTTAAATCCTAGCATCAAACATGATAACATCGCAAAGGCATGGTTTAGTCATCCAATGCAGTTTTATCAAAACCAGTTAAACTTTGCTGTGTTTTGCGCAACAACAGGGTGTGGTGTTTCTTTCACTGATCACTTAAATCATCCTGATCTCATGGTAAAAGCAGTTTACAGATTTCATTTCTATTATACTTTTAGACGTATTTTGTCTGAACTGCAGGCGCCATTACCGAATGATTCAACTTTTAATCCATTCAACAACAGAATTAACATGAAAGCCTTTGAACGGATTTGTAATGAGTTTAACATTAACTTGAATACAGACTTTAGACAAAAGTTAGATCGTAATCATGGTTTGGGTACACTTTATTATTGGGGCGTGCACAGAAAGTATAACTATGATTGGAATCCTCCTTACACGTCTTTTTCTTCAGGTACGACCGTTCATCTAGGATCTATTCAACAAAAACATAAAAACGCATGGACTACATTTATTTTATACACTTCCGAAGGACTGACAAAGGCGGGGATAGAACGAGTAAATGATTCAATTCGTACTTACGTGTGGTGTTTGCTAGGATCTCAAGCGCAAGTGAGGTCTGAGATAATGGATCCTTCAACTGGGTTTGATGCACAAAAACAGTATTTAGCTAATTTAGAAGATGCAATCAATTCTACAGTTGACCTCCCAGCTAGCATTAAAAGGTATCAAGACGTTTTAAGATTCGCAAGATCGAAGGTAGACTTTGCTGTTGGTAGTGGATTATACATGCTGCCCTCTGATCTTAGACTTCAAATAGGAACAATTGTAAACTATAACAACGAAATCCTTATAGCGGGAAATAATCAAGCAGTTGGTAAAAACAAAGAAATAAATTCTACATTGTCGATCATACAAAGAACACACCATCCAATCCCTAACAGTCAAAAAAAGAATATTAACTTAACGAATTCAACGAACTTAACCTACAAAGCAGCCGACAGTCATGAAAACGAAAAGACAGCATTAGTTATTTTTGTAACTGCAGCTGGTCTAGTTTATTTTTATTTTACTAAAGAGTAATCCAACAACTAAAACTATTAATGTCCATAAGTGTTCAGCCATAAAACCGACTACTTTGCTTGCAGTAGAAAAAAGCCAACTAACAATTCCACCTCATATACCGGGTAGTGCATCTAGAGCTTTTTCTCCTAATTTTTTTAATAGATTCGTTAAATGTTCCAGTTGTTTTTTAATCCAATTCGTATCTTTTGATGGAGAAGGTGGAGAAGGTAATTGACCACCACCACCACCTGTTCCTGTTAAAGCAAACACTAAAGTAGAGATTGCAAACCCTAAAGCTGTCATAACGCTCGCAATCGTGACTCCTTGCTCTCTAAATAAAGTTTTTATTCGTTCAGCTAACGTCGTGTTTTCGTATAACATTATTTGGATGGTTTCTTTTATTCTGTTGAATTGTGTGCGTAATTGTTCACGGTTAGTTGACAGTACTTCTAGTCTTGCAGCTCTCTCTTGTTGAAGATCATCTAGTCTTTGCATGATTCTGTCTTTCACGTCTTGTCCTAGGTTGTTATCATCTGCTTCAACTAATTTCTGTTTTTCTCTGTCAATGTGAGAATCAAGTTCGCTTAACTTTGCTAGATTATTTGTTAACTCGCCTCTGGTAGATTGTAATGTTGAATTGAGCGCCATTAGTTCTCTCATAGGTAATGGCGAATCATGTTGAATTTTTAATTGGGTTTCTTCATCTTCTAAAGTTAAAAAACTGGTTTCTATTGTTTTTATTGTCTGGTCTGCAGTTGCGCTGAAGTCTTTAAGGGGAATTGATTGAAGTTGGGAATCAGTTGGTAGTCTTTGTAGTGTGTTTTGAAGTGTGGAAACAGCTTGTGTGCTTAGGTCTGGTTCGATATTAAATCGTACTTGATCACTAACACTGAGCCTGCCACGAACTGTACTCTTTTTTATAAACTTTGTAGGGTTTGGTTTCGTTGTAAGTGGGACTAGTTTTCCATCTTTAACCTTCGCAAATAAATGACCGTCTTTATATTCAAAGTCATTAGAATCGAAAACTTCAGGTGGTTCTTGTCCTATGCTTTCATAAAACGATCTTACTTTACTTTCCATTAGTTCTCGTCTTAAAGATGATTGATGACGAGATTGAGTAGCTTCACTCATGTCATCTCCAGCTTCATCATCAAAGACGTCATATTCGTGGTCTGCTTCTATTCCTGCCATGTTTTTATTTATAATTATGTTTTTATTTTATTTCTAAAAAAAAGAGATGTCACAATCATACGGAACAATTCTTGATCCATACAGACGGTTAAAAGAACCACTCGGTGTTAAAGGAACCAGGCAGAGTATCGTGATAAGTAATAATCCTTCAACTATCGATCAAAGACAAATATTATCAGTAAGATTTCCTAGTCTGGGATCTAATGAAGTCATTGTGCCAGGTACCGCACGTCTTGCTTTTAGAATACAACTGGAGTCAGCGACGGATCCGAACAGAACTTTAGTTGCTAATCTTGGTAGAGCGATCGTTAGTAAGATTACTATTAAACTTGAAGGGAGAGAGGTAATGTCATTAGATAACGCAGATGTCTTTTTGAGTTATTGCGACCTGTGGCTCACACAAAATGAAAGAAAAGATCGAACTTATCAAGGAATACAGGGAGATAATGGTATAAAACATAGAATTGATGCTGAAGACAAAAAAGATAGCAATCAAGATGCGTTGGTTGCACAAGTTTATGGTAATCGATTTTATATACCTCTTGACTTCGAGCTATTAAACACGCACTCCCCGTATTATCAGGGTGCTTTACAAGATAGGCTTATGTATGAATTAACTTTTAATGATTACAGCCGTGTTATCAGATCAGCGACAGATCCTGATGCAAAATATAGTATTTCAGACATCACATTAGAGTTTGATGTTGTTCGTCATCCAGAATTAGCTCGGTTGATCTCCCAACAATACCAGACAAGATTAGCAATATACTACAACAGAATTTTAAATCATAGTAAAATACCTAAAAACAAATCAGACACAATTTGGAACATCGATTTAAATGTATCAGCAAGGTCATTGAAAGGGATTTTGTTGCTGTTTGAGGAGTCCAAAAAACCCTTTAACAGATTAAGCGAGAAGTTTCATAATCCTAAAATAACTAAACTAACATGTACGATTGAAGGACAACCGAATCAACTGTTTGTAAGTGGTCTTTTACCTTATCAGCATTTTGATGAAATACGAAAACTATTGGGTGGAGGTGGTCGGCAAAGAGACCCGGCGGCTGATTTAATTTGCAAAGACCTCCATCTTCATGATGTCAGACTTGAAGATTATTTATATTCGAAGTATGCGTTGTGGCTAGATCTTAGAACAACTGAAGACAACAAACTACATGGCAGTGGAAGAACAGTTGGTGATGGGTCAGGAGGAATAAACATTCAAATCCACAAAGAAGCGGAAGAGAATAAGCAAATATATATTTATGTATATTTGCTATGCGATGCTCAGCTGAACATTGAAGACAACAGATTAAAATATATTGTTTATTAAAATAATGGATTTGAAGACTAATTTAAATTTTCTTACAAAAGAACCTCATTGTAGTTTATTTTGCGGAATGACAGGCTGCGGAAAAAGTGTGTTCGCTTTAGATTTAATACAAACGGTTTACCGTAATCACTTTGAACACAGTAATTTTTTGTACTACATTAGAATTCAACAAGTCTTATAAAAAAAGAAAGTTTATTTGGACAGATGATGAAATCTATTTAGTCAATCCAAGTAATAAACTAAGCGATTGTTTAGAGTATTTTTATAAACTGTTTAAAGCAACATCAACTTTGTTTATTATTGATGATTGCTCGGCTGAAAGAGACATAGTCAAAAAAAGAAATAGTTTAGCAAAACTAGCATTCAGCGGTCGGCATGCAGGAATTAGCGTATGGATTTTAACGCAGAAGTATAATTCGGTTTTAAAGGACTTTAGAGAACAGATAAAGACGGTTGTTTTGTTTTTTACTAAAGACAAACACAGCTTTGAAGAATGTCTTGATGAAAATGATGTTGTTGAATCAAAAGAAGAAAAAAATAAAATAAAACAAAGACTAAAAAAAGAACAATTCTGTAAACTAGTATTAAAAACAGATTTTCCTAGTCAGTACAAATGTTTGTAAAAAAAAAAATAACAAAAAAATAACAACAACAACAAAAAAACCTTTAAAAACAACTTTAAAAAAGCTAATAGAAAGATAGTCAGACAGACGGACAAAAATCCACAAAAAACTAACAGTATAATTCCTCTAATTGGAGTATTACCTGCAGCTGACTCTGTTGACTGAAACCCTATAGGAGTAATTATTGTTCTGCCCTTACCATGTTCAACACTCCTGTCCGTTAATTATGCATAACAAATTACGCATATTATGTAGGTTGGTATCTCATAAAGTTGTATGCATTCAGGTCGCTACCTAATACAAACTGTATGCATCTAGGTAGCTATCTCATAGGAAGTCAATGCATTGTAGGTCATTATTTGGTTAACATAATGAAATAAAAGTTAAAAAAAGATTTTAGGGGAATTTCCTTCTTTTTTTTCTCTTTTTTTTCATTAAAAAACAATTAAATCACGCTGTTTTCAAGAGTAAAAATGATTGAATCACACTGTTTTTCGAGAATAAAAAGCACAAAAAAACGGCTTAAATCACGCCTTTTTTTAGATTAAAAAACATAAGAAAAAAGGCGTTTTTTTAATAAATAGAGGAGTGAAACCGAAACCGAAACCGATACTGAGCCAGAACCGGCCTTCCTACGTTCTCTTAGGAGGGTGAAGAAAAACGGAAACATGTCTGCCGCTCGGCGACATTGTATTTCCGAGGGATAATTTATGTACGAATGCGTTATTCTCTTAGTGTCACATCCTGATACAAAATTGGAAGGGATTCTGTCTTCTAGTTCACGAGATACAGCAAGAAATATATAGTGCAAAGAAGGAAATTTCGTTTTTTAAGGTCACACTTCAAGATCAAGGTCAGCATGGCGATAAGTTATGCTCGGATGTTTTCTACGCTAAGATATACAGTACCACACAATCTGAAGCGCTTCTGTCAAGTACAAATGTGGAAATTATGGCTTTAAATCCAATTGTTAGACCCCTACCACATTCAAGGCATACCGATCTCCCTGACCTTGACATTGACCTTGATCTGCATGCCATCATCAGAACGGCCGTAAGCCCAAGTACCTTCATGCCAAGTTGCAAGACTCTAGAACCTACGGTGTGGAAGTTATGGCCCCTTAAAGATTTTCGGTTTTCAAGGTCGTACGCCAAGGTCAAGGTCACGATGGCGATAATTTATGCGCGGATGCCTTCCTCTCATGGTGACACAGCACCACACACAATTTGAAGCGATTCGGTCAAGTGGTTCGGGAGATATCCTTGGGACAGACAGAAAAAACAAAAACAAAACCCAAAACAACAACAAAAACAAAGAAACAAACTCGAACGAAAACATACTCCTTTGCGATCTACGATCGGCAAAGGACAAAAATTACCCATTTCCAGGTTACCTATGCAAGCCTATGAGATGCAAAAATTAAACTTACAACAACTCTCTGGCAATCATTCACCGCAAAGTAATAAGGCTCCTTCTGGAAAGCATTGTCTGGATATGTTTGGTTTTGTTTGTGGCTCAAGCCACCGACCTATAACTCACTTTGTCGGTCGGTCGGTCTGTCGTTCCAAAATTGTCGCACTTCAAATCGAGGCTACACTTCAAAATTAATTGAGGCCGCTCTTTAAAATGACTAGCGCAACGCCGAGTACCAGTAACGCCTAGTAACGGTAACGCCTAGCAACGGTAATGCCAAGTACTGGTAACGCAGAGTACAGCAAATTTGAAGCGATTTGGTAAAGAAACGGTGGAGTTATAAGGCCCCGTTTCGCGTTGGCGCTGCTCTGAGAGTGATGCGCTCTCCCTAGTAATGGTAACGCCTAGTAACGGTAACGCCAATTACTGGTAACGCTGAGTACAGCAAATTTGAAGCGATTTCGTTAAGAAAAGGCAGAGTTAAAAAGCCCCGTTTCCCGTTGGCGCTGCTCTGAGAGTGACGCGCTCTCCCGATTTTCTTCAAATTTGCTGCCAGGCTTTGCCCCAGTGACAGCAAGCCTGACAGCAAATGTGACGCGATTCGGTTGAAAACCGGCGGAGTTATAAGGCCCGTTTTGCATCATGCTGCTGTTATGCGCCTAAGTAATCGATTCACTTCCGGTTTGGCACATCGATAGTCACCATCCCCAGTCATCTATCTGCCAAATTCGAAGGCAATCGGCCCAGAAACGCCGGAGATACGGGCGCCGAGAGGCCGGCGGATGCGCGTTTTGCGCATTTGCGAAACCGCGCAAATGATACGGCCGCCTCGGTTGCCGTTGCCATCACAGCAAATTTGAAGCGAATCGGTCGAAAAACGGGGGAGTTATAAGGCCCGTTTCGTGTTTCAGACACACACACACACACACAGAATGAATTTTGGTGTTTTACGTCCTCTCGACCCGGGTAGGCACATATGGGACATTACACACACACAGACACACACACGGACAGTTGGCTTTTTACTATATGATGTATTTTAAAAGCGTACAAAATAATAAACATACGTAATACAGACACTACAGCAGACACGACGAGTATGCCGTGCTTCTTTTGATGAGTATAAGTAGGATACATAGTTTTAAATGTTTTCCAAAAGATATAAAAAGTTACGAATTGGTGCAGAGATAACATTCTGGTTTACAGATTAAAATTATTGAAAATCCAGGGGAGGTAACTCATGATTGGAGTGGTAAAAATAGACCGCGTGCCACAAACTATTGCGATTTCGCGCTTGTTTTCTTTTGTTTGGTTGGATGGTGGTATAAGTAATGAAAAGTTGTTTATGTACGAACTTAGACAACGAATGATTGATTGTTATAGACAAGAATGGCATAGCAAATTATTTGATAGTGATAGATATAGTATGTACCGCTCGTTTAAATCATTATTACAGCATGAACAGTACTTAGTTGATATTACGATCCCTAGATGTACAAATATCTTTATTGAATTCAGACTTGGAATCAGCGACCTTGAAGCTCACCAGCGATATTAACAAAGCTCCAAAATGTGCTCCCTTTGTAAAGTAATTGAAAGTGAAACGCATTTCTTTTTTGATTGTTATTATTACATGATATAAGAGATAACTACCTTTCTCGTCATTTCCAAATTGATCATAGACCAACACTATCCTTGCTACTCGAAAACGAAAAAAGGGAAATAACTCGCTCTGTGGCGATGTTCATTTTCTATTCAATGAAATGTTGTTGTTGTTGATGTTGTCTTACCCTGGCTTAAAGACTCCAGGGATCATCCCAAAAGCCGAAGCACTTGATCACTACGGTACACATGCAACAGCTCGGGATAACATTACGTGTGTGACCGTCTTTGATTACCCCGCCACGTGGGCAGCCACACTCCGACTTCGGAGGATTTTGGAGACTGATTATATTATGCTAGGAGCTTGTCATTGCTAAAGACATTCCCCGTATAACTATGCAGAATATAACAACATTGTGATGTAGCCTTTGTGTTCTAGCTTATGTCAATTGGTCTGACACAGCCTTATGCCAATATTCAATGAAATAAAATAATTATTCTAACTGTCAAAAAGGTCTTAGTTGTTAAAAAGGTGCATGCTTTTGTTTCTTTTTATGATTTTTTTCTCTCATTAATATGCTGTTTATGCGTATATTGGAAACATGAAAATGCACGTGCGCGCGTGCGTGCGCGCGCACGTGTGTGAGGGATATATATATATATATATATATATATATATATATATATATATATATATATATATGTAAATTGTTTTGACCCCCTTGCGGATAGGTCGGTGGGCTTTGCAATAATAAAAAAAAGTTCAACTTGTTCAATTGATTCTCCCTCTCTACATTACACTTTACCTCTTGTATCCTTTGTAAGGAAAATTGGTATGCGTCAAAGCCTGGTGCGTTCTGGCAGGCTGGTAGATATGTTTTGGAGCCCCACCGTGGATGTCGGTACTGTTGAGATATCTCAGAAACAGCAGAGGTGCCTGGGGGTCGGCTGGCTCCCAATTGTCCAGAAACACCTTGGTCTTAAACAGTAACGAATTGGCGGTTGGGAACTTGGCAAACTGTTTCTGTAAAGAGAGAGAGAGGGGAGAGAGAGAGAGAGAGAGAGAGAGAGAGAGAGAGAGAGAGAGAGAGAGAGAGAGAGAGGTCTGTTGATTGATGTTTATTATGTACAAAACTAACAGTTACGCCCCGCGCTCGCTACGCTTCGCGGCAGCTATTCACAGGCACATATCTTTAGTGATAATGTCAAGCAAGAATGTGAAAGATAAGGCTAAAACACGAATTTATAGACCCTAACCAATTTCAAGGTCTACTGATGGCCTTGACTTTGACATTGACCTTGCTTGGTACACCATATTCAGAACTAATAACAGTCAATGCACGTACATACTAAGTGTGAAGTCTGTAAGTCCAATAGTGTGAAAGATATGGCCCGTAAACGAAATTTAGGTTTTCAATGTCATACTTTAAGGTCAAGGTCAGCATGGTCACAATTGTTAAATGGGGCCATCTATGGACCATGATACATCACCACACACGATTTGAAGCGAGTCGGTGCATCTGTTCACAAGTTACAGGGTAAACAAACATCTTACAGAAAAGCAAGTCTTCCGTGGCTGAGGTTAGCACTGGAGATTCAGAATTTAGATGAGACCATCTAAGTATCATGACATGCCCCGACACAAAATTGGAAGCGATTATTTCTAATGGTATGAGTTACAGGGCAAAAATGTTTTACAGAAAAGAGAGTTTTCCTAGGCGGAGGTTTGTACCAGAGGGTCAACTTTATGGGACCATCTGTTCACCATGATATACCACTACACAAAATGTGAAGTGTTTCTGTGCACCGTATCATGCGTTACAGGGCAAACAGACACCCACCCACAGACACACACCGCAAGAATATTCTTATATATAATATAGGAATGATAAAACAAAGGGCTGTAGGTAACATTCGTTGACCTGAACAAAGCGATCGACACTGTGAGTAGAAATGGCTTGTGGCAGATCCTAGAACGACTTGGTTGTCCTCCAAAGTTCCGGAATATGATCATCCAGCTGCATGAAAATCAACGTGGCCACGTCAATGTTAGTGGCAATCTTTCAGAGCCTTTCCCCATCATCAACGGAGTAAAGCAGGGCTGTGTCCTAGCACCAACTCTGTTCACCATCTTCTGTAGCATGATTCTAAAGCAAGCCACTGAGGACCTTGATGACGAGCATGCAGTCTACATCAGGTATCGTTTGATGGCAATCTGTTCAACCTCAGACGACTACAGGCCCACACGAGGACCATGGAGCAAATAGTTCGATATTTACTTTGTTCAGATGCTGCTGCTCTTGTTGTCCACACAGAGCGAGCCCTGCAGTGTATCCCAACTTGCTTCGCAGAGGCCTCCCAGCTCTTTGGACTTGAAGTCAGCGTGAAGAAAACTGAAGTTCTCCACCAGCCTGCACCCAGGGAAGATTACCACCCCCCTCATCAACATGGGAGAAACTGAACTGAAAGCAGTCCATCAGTTCACCTACCTGGGCTGCACCCAGGGAAGATTACCACCCCCCTCATCAACATCAGAGAAACTGAACTGAAAGCAGTCCATCAGGTCACCTACCTGGGCTGCACCATCACATCAGACGCCAAGATTGACAAATAAATCGATAGCAAACTGGCAAAGGCAAGCAGTGCAGTACTTTTGGTAAACTGTACAAGATTCTGGAATAATAAACATCTCAAGACGAACACCAAGATCAAAGTGTACAAGGCAGCAGTTTTGACTACACTCCTATGCGGCTCAGAATCATGGACTCCGCACTATCCTGAACATTCATTGGAGCGACTTCGTTTCTAACATTGAAGTCATTGAACAGGCGGAGCTTACCAGCATTGAGGCCATGCTACTGAAATCTCAGCTACGTTGGGCAGGACATGTTTCCAGGATGGAAGACCACCGCCTGCCCAAGATAGCCCTGTACGGCAAACTCTCCACTGGCTTTCGCTTCAGAGGAGCGCCGAAGACGAGGTGCATGCAATGTCCACTGTAGCCAGTGGTTGCTCCCTGCCGCTGACCTCAATACCTGGCGACACACAATCAGAGATGCTGTCTCCTCCTTTGAGAACGCCCGCACAGCAACCCTGGAGGAAAAACGGCGCAGGAGGAAAAATCGTGGTGGTGCCACCACAACGAACCCTGACCAAACCTTCAGCTACAGACACTGCTACCAGGCTTGCCTATCAGTGATTGGCCTCATCAGTCATGAGCGTGTCTGCAGTCAGCGTGGACCCCCCCCCATGATCTTCGTTCGCGAAACCGAGCCCTGGTAAGGAGAAATAAATGTATCAGGCATTTCAATTTCAGTTTAGTAATCTAAGAAAGGATACGTCGTCTTCTTTTAGAGAGCAATGATTGGATAACTGGAAATCAGGAAAAACATGGACTGGTTTCGTAATTATAACTCCACAATTTCAGTTTCAGATATGACTAAACGCTTCTAGACTGAGGAAACCCTGTCAGCTAGACAAACCAGAAATGCAAATCTGATTTCAACCAACATAACAGAACCAAATTCTGTTGATTCTTTCTAGTGTTGCTGCCCCATCTTCTGGGCCGTACAGTGGCGTTGCTCACATGCCGGTCATTCTGAGTCCCAACACGCAGCCACACCCTGGCATGTTCTGGTCGCAGAATCCGAAACCAGCAGAACTAGGGGAGCGAAACATTCTGTTCTGTTGATTATTGTTCATTCCTTCGCTTATTCTCCTTGGGGATACCATGGAGTCTTTCAGTACCAAATAGTCCCCCTACCTTCTGGAAGTTCTGTGCTAGCAACGTCCTCTAATCGACCCTAATCGACCCTTCTGTATGTCTCTGGCTTTTTTGTCTCCTGCTATACTGTCACCTACTATTGTCCCGCCTTAGTGGCACATATTATCATGACTTGAACACACATACACACACGCATGCACGCATGCACACGTACACGCGCATACACGTACGCACGCACACACACACACACGCACACGCACGCACGCACACGCACATGCACACACACACACACACACACACACACACACACACACACACACACACACACACACACACACACTCTTCCACATAGTGTTCTTCAATTAACTCCTCTAAACTCGTTCGTTCGTTCGTTCGTTCCTCCCGCAATCGGAATGTGTTAACTGAACGCAAGCGCGGAGCCGGCAATTAGCGGGAAGAACAGTGAAAACTGAACACCGGACATATATATGTGTCTCACCCATTACAACCATGTGGCCTGGGAACGCAGAAGAAGAGGTAGAATAATGTGGAGAATGAGACGAAAAAGGAGAATAATAATAATAATAATAATAAGAAGAAGAATATGGAGGAGAAGAAGAAGAAGAAGGAGAAGGAGAAGAAGAAGAAGAAGAAGAAGAAGAAAAAGAAGAAGAAGAAGAAGAAAAAGAAGAAGAAGAAGAAGAAGGAGATGATGAAGAAGAAGAAGAAGAAGAAGAAAAAGAAGAAGAAGAAAAAGAAGAATATGGAGAAGAAGAAGAAGAAGAAGAAGAAGAAGAAGAAGAAGACGAAGAAGAAGAAGAAGACGTGCTCGTACCTGTAGATAGGATTTCAAATCATTGAAGTCACGTGGCATGATGACCTCATCCAGGTCCACGCCCATGACGTAGCGGTGTCCAGCCAATCGGAGCCTGCAGTCCCAGTTGACCAGTTCCTTGTCGTCCCGATAGCGCGTGGCATCGTCGCCATGTTTGATGACGAAACGACCCCAAGGTCGACCTGTTTTAAACAATGATGCTAGAATTCGCAAGCAAAGGAACGTGTTCATTAGGTAGGTGTGTGTGTGTGTGTGCGTGTGCGTGTGTGTGCGTGCGTGTGCGTGCGCGCGTGTGTGTGCGTGCGTGTGCGTGCGTGCGTGCGCGTGCGTGCGTGCGTGTGCGTGCGTGCGTGCGTGTGCGTGCGTGTGCGTGCGTGTGCGTTTGCGTGCGCGCGTGTGTGTCTGTGTGTGAGTATGTGTGTTATGTATGTGTGTGTGCGTGCGTCCGTGCGTGTGTGTGCGTGCGTGCGTGCGTGTGCGTGTGTGTATGTCAATCAATCAATCATTTTTTTTATTGTTCTAATCTAAACAAAAAAACAAGGAAATTTGTCTTGCAATCGATCAATACAAAAAGCAAAAACAGAATCAAATGCAATAGAGGCGAACACCCTAATAGGGGTGTCTGTACACGTGAGCACCCCCACCCCCACCACGGCAACGGAATGACAGGCCAGTCACAATGTAACTTGCCCATCACCGTGCCACCATGTGAAAGAGTGAGAAATGCCCACATGCACAGAGACCCCAACATATTAAACATCTTCACACACACACACACACACACACACACGAATGGACAGCCACGAATGGACATTCGAATGTCCGTCAGCCACGCCCGGTTACTAGTCCACTACGTCACTAGTCCACGACGTCACTAGTCCACGACGTTACTACTGCGTTACGGCGGCTGGTGAGAATGTGTTTTTATTTTATACTAGCGCAACGCCTAGTACTGGTAATGCCCAGTACTGGTAACGCCACGTACTGGTAACGCTGAGTACTGGTTTTGCCGGGTCCGCTAACTATTATTATTACTTTTGTCTCTCTCCCTCCTTCCATCTTCTTCACTCATCCCGTTCTACTACCCACCGCACCCCCGCCCACCCCAACCATACCCCGCCCACCCACCAAACCCCGCCTCCCTACTCCACCCTATACATTCACGCGCACGCGCTAGCCTAGCCTCAGTCAATGTCAATGAGTCCCCAACTGCACGCGTTAAGCTCACGTTAGTTGGAGGACAATAGCGGAGAATAGCGCGATGTTGTACGTAGGTAAGGTAATTATCGCTAATGTAATCTCTGCTGTCCATCCGTTTTGTCGCTGGTGGGCAATTGTTTGTCCGTATAGTGTTGGGAACTTTGCATCCGTTTTCGGTCGGCGCAAATGTAAATTGGCTCATATCGCGCGCGTTTGTGAACAAATGCTATTGAAAGTTTGCACCCAAATAGTCACTATCCCTGGTCATGCACGTTCGAAATTTGGAGTGAATGTTGGGTCTCGTTTCGCAGCGGTTTGTGAAAAGGTGAAGCAGCATATATCGCGCGCGTGTATGAATCAATTCGCTTCCCATTTGACACACAGGGCGTCACTGTCCCCGGTCATCTACCTGCCAAATGCGAAGGCAATCCGTCCAGAAATACCGGAGATACGGGCGCCCTGAGGCCGGTGGATACGCGTTTTGCGCATTTCCCAAACCGCGCAAATGACACGGCCACCTCGGTTGCCGTTGCCATCGCCCCGTTAGGGCTCATAGCAAATTTGAAGCGATTCGGTCGAAAAATGGCGGAGTTATAAGGCCCGTTTTTTCAGACAGACACACACTTGCCTTTTTATTATATGATTTATGATCTTTGTTCACGTTGTGAATGAAGAACTTACCAGGAAGTTTGTATGGCAGCAGATCTAGCAGTCCCAAATCCTGATAATATCTGAACACCTTGCGGACAATGTCTGTATTGTTGAGATCAAAAATCTGTATTCTGTCAACTCCCAAGATACGCTGCATCTCAAACCACTCCACTAATTTGTTGGGGTCGAGTTTCAAACCATAAGCGATTTTGGCGCAAACGGCCAACCCACCCAGTTTCTGTTCAGGGTGGTGAACCGTCACGTACTGACTGACGTCAATCGGACAGGAAGATAATGATGACGTCAGCGTCACGTGACTTCTATTAAAGCGTCCATTGGTGGATGGGAACGCGCAGCGATAGACTACCCCGACATTTCTTAAATCAGTGATGTGTCTTGAATTGAGAGCGCGAACAGAATAATCTTTCGTGGCGTTTTGTCCCGTGTAGGCTTCGTGAGAACCCTGAGATGTTTTCAAGCAACATTTCATGTTCAGAGGCATTTTGCCATCTTGAAACACGACGAAATGAACGTGGGTTTGGTTTGAGGGGACTTTGTGCAAGGCTGCTATGGCGGAGTAGATGTACAGTCGACGGACGGGAGTTTTGTCATGGGGGTCACTCGTTGTCCAGTGAGGGAAAATCTCCACCTGAAAACGGAAAAACAGTAAGAATGTGGATACATTGCAGAGGGCAGAAATTATGATATATTTTTAATGCATTTACGGGGATTTTTAGACATATCTTTGACTCTCAGTGTGTGTGTGTGTGTGTCTCGCTCTCTCTCTCTCTCTCTCTCTCTCTCTCTCTCTCTCTCTCTCTCTCTCTCTCTCTCTCTCTCTCTCTCTCTCTCTCTCTCTATTCTCCTCACCGGGAGTATGTTGGTGTTTACTACGATTTCTATGACCTCCCTTATTGAATCCTTCACTGGATCCACCAACATGGCATCCCATCTCTTCTACTCTCTTCGAGGGATTGTAATTTTAGAACATTATTATTTTTGTTATTTTACATAAGATTTTTACCATTTCTTTTGAATTAAGTGCTGGTTTGCTTTTATTGTGGACTTTCAATCTGGTGCAAAGAGGACAACCTTTCTCTTGTAGAAAGTCTTCTAGCTCAGTTTGAATGTTCACTGTGGACATTCTTTGCAGGCCGATATGCAGACTGAAGAGTCTTTCTCAAAGACGAAACAGCTGTCTTTGCATAGGCATTGTCTATCTCCCCCATTGGGAGAAAAAGTAAATCAGCACATTATTTTCTTTTATTCTTTTCAGAACACAGAATAAATTGTAAAGTTAAAATTAAAGTTATTCAGTTTCTTTCTTAGGTTCACAAACTTAAATATTGGACACAAAAAAAGTTTTATTCAAGCAAACTATATATATATAGAGGAAAGTTTAATGGTGTGGTTGTTTTTTCTTCTTCAATTCTTGTACGTTTATATATATATATATATATATATATATATATATATATATATATATATATATATATAACAAGTGGCACTCCATCGTAACCAGGTCATGAAGAGGGCTCTTCCTGAGTTGCCAGTCGTTGGAGAAAGAAACCCCAAAAATCTGCGAGCCCTTCTCATGCCATCAGTCATTCCTCCACACGTAGACAGCAGCCAAGCGCCAGGAGTTCTCAGGTGTGCCAAGATGTGTGTCACCTGTCGCGAGCATCTTCAGGAGGCCACCTGCTTCTCCAGTGCTGTGACTGGGGAATCCTTCCATATCCGGCACCATATGACATGCACAACGTCTAACGTTGTGTATTTGTTGTATTGCCGGAAATGCCCCAGGTCACAATACATTGGGGAGACGGGCAACAGCCTGAAGACTCGCTTTGCTCTACACAGGAGCCACATCAGGCAGAACGTGGGAACCCTGGTGACTCTGCACTTTAACCAGCCAGACCACTGCCTGCAGGACATGAGGTGTCTGCCCATTGAAAAGCAGTTCCTGGATGACAGGAAGCGTAGGGAGGAGCGGGAGAAGTTCTGGATGCATAAACTAAGATCAGAACATCCAACTGGACTGAACGACAAGACAAAGTGAAATCAACAACAAAATCAAAAGAAAAAGAAAACGTGATGGCCAAAAAAGGCGAACACGGAAACATAAGGGGGTGTGTGTGTGTGTGTGTGGGGGGGGGGGGGGGGCAGGATAGGGGGAGGGGAGGGTTGAGAGAAGGTTGGAAAAAGGGGGGGGGGGGGTGAGGGGGGGAATGAGGATGGTAGTGGGGGAGGATATTTGAGGAGTAGGGGATAGGGAAGAAGATGGTGAAGAGATAAAAAGATAGATCATGTACGTCGTTTCATTCAGAACAAGTGTGCCGCCTATTTCGTCATACCATCACGTCATTCAAAACTTGCGTCATCCATTCATTGCTTTTCTACGTCACTCCATTCACTAGAGTCATAGACTTTTTGCTCAGTCCTAATAATACCTTTTGTTGATAAACAAATCGTGTCTTTAGTTTTAGCATAATTATTGGTTTTAATTTAGAAGAAACATTTCTTCATTAAATAGGGTTTAATTGTCACTTCATTTTTCATAATTGTATCGACTTATCCTACATTTTCACTTTTTATAGAGAGAGGAGAGAGGGTAGGGAGAGGGTGATATGTGTGTGTTGGGGGTGGGGGGTGGGTGGGGGGGGGGGGGGGGGGGGAGTGTTGACAAGGCAATGATAAAGTTTAAGGATACGTCATTTTAGTTGGTTTAGTTTCTATGTAATGTCATCGTTCTACGTCATAAGTGTTTTTTACGTGGTGTTTCTACCTTTGTCAGTTCTGTACCTTGAAAAAGAGGGGTTACCCCCTCGAAAGCTTGGATAAAAAATTAGAACTTACAAAGGATTTTTTTTTTTTTTTCCCAAAGCAAACTATATATATATAAGAGGAAAGTTTAATGGTGTGGTTGTTTTTTCTTCTTCAATTCTTGTACGTTTATATTATACTTGGAAGAAGGAAAGCGCATCAGTCTACCTGATCCAGGCACACCTCTCTACATTCCTCCTCACCGGGAGTATGTTGGTGTTTACTACGATTTCTATGACCTCCCTTATTGAATCCTTCACTGGATCCACCAACATGGCATCCCATCTCTTCTACTCTCTTCGAGGGATTGTAACTTTAGAACATTATTATTTTTGTTATTTTACACTAGATTGTTACCATTTCTTTTTAATTAAGTGCTGGTTTGCTTTTATTGTGGACTTTCAATCTGGTGCAAAGAGGACAACCTTTCTCTTGTAGAAAGTCTTCTAGCTCAGTTTGAATGTTCACTGTGGACATACTTTGCAGGCCGATATGCAGACTGAAGAATCTTTCTCAAAGATGAAACAGCTGTCTTTGCATAGGCATTGTCTATCTCCCCCTTTGGGAGAAAAAGTAAATCAGCACATTATTTTCTTTTATTCTTTTCAGAACACAGAATAAATTGTAAAGTTAAAATTAAAGTTATTCAGTTTCTTTCTTAGGCTCACAAACTTAAATATTGGACACAAAACAAGTTTTTTTCAAGCAAACTATATATATATAAGAGGAAAGTTTAATGGTGTGGTTGTTTTTTCTTCTTCAATTCTTGTACGTTTATATTATACTTGGAAGAAGGAAAGCGCATCAGTCTACCTGATCCAGGCACACCTCTCTACATTCCTCCTCACCGGGAGTATGTTGGTGTTTACTACGATTTCTATGACCTCCCTTATTGAATCCTTCACTGGATCCACCAACATGGCATCCCATCTCTTCTACTCTCTTCGAGGGATTGTAACTTTAGAACATTATTATTTTTGTTATTTTACACAAGATTGTTACCATTTCTTTTTAATTAAGTGCTGGTTTGCTTTTATTGTGGACTTTCAATCTGGTGCAAAGAGGACAACCTTTCTCTTGTAGAAAGTCTTCTAGCTCAGTTTGAATGTTCACTGTGGACATACTTTGCAGGCCGATATGCAGACTGAAGAATCTTTCTCAAAGATGAAACAGCTGTCTTTGCATAGGCATTGTCTATCTCCCCCCATTGGGAGAAAAAGTAAATCAGCACATTATTTTCTTTTATTCTTTTCAGAACACAGAATAAATTGTAAAGTTAAAATTAAAGTTATTCAGTTTCTTTCTTAGGCTCACAAACTTAAATATTGGACACAAAACAAGTTTTTTTCAAGCAAACTATATATATATAAGAGGAAAGTTTAATGGTGTGGTTGTTTTTTTTCTTCTTCAATTCTTGTACGTTTATATTATACTTGGAAGAAGGAAAGCGCATCAGTCTACCTGATCCAGGCACACCTCTCTACATTCCTCCTCACCGGGAGTATGTTGGTGTTTACTACGATTTCTATGACCTCCCTTATTGAATCCTTCACTGGATCCACCAACATGGCATCCCATCTCTTCTACTCTCTTCGAGGGATTGTAACTTTAGAACATTATTATTTTTGTTATTTTACACAAGATTTTTACCATTTCTTTTTAATTAAGTGCTGGTTTGCTTTTATTGTGGACTTTCAATCTGGTGCAAAGAGGACAACCTTTCTCTTGTAGAAAGTCTTCTAGCTCAGTTTGAATGTTCACTGTGGACATACTTTGCAGGCCGATATGCAGACTGAAGAATCTTTCTCAAAGATGAAACAGCTGTCTTTGCATAGGCATTGTCTATCTCCCCCATTGGGAGAAAAAGTAAATCAGCACATTATTTTCTTTTATTCTTTTCAGAACACAGAATAAATTGTAAAGTTAAAATTAAAGTTATTCAGTTTCTTTCTTAGGCTCACAAACTTAAATATTGGACACAAAACAAGTTTTTTTCAAGCAAACTATATATATAAGAGGAAAGTTTAATGGTGTGGTTGTTTTTTCTTCTTCAATTCTTGTACGTTTATATATATATATATATATATATATATAGTTTGCTTTGATAAAGCTTTTCTGTGTCCAATGTCTTTATTTGTGAACCTCAGAAACAAAACCAGTTAATGTTAACTTTGAGTAATGTTCGTGTTCAAAAAAAAAAAAAAAAAAAAAATCAAAAAGTTATATAATTTGTGCTGAAATTTATCAGCACAATTTATATAACTTTTTAATATTTTTTTTTTTTTTTTTTTTTTTTTAATTTTTTTTTTTGAACACGAACATTACTCAAAGTTAACATTAACTGGTTTTGTTTCTGAGGTTCACAAATAAAGACATTGGACACAGAAAAGCTTTATCAAAGCAAACTATTCTGCATTTCAAATGCACTAACTTTTCAGTCCTTCAGAGTAGGGGTACGGAGCTGGCTATTCACTGAGATTTTTCTTTCATGCTATATATAGCATGAAAGAAAATCGGAGCTGGCTATTCACTGAGATTTTTTTTTTTCATGCTATATAACACTACTCACAAAAAGTTAAGGATCACTATGAGAAAACAGGTGCGCAATAAACTCCGTTCGCTCCTGTTCTTTTTTTCTCAGTCAAGCCAAATTGTTATGAATTCTTGTTCAGCTGTAAGTGGGCGATGTTGTGTTAGTGGAAACATTGCACGTGATTCTCTATTACTGAGCTTGGCAGCAAAAGAAAAAGCGGAAACTTGCGAAAAAGGACCTTGTTTTGGATCGTTCTGCATGAACACATTGCACAAGCCAGATGGAAAAACCATTATGCACGTGCAAGCACTGCTGTTTATGTGTGAGATGCTGTCTCTTGCTTGGCTTTATAAGAAGACATACCACCAGTATTAGGCCTGATTTGACAATGCCTCCACGACGAAAATTGAGCGAGTTGGATAGGGGACGAGCTGTTGCATGGTTCCAAGATGGTGTTCCCAAGCGAGAAGTGGCCAGGCGACTTCAGGTGTCCATCTCGGTCATTGTCAGACTGATTCAACGCTTCACAGCCACTGGGAGGGTCCATGAAAGACGCAGATCTGGTCGACCGAAGAAGACAACTCCACGTGAAGATCGTCTCATTGAACGACAAGCCCTGCAGACAAGAACAGCCTCTTCCAGCATCATTCGAAGGCAGCTGAGGGTGGCTACTAACATCAACATCAGCCAGCAGACCATACGGAACCGCCGCCTTCATGGGTTTAACCTCCGTTCTCGTCGCCCAGCTGTACGGCCACGCTTAACTCCAGCCCATAGGGCAGCACGCCGCGCCTTCTGCAGACGTCACGTGAGGTGGACACGTCAGCAATGGTCCCAGGTCCTGTTCAGTGATGAATCACGCTTCACCCTGAACCACAACGACGGCCGACTGAGGGTCTGGAGGCGCCCAGGGGAACGCTTTATTGACGCCACTGTCCAAGAAAAGGTGGCCTTTGGTGGAGGTTCTGTAATGGTCTGGGGGGCCTTCAGCCTTCACCACAGAACACCCTTGTATCATGTACAGGGTAACCTGACTGGCCTCCGATACCGGGATGAGATCCTTCGACCGCTGGCTGTGCCTACACTGCAGCAGATGGGACCGCCGGCTGTCTACCAGGATGACAACGCTCGCCCCCACAGGGCAAGGGTGGTCAACGACTTCCTGCAGCAGTCTGGAGTCAACAGAATGGAGTGGCCAGCATGCAGTCCCGACCTCAACCCGATTGAGAACCTCTGGGATGAGCTGGATCGCAAAGTGAGGAGCAACCACCCCCCTCCCAGGGATGCCCAGCACCTCTACCAGATGCTGCAGGCTGAGTGGCAGGCGCTTCCACAGAGGATCTTCACCACCCTGGTCAACTCCATGAGGACTCGCTGCGTCGAGTGCCAGAACAGCCATGGCGGATACACGCATTACTGAACTTTTGGGAGCATCAGAATGCCCTGTCTTGTGATTTCAATGACTTTGGGAAATCAAATTTCGATACGTACCCACTTTGATCAAATGTACAGACCAAACGATTGCTCGAAATTGAAGGCAATTGTGCATCGTTATCACTAAAGCATTGAATTAAATGTTGGCCAAAATTCAACGCATTGGCTTTCTTATTTGGAAAGTTATGAATTAGTTTGCAAGTGATCCTTAACTTTTTGTGGATAGCTTATATAGCATGAAAGAAAAATCTCAGTGAATAGCCAGCTCCGTACCCCTACTCTGAAGGACTGAAAAGTTAGTGCATTTGAAATGCAGAATAGTTTGCTTTGATAAAGCTTTTCTGTGTCCAATGTCTTTATTTGTGAACCTCAGAAACAAAACCAGTTAATGTTAACTTTGAGTAATGTTCGTGTTCAAAAAAAAAAAAAATTAAAAAAAAAAAAAAAAAAATAAAAAAATAAATTAAAAGTTATATAAATTGTGCTGATTTACTTTTTCTCCCAATGGGGGAGGGACAGTGCCTTATGCAAAGACAGCTGTTTCGATCTTGAGAAGATCTCATCAGTTTGCATGATTGGCCTGCAAATTGACTGTCCAGTGGATGGCCAACCTGAGCAAAAAAGACATTCTACAAGAGAATGGTGTCCTCTCTGCATCAAATCGAAAATCCACAATAAAAGCAAACCAGCACGAACATTACTCAAAGTTCCTGGGTTGGACTGACTCGGGGAAGGGCAGAGGGCATGAGGAGGTTGCGTATGCTCCTCGAGTTCCTCTCTCCAACAACAGGCACTTTGGGCACAGCTTTCCTCATGCGTGCACTGCTGTGAAGCACACCCTGCCCCTCATCAAGCCAATCCCGCAGTGGTGGGTTGGAGGGGTGATGCGTGATGACAAAGGGGACCCTGGTGTTGCTGGGTTTGGCCCTGTAGGTCAACACCTCAGCTCTGGGAAGACCCCGTGCCTTTGCTAGTGCACGCTGTAAGTGGCTGGCTTTGTAGCCACGGTTGAGGAACCTGCTCATGATGGTAGCAGCATGTTTGTCAAAGTCCTCAGCCCTGGAGCAAAGGCGACGGAGTCTGAGGAACTGACTGAACGGGATGTTCCTTTTGCAATGATGGGGATGGCATGAACGATGGTGAAGGTAGGCGTGAGTGTCCGTCGGTTTGGTGTACAGTTCAGTGTGGACGAGACCGTCATGGAACTTAATAAAAGTGTCAAGAAATGGGATGGACTGTTTTGATGACTGTACGGTGAATTTGATGGTGGGATGAAAGCTGTTGATGTGGTTGCAAAAGGTTTGTAGATCCTCCTCAGAACCCAGCCACAACAGGAAAATGTCATCAATGAAGCGTTTCCACAGCCTTTCGTCGATGTGGATTGGGCTCTCTGCCAGCATCTTTGTGCTGCCAATGTGTTGGTAGCTGGGAGGGGTGAATCTTCGTCGGCACAGGTTTGTCACGTGCGATAGGGTCGGCGAATGAACTCCAAACTCTAGTTATAGCCCTCGGTGTCGGCGAGGATGCTTGGAGAAAAGAAGCGGGGACAAGGTAGAAAGTGAGGAATGACTGTGGGACTATGGGTGGTGAATGTGATCTGTGACTATTAGGGAAGGGGAGAAAGGAAGAATAGGGTAGAAACAAGACTGATTATTGTAGGGGATTGATTGGTTTTGATGTTTGATGCCATGTATGTTTGTATTGGCGCTGATGTGTTTTTGTGAATAAAAGTTATATGTTTGTACGTACCTGTGTTTTGTGGATGAATGAGAGCAGTCAGTAGGTTTTTCCTGGGGTTTAGTTTTTTTGGGTAGGGCTTTGTTTTATTTTCTACGTCCGACCTTAGCGTGTCGTGACAACTACTACTACTACTACTATTACAATTACTATTACAATTACTATTACAATTACTATTACTACCTCCATCACCATCACTACTACTACCACTACCACTACTATTACAACTAGAGTGCCACAGTAATGTAGCAATAACACGGTACGCAGAACATCACCATCAGTAATAAGAACAAGCAAAACAGAAACCAACCGGCCAAACAAAACATAAATGAAGAAAGAAAAAAATGACTTCCACCACAACTTACTTCATCATCATCATCTACTACTACTACTACTACTACTACTACTACTACTACTACTACCTCCATCACCATCACTACTACTACCACTACCACTACTATTACAACTAGAGTGCCACAGTAATGTAGCAATAACACGGTACGCAGAACATCACCATCAGTAATAAGAACAAGCAAAACAGAAACCAACCGACCAAACAAAACATAAATGAAGAAAGAAAGAAAATGACTTCCACTGCAATTTACTTCATCTACTACTACTACTACTACTACTACTACTACTATTACTACTACTACTACTACTACTACTACTACTACTAATAATAATCATAGCATCATAATAACACAAGTAGGCTAATGTAAATCAAATAAAAAGTAAAAGTAATCATAAAAGCATAATGACACAAGTAGCCTAATGTCAAACAAAAAAAGAAAAAACACACCAAGCAAACATAATCAGAGAAACAAAATGACAGCATTAGTCTAAACAGACAAAAATGGCTCGGGTGTGGTGCATTAAGTGATAGTAAAGTTTTAATGGATGGGATTAAGGAGATGCCCCCGCAAGTTAGATTTGAAATTTGATACTGACGAAAATGCCTTTACATCTGAAGGCAGTGAGTTCCAAGCATATGGCCCTGAAAAGGAAAAGCTTGTCTTGTAAAGGTCAATGCGGGTGCGTGGAAGAACATATTTATCAGAACGATAACTACATGTGGAAGGAGTTAAGAGATTTTCTAGGTATTGGGGTGTCAAGTTACTGTGGACTTTATACATTAGGACAGCTGTGTTGTACTGTAACTGGTGTTCAAGTGGCAAACTTTCAAGATTATGAAACTTTTCTGAAGTTGACAGAGATGGATCTGGCAGGATTAAGTTGATCGCTCTTTCTGTGGAGCGATGCTAGTTTTTTTAGGTGTTTTTTTAGCAGCATAGGACCATAGAGTGGATGCATAGTTGATGTGCGAGAGGCAGTGGCCATAGAAGAACATTTTACGTGCGTCTAGGTCTAGGTAGGATTGAAGTCGTTTGAGAAGGAATAGGTTGCATGCTAGTTTATTTCTAACGTGATTTATATGTGATTGCCAGTTGAGTTTGTCATCAAGTATGACGCCTAGAACTCGATGTTCATGGACTTGTTCGATATCGTTGCCATCAATAGTTAGGTTAAGGGAATGGCGTGTTAGTTGATGCTTTTGACAGGAGGTTGCAACCATGCACTTTGTTTTCTTGGGATGAATTAACATAGAATTATCCTTGCACCATTTAGATACATCATGTAAGCCTGATTGAAGAGAGTTTTGGATGTCAGTTACATCTTCCGAACTGGAATGCAGGGAGGAGTCATCTGCAAAAAGATTGCATGAAACATTTGGGTTGGATATAGACAATGGAAGATCGTTAATGAAAATACAGAACAGTAATGGACCGAGGACAGATCCCTGGGGTACACCACATTTCACCTTGCCTGTAGAAGAGGACTCGCCATTACAAAAAACTTACAATTACTCAACATTTTCTTCCCTAAACAGACAATTTCCCTAAACATGAGAGAGAGAGAGAGAGAGAGAGAGAGAGAGAGAGAGAGAGAGAGAGAGAGAGAGAGAGACAGACAATCAGACAGAGACAGACAGACAGACAGACAGACACAGAGAGCAGGGAGAGAGGCAGGAAAAGACAGGGCGGAAGACAGACAAAAATATACAGTATGTGGAAACAAAATTGGAAGCCGTGCAAGGCACAGAGAGAGAGAGAGAGAGAGAGAGAGAGAGAGAGAGAGAGAGAGAGAGAGAGAGGAGAGAGAGAGAGAGAGAGAGAGAGACGCAGTAACAGTCTCACTCTGTAGGCTAACATGTTCTGGTCACCAGTCTGTTAGGCTGATGCATATTCATGAAGTTCTCAATGATCCACCAGCGCGTCGCACCCACGGACCTACATTACATG
>CM065687.1:3625757-3641610 GCA_017654935.2 Phymorhynchus buccinoides
GCCCTGGCTTACCAGAAATGACAGAAGTCAGTCATATACTTTATGCCGCAGGAAGAGATGATTCAGCAAGTAGTCTTGGATTCTGGGGCCTACTGCACTTGCGTACTTCAACTCCAAAGGGAAAACTAGAAAAGAAAAACAAATACATGTAACAAAAAAGTTTTGCTTTGAATTAATTATTGATCGACATTTTCTTAGCATAGACCGTATCTACTGATCTAGACATCTGCCTGACCGAATTCCCCACGTTCTATACCAACAGAATAGGAGGCGCCGTGGCCGGTTGGTTAGATTCAGTGGGTTCGAACCCGGCTGGTGACGGTGTTGTATCCTTGGGAAAGATACTTTACTCCTATTTCCTGGTCCTTCAGATGAGACCTAAAACCGAGGTCCCGTGTGTGCTGTCGCTCGCTACTATGAGAGTGTGTATTTGCGACATTCACAAATTTCAGTTTTTCCGTAGTTGAACCATTTACAGAAAAAGTGAAATCTGTGATTCATGCTCAATGTCGCAAATACAGACTCTCATAGGTAGCGAGCTACAGATTTGCATGAGCGACAAATTTGCACGCGACAAGCCGTGTGTGCCGGTGGGATGGATGACACGAATTCACATAGCACGCATCCTTCTTCTTTCCTGTGGTGGCTGTAGAGCAACCACAGTCACTTCTGACTATTCTGTGCGTGTCTAAATGAAGACCGGTGAGCGCAGGACAGGATAAATATCCCCAACTGGCAACTGGAAGAAGAAGAACCATCAACTTGATGATGGTGGTTGGGAAAAGAAAGAAGATATAACACGAACACTGAACAGGGCTCCCAATGACAAACAAGGGGTCCCAAGGGACTCCTTCACTTACGGCGGGATAGATTAGAGGGTCCCACTCCCAGTGGCAGTGGAATTGCAAATGTTGTCTAGTGCATCCCTGGGACCCCCTGAACATTCTTTTAGAGGGTCCTGTAGAATTGGAGCCCTGACGAAAAATCATATCACAACGCTCACTTAGCTACTCAGTACTCTACCAGTACCACCTTGACCGGTTACTAAACTTACACTAGTTCACACGCCGGCAACGGCCCAAGCTTATAAAACCAAGTCTAGATCTAACACATCAAATCAACATTTTGTTTCCAGATAAAGGTTAAAAACTGGTACTGACTAACTTCAAACCACTACTACAGTAGACCTAAGTAAGAGAATAGTTAAGTTTGACTGGTCACGTAATTATTCCAGGAAGGAAGCAAGAGACAAAAATAAGTATAAACGTCTTTCACCTCCTTCAACGTCTGCCGTTTACAAATGGCTGGCTAAAAGTGGATCGATTTGATTGGATGGAAGTAAGTTATGTGCCTACGTCATTTCTTAGCTACCAAAAAAAAAGAAGTATGTTCTTATATTTAAATTATCGTGTCTTTGCTCCGCTAGTTGAGCGCCGATCGAGCTAGCTAAACTTTGTTTTTTTTCCATCAACATTGTCAAATTATGCCGATCGTTATTTGATCTGTAATTAAGGTTCTCACTTTCCTAAAACAGAGATACAGAGATTAACCCTCTCCCTTCACCCCCCGCCCCCCCCCCCCCCCCACACACACACACAGATGGTGACATTTGCAATGTGTGTGGCACATAAGTATAGAGACGGGGATGCGTAGTCGAAATTGGGGACGCATAGATCGAGAAGGGACAAAATAGTGAAGAGGCCGCGAGGCCTAATGTCCTAACTAACTACCTGGCCTGACCTGACCTGACCTGACCTTATTAATTATGTAGACAAGAACACACATAGTCCTTCTCTCGGCCTACATCGTATCAGAGGACAATGAGTTTTGCCAGCATATCCCCAGAATCGACCCAATGCTGGCAAATCCAACACTGGCACACACTGCATTTGCCAGCGTTCAGCCAGCAATGGCAAAGTACATAGAGGATCGATGCCGGCATGCCAGAATAGGACCGATTGAAGGACTGATGCTGGCCAGCGCTTGCCATCATTTGCCATCACGTTGCCAATGTAAGAACGATGCCGGAATGTTTACAGGGTGTTGGTCAAAAGTGAAGTTTACTGGAGCAGAAAAACTTGCAGCTGGTGATAGTCATGATCTAGTTGGCACATTCTGTTATTTTTTTTTTTTTTTTAAATCCAAATATTTTTCTTCTTTGAGTTCCTCTGAAACCAGAAAGTATCGGCTGAATGCAGCAGGAAGACCAGTGAAAACTGAAACCCAGATACACATACCTCACCCATTATGGCTATGTGGCCTAGGAACGCAGAATAGGAAAAGCCTGTGTTCTGTCTCAATATGCGTTGCTGCCTGTTGTTGTTTGTTAAATGGTTATACAAATAGGTGCATTTCATAGCCTATGCCTGATATTTTGGCCTGACAATATCGGGCCATGACTTAAGACTGCTGTTTCAAACAATAAATTTGTCGTAAGAAATTGTTGTCTACCAGCTGTGAAGTTTCTTTTATCGTTCCCTTCCTCGTGCCAGAAACTCGTGCTGTAGATCTGTAAATCCTGGCAAGTTTTCTACCAAGAAACAAAATCTAATAGTGATGTAGAAATAGAATAGCACACACACGCACATGTAATCACATGCATATAATATTCTACATACGCACGGACGGACGCACACACTCACACGTACACACACATGCTCAAACGCATGCATGCGTGTGTGTGTGCGCGCGCACTCAGAAAAAAAGAAACACACACACACACGAATATATGTATGTGTTTCCTCGTCTTAGTACATTCCTCTCTCCCTCCCCCTCTCCCCTCTTTCTCTGCCTTCCCTTCCCTCTCTTTCCATCTCTGCGTGTAGGTCTATCATCTATACCTTTTAAACTCGTTATTTGGTTGTATCGAAATGTGTGGGGTTGTGTGATATGTTCTTTTTCATTTTATCCCATCGCTTTTATATGATGTATCATGTTATAATTAGGTCTATATTATTATATAATTATGAGATGTACAGATGCATTGTTATAGTAAAAAAATGTTTTCTCCATTTTACATGTTATTTAAAATTCTATACATGCGTTTGTTTATCTAATATTATCTTCTTAACTGTATGTGATTTTATGCCGTGCCACAACATAATTTATCTTTATGAGATAATAAAGTATTCTTGAGTCTTGAGTGTGTGTGTGTGTGCGTGTGCGTGTGCGTGCGTGCGTGCGTGCGTGCGTGCGTGCGCGCGCGCGCGCGCGCGCGCGCGCGTGTGTGTGTGTGTGTGAGTGAATGTGTGTGTGTGTGTGTGTGTGTGTGTGTGTGTGTGTGTGTTCTTCAGTTTAACGTCCTTCCACTAAAAGTGATTCAAACCAAATTATATTGCTGGTGTTTTTTGGTGTGGTTGAGTTGTGAGTAGATGTGTCTGTAAGTGAGAATATGTAAGAATATAATAAGTACTAAGTGATGTAATCATTACCCCCACCCCACCACCCCATTAATTAAACAAAGTTTATCTTCACTTAAAAAATATAACCGATAATGAACAAGGTTAAAGATAAATACTAATTGAACTACTTAATAAACATTTGGATGTGTGTGTGTGTGTGTGTGTGTGTGTGTGTGCCCACCTCTCTCTCCCCCCACCCGTCTTTGGCTCCACCCTCCACTCCCCTTGATGTAATTACTTTACCCACGTTTGTATTTTTATGTGAGCAGGATGAGAATTGGTTTTTTGGTCAGCTTACTCTTTAACCCTTAATAAAGATCATTTTGACTTGACTTGACAAGCTCGCGCACGCAGGTGCGCGCGCACGTACACACACGCGCACGCACGCACACAGAAGATCTAGCCTACGACTTGAGATCAGCTGTTGACGTTCATTATTGCTGCTTTTCACGATGCTCAACTCGGAACTTTCTAAACCCGTTATTTATAAGATACTTGACATCCAAAGCTATAATTAAATAAGCTAACATATGAAACCCTATTAAAATGATTTTTGGTCAAGCGATATCATTATAGAGATCGGAATATTGTTAATTCAACAGTTGAATGCTCCTTACTGATCCTGACAAATGGTGGCTTTGCTGGAAGCAAGGCTTCCTTGAGCAGACTACCTTTGGAAGCAAAATAGCAAACGATCACTGCAACTTATTGAACTGGATTGCTTTCACGGCAATTATTAATGTTTTTAGTCGTTATCTTTAATGGTTTTAGGTTCTGAACGTACTATTATACTGAAATCGCGTTGATTTTCACTCAGCATGGAGCATCGGCCGCGACTCAGTCTTTTAGCGCAGCCTACGTCAGCCAGCCAAACGAACACCTATCTTCAACGGGAAAGCCACAAATTTCTGTGACGTCACAGCAGAAACGGCACAAAAAGCAAGATAGTGTAAAAAATAGACCTATCCAACGGATGTCTGCTGTGTAGATTTCCGTGTCGGGTTTTAGGTACAAATTCACTTCAAAACAAACTATTTAAAGTTTTCTATAGTTTATTTCATGTTAATTCGGTCAAACATATATCAAACGGAAGGTAATTAACTGGTGAATAAAACTGTGACCGTTGTGAATGCTTACGAGTGATGGAAATTTGTGGCTAACAGCGCGAAGTGACTACGCGGATTTTTCTGATCACCCGGAATGTGACAACGTCATCGTCCGACACCTACACCTTGTGTATTTCTAAAAATCGTTAAGCAAATTCAGGCCTCATATAAGCACACCAGATACACGACTCAAAAGATCAAAGTTTCGTCTTTAATGTGCACTTTATTTTAAGACAATGCATTCACAAACAGCAACACTAAAACAATCTGAAAACTACTGAAAATAGGCTGATTTTATCATGGGGGCAATAATGACGTAGGGCTTGCGCGTACATACTGGAAGGGTGGTCCATGAAACATACAAGGACACTGGTAGCCACAGATAACCCACTTTGATGCACACTGGGAGGGTTGTCGTGCAGAAGGTCAGAAAGAAAGTGTCTGTTGACACTCGGTCTTGGCCCTTACGCACAAGAACCCAGTGGACATGAGTCACACCCTGGGATGCCAACTCCGTCTTCATTTCTGCCTCCGGTACACCCCTAAGGTCTCTGCATCTCATCACACCCTGGGATGCCAACTCCGTCTTCATTTCTGCCTCCGGTACACCCCTAAGATCTCTGCATCTCATCACACCCTGGGATGCCAACTCCGTCTTCATTTCTGCCTCCGGTACACCCCTAAGGTCTCTGCATCTCATCACACCCTGGGATGCCAACTCCGTCTTCATTTCTGCCTCCGGTACACCCCTAAGGTCTCTGCATCTCATCACACCCTGGGATGCCAACTCCGTCTTCATTTCTGCCTCCGGTACACCCCTAAGGTCTCTGCATCTCATCACACCCTGGGATGCCAACTCCGTCTTCATTTCTGCCTCCGGTACACCCCTAAGATCTCTGCATCTTATCACACCCTGGGATGCCAACTCCGTCTTCATTTCTGCCTCCGGTACACCCCTAAGATCTCTGCATCTTATCACACCCTGGGATGCCAACTCCGTCTTCATTTCTGCCTCCGGTACACCCCTAAGGTCTCTGCATCTCATCACACCCTGGGATGCCAACTCCGTCTTCATTTCTGCCTCCGGTACACCCCTAAGGTCTCTGCATCTCATCACACCCTGGGATGCCAACTCCGTCTTCATTTCTGCCTCCGGTACACCCCTAAGATCTCTGCATCTTATCACACCCTTGGATGCCAACTCCGTCTTCATTTCTGCCTCCGGTACACCCCTAAGGTCTCTGCATCTCATCACACCCTGGGATGCCAACTCCGTCTTCATTTCTGCCTCCGGTACACCCCTAAGATCTCTGCATCTTATCACACCCTTGGATGCCAACTCCGTCTTCATTTCTGCCTCCGGTACACCCCTAAGGTCTCTGCATCTCATCACACCCTTGCTGGAATTCAGGGAATTGTGTGGTGTCACCTTAATAGGCCTGTCGATCAGAGTCGTAGATTTCAATAGAAGTTCCGAATGTTTTGGGGTAGCCGTTTCAATCAGGAAAGAGCCGTTCCTCAGACGTTTAATTGACTTTGGTTCACCGGAGAGTCCCTTAACGCCTTAGGCTATCACAAAATGACTCAATCCGGAGAGAGGGCGGTTCTCATCCACACCCTCCATAACCAGCCAGCTTGACCAAAATCCACAAGAGGATCTTACCTCATCTTCAGAGTCTGAATCAGAAATATCAAAATCCTGTCTTCTTCTCTTGCCATGTTTCATGTTGTTTTGGTTAGAGCCCATATTAGAAAGATTTTGTTTCATCCCCCCCTACCCACCCACCATGGAGTCCAACAAGGGGCCAGGGTCAAGGGGAAATCCAACTCTTGATCCCTTCCAGGTTTCAGAGGGGATATACACCAGGCAGAACCCGCCCAATCCCTTTCCACCAAGATCATGCCTAACTGCCGGGGACAGACAGCAAAACATTTGCAAGGCTTCCGAGGCAAGCAAAGCACCACCTAGTTCGACCCAACCTCACGCAGAGGCAGCCGATTGACGTACACGGGCCAATGTACGCCTCCTGTCTTAAAAGAAGTCTGAACCAAAGTGATATGTTGAGAACCATGGGCCCTCTCAATCACCAGGATCTCATCCCCCCTCATTACAGGTCGCACTGCACGGCAAACGCGGCGGGCCTAAAGGAGACCGCAGAGAAAAGGAGAAGTGTGCAAAAGAAGGCTTGATGGTTAGCGGATGACAGAAAAGGCCCCAAAAGAAAGGCAGAAGGATAGAAAAGGGTAAACATGATGATGAAGAATGGGGAGAATGATAAATGGAGATGAGGTCCACTCTTAGTTCTGCCCTCAAGAACTTTTCTTGAACCGTCAGAAGTTTCCCCTTCCTAAGCAATGCACCACGCTGAAAAGCAACACCAAATCAGATCAAACACAGTAAACACAAAAACTTCAGAAACCGCACCACAAATCCACTTCCGACGGAAAATGAAAAGCACTAGAGGCCAGCTAAGCTCCCTCACCACGGCAAGGTGGCAGCCACGAGGGAGAGAGAGGGAGAGAGAGGCGGGCAGGCAGACAGAGAGAGAGAGAGGGAGAGAGAGGCAGGCAGGCAGACAGAGAGACACACACCGACAGAGAGTGAGAGAGAGAGAGGGGGAGAGAGAAGCAGGCAGGCAGAGAGAGAGAGAGAGAGAGAGAGAGAGAGAGAGAGAGAGAGAGAGAGAGAGAGAGAGAGAGAGAGAGAGAGAGACAGACAGACAGACAGACAGAGAGAGACGGAGAGAGAAGGAGACAAAGACAGACAGGCACATACATATATTCTATGCAGAGAGAGGCGGAGAGAGAGTGAGAGAGAGAGAGAGAGACAGACAGACAGACAGACAGAAAAACAGAGACAGAAAGACAAAAGCGAAGTCTGAGATAAGCACAGAGAGCATGTATGTACAGAGTACGGTATATTATGCACCATAAGCTCCGCCCATATTCTGCTCGTGGCGAGAAATCCCCGCACAAACGGCACCACCCACTTGGCTCCCCTAGGCTCATTGTATCAAATAATAGCCGTGTAAAAATGAAATAACGTGTAAGGACATCACAAACGTGTCAAGGCCACGGCCGACTTTGACAGCGTTTGCTGGGTGTTACTCATGCAATGATCAGCATTCCTTATGTGTGGCTTCAGGGCTCTGAGCACTTTCATATTTGTTTGAGGGACACGCAAACTGTTGCAGTTTTCGGATGGGGTATTTCTCAAGCTTAGTTTTATTTTTTGGTCATGAAGTTTGGATCCGAATTGTTCTTCCACAATGGTGGCAAGTTTTTCTGAAATAGGTGGTCCCCTAGGTTCGACTTGATTGTCAAATGCCGAGGCAATCTCCTCATAAATGTTGTCTTGTTCAACGTCAATGCCTAGGAGTTTTTCTGCCGTGTCTGAATCGTCATCACTTGTACCTGTCTCTCCTTCTTCTTTCTCGTCTTTTTGGTCTCTGATTGAATCGTCATCTGAATCGATTTCTTCGTCCACTCTCTGTCTTTTCTGACTGACATTGTCTGCTCCATCTTTTTGTTGTTTTCTCTTTTTTGTTTCTGTGGCACTTTCTATCTTTTCTAGTCTCTGTGAGAAAGAAGTAACCAATGAAAATATATCTCGGAGGGTAGGTTCGTCTGGGGGTGACACAAAAGAAGTTTCTTCTTCGTTGTTGTCTTTTTCATTTGCTTTTGATAGAGCCATAGTTAGGTCTTTGGTCTCAATGAAATCGCACTACTATGAAGAGAAATTTGTATAAAAAACGAAATGATTGTGATACATTATCCAGGTCACACACATAAACACACACACCGTCACAAGAAGCAAGCACCCATTTAGTGAAAGGAAACACAACACCCTTCAGTGAACAGCAGGCTGATAGCACACACAACAACAACAACGGCGTAGCCAGGCAGCTCAGGCAAAACGATGCTACTCCAAGAGTGGTCTGGCGCCAACTGAGTGGGATACCGCGCCAAATATCCTATGTACAGTGTACGGTTATGGGCTGAGCAAGAATTAGGGCATGAACTGAAAGGATGTTCCAAAAAATGCAGTCGTTCCAACAAAACAAACAAAAAAAGAGGAAAATTTACGTCAGAGCAGCTAGACAGGCTAACCTTAATATAGAAAGATACAGCCGAATCCGCTTATAAGAAAACTCGCTTATAATGAAGCAAAAAAATAAATTCCCTGCCGAACTTCTTCTTTCTGATCTATGATCAAAACTCGGATATAGGAAACTCGCTTATAAGAAAACTCGGTTATAAGCAAGCAAATTCCTTCTCCCATCCGCAATGGAAACTTGGACATAAGTAAAGTATGTTATACAAGAGAGTTGGTTTGCAGTTAATTTTTTTTATAAGCGAGCTCGATTTTCTTATAAGCGAATTACCATTGACAACAAATAAGTCATTTTCTTAAAGGTTGGGTTAGTGTCACTTTAAAAAATGAATTGGACCTGAACTGAAAGGATTTTCCAAGAAAATTGAAGTCGTTCCAAAATGGGAAAGTTTACCTCATACCAGTTTAGACAGTTTAGACAGTCTAAACAGTACAGGCACTTTATTGCAAGACTAATTGATTTCTTTTTGTTCCTTTTTTCCATACTTTCCTTCAGTATTCTGTGCGAAATAAATGTGGAGGCAGAAGAAAAAAATATGAGTGCCTGTACTTTTGTGTTGGTGGTAGAGAGAATGTCCTGCCTTTTATTTTCAGCAGCAATGGCAGAGATGAAAAGGCAATCCATTTTTTTAAGAATATAAATACAAATAACTGAATATGTGGACGGAAATCTTCATAAACAAAAGCAAACGATTGATAAAAATTCTGCATGGGTGGACAGTAAATGGCAATATTTCAGTACAAGAAAGGTGAAGGGGTACGTATTTGATAACAGTAAAAAGACAAAAAAAGCTTGTTAGTTTGAGTGGTTGTAGGCACCTTTAAATCTTCTTCTTAGTATACTATTTTGATTTTATGATGTAAGAAATGCATCAAATTCGGAAAAAGGATTTTCTCTTCGTTTTGCTTTTCTGTTGTTTTTTCTCTTTTTCTCTTTTCCTCTTTTCCCCATTCAATTTGGTTATAAGGGGAAAAATCAAAATGTTTTCTTATGTCCGATTTTCGTCTAACAACGAATTGGTGTTTTTTAATGTCTGTGAATCTACTTCCGTCAAGTATTCACAAGCAATACTTTAATTTTATATGTTTGCTTCTTACTTAGCAGGAATGCAGCCTAAGTGTGGAGCATGAAAATACAAATTTTAAAAAGATATGTTAAATTTTAATCTTAATAACCGGTGTAGGCATATCGGGTTTGTGTCCGCATGTGTCTGTGTGTGCGTGTGTAATTGAATTAAAATGTATGTTTGGTTCAACTTCTTGAACGACGCGAAAATAAATGCATATTGGCTTGGCTTACAAGCACTCATATTGTTTGTTTTGTGTCATGTTTAGAAGACGGTCAGAAACCGCCGTGTGCCATCCCCTTCAGCCGTGTCCAGAGGCCAACCATCTAAGAGTCAACAACCACTGCCCATAAAGGTACAACGGTGGCGCTGCATGTGATGTAGCAAGAGCAGAACGAATTCCACTCCCGGCCCCACTGTTAACTATAGCACTTATACCCAAAACCCTTATATATATACATATATTTAAACTATAAGAATTGTAACAAATTCCTACTGTTTCAGAATCACTCAGATCATATCCTACTAGCTTATGTTCACCATATTGAATCTGCATAGCACATAAGCCTGCATAGCACATAAGTCTTGCATAGCACATAAGTCTGCATAGCACATCAGTCTGCATAGCGCATCAGTCTGCATAGCACATCAGTCTGCATAGCACATCAGTCTGCATAGCACATCAGTCTACATAGCACATAAGTCTACATAGCACATCAGTCTACATAACACATCAGTCTGCATAGCACATAAGTCTGCATAACACATAAGTCTGCATAACACATAAGTCTACATAACACATAAGTCTGCATAGCACATAAGTCTGCATAGCACATAAGTCTGCATAGCACATAAGTCTACATAACACATCAGTCTGCATAGCACATCAGTCTGCATAGCACATAAGTCTACATAACACATCAGTCTGCATAACACATGTAGTCTAGCATAGCACATAAGTCTACATAGCACATAAGTCTACATAACACATCAGATCTGCATAGCACATCAGTCTGCCTAGCACATCAGTCTACATAGCACATCAGTCTACATAGCACATCGAGTCTGCATAGCACATCAGTCTGCATAGCACATCAGTCTGCATGAGCACATCAGTCTGCATAGCATAGCACCATCAGTCATACATAGCACATCAGTCGCAATAGCACATCAGTATCTGCCTAGTGCACATCAGTCTACAAAGCATATCAGTCTACATAGCACATCTAGTCTCGCATACAGCACATCAGTCTACATAGCACATCAGTCTACATAGCACATAGTCTGCATAGCACATCAGTCTACATAGCACATTCAGTCTGCATAGCACATAAGTACTGCATAGCACATAAGTCTGCATAGCACATAGGTCTGCATAGCACATAAGTCTGCATAGCACATAAATCTACATAGCACAATAAGTCTGCATAGCACATAAGTCTGCATAGGCACATCAGTCTACATAGCACATAAGTCTACATAGCACATCAGTCTGCATAAAAAACATATAGTCTACATAGCACATAAGTCTGCATAGCACATAGGTCTGCATAGCAACATAAGTCTGCATAACCAGCACATACAGTCTGCATAGCACATCAGTCTGACATAGCACATAAGTCTGCATAACACATAAGTCTGCATAACACATAAGTCTGCATAGCACATAAGTCTGCATAGCACCTGTCAGTCTACATAGCACATCAGTCTGCATAGCACATCAGTCTGCATAGCACATAAGTCTGCATAGCACATAAGTCTGCATAGCACATAAGTCTGCATAGCACATCAGTCTGCATAGCACATCAGTCTGCATAGCACATCAAGTCTGCATAGCACATCAGTCTACATAGCACATAAGTCTGCATATCACATCAGTCTGCATAACACATCAGTCTGCATAACACATCAGTCTGCATAGCACATCAGTCTGCATAACACATCAGTCTGCATAGCACATAAGTCTGCATAGCACATAAGTCTGCATAGCACATCAGTCTGCATAGCACATCAGTCTGCATAGCACATAAGTCTGCATAGCACATCAGTCTGCATAGCACATCAGTCTGCATAGCACATCAGTCTACATAACACATCAGTCTGCATAGCACATAAGTCTGCATAGCACATCAGTCTGCATAACACATCAGTCTAACACATCATAGCACATCAGTCTACATAGCACATCAGTCTACATAGCACATCAGTCTGCATAGCACATCAGTCTACATAGCACATCAGTCTACATAGCACATCAGTCTACATAGCACATCAGTCTACATAACACATCAGTCTGCATAGCACATCAGTCTGCATAGCACATCAGTCTACATAGCACATCAGTCTGCATAGCACATCAGTCTACATAGCACATCAGTCTACATAGCACATCAGTCTGCATAGCACATAAGTCTGCATAGCACATAAGTCTGCATAGCACATAAGTCTGCATAGCACATAAGTCTGCATAGCACATAAGTCTGCATAGCACATAAGTCTACATAGTCTGCATAGCACATAAGTCTGCATAGCACATAAGTCTGCATAGCACATAAGTCTACATAGCACATCAGTCTGCATAGCACATCAGTCTTCATAGCACATCAGTCTACATAGCACATCAGTCTGCATAACACATCAGTCTACATAGCACATAAGTCTGCATAACACATCAGTCTGCATAGCGCATCAGTCTACATAGCACATCAGTGCATAGCACATCAGTCTGCAATACTTTAATTTTATATGTTTGCTTCTTACTTAGCAGGAATGCAGCCTAAGTGTGGAGCATGAAAATACAAATTTTAAAAACATATGTTAAATTTTAACCTTAATAACCGGTGTAGGCATATCGGGTTTGTGTCCGCATGTGTCTGTGTGCGCGTGTGTAATTGAATTAAAATGTATGTTTGGTTCAACTTCTTGAACGACGCGAAAATAAATGCATATTGGCTTGGCTTACAAGCACTCATATTGTTTGTTTTCTGTCATGTTTAGAAGACGGTCAGAAACCGCCGTGTGCCATCCCCTTCAGCTGTGTCCAGAGGCCAACCATCTAAGAGTCAACAACCACTGCCCATAAAGGTACAACGGTGGCGCTGCATGTGATGTAGCAAGAGCAGAACGAATTCCACTGACAGCAACACTGTAACTATAGCAATTGTAAAAACAAATATATATATATATTTTTAAAAAACTATAACAATTGTAACAAATTCCTACTGTTTTTCAAAATGATTCAGATGAGATCCTACTAGTTATGTTCACCATAGTTGTAGTCTGCATAGCACATCAGTCTGCATAGCACATCAGTCTGCATAGCACATAAGTCTGCATAGCACATAAGTCTGCATAGCACATCAGTCTGCATAGCACATCAGTCTGCATAGCACATCAGTCTTCATAGCACATCAGTCTGCATAGCACATCAGTCTACATAGCACATCAGTCTACATAGCACATAAGTCTGCATAGCACATAAGTCTGCATAGCACATAAGTCTGCATAGCACATCAGTCTACATAGCACATCAGTCTGCATAGCACATCAGTCTACATAACACATCAGTCTGCATAGCACATCAGTCTGCATAGCACATAGTCTGCATAGCACATCAGTCTGCATAGCACATCAGTCTGCATAGCACATAAGTCTGCATAGCACATCAGTCTGCATAGCACATAAGTCTGCATAGCACATAAGTCTGCATAGCACATCAGTCTACATAGCACATCAGTCTGCATAGCACATCAGTCTGCATAGCACATCAGTCTGCATAGCACATAAGTCTGCATAGCACATAAGTCTGCACATAAGTCTGCATAGCACATAAGTCTGCATAGCACATAAGTCTGCATAGCACATAAGTCTACATAGCACATCAGTCTGCATAGCACATCAGTCTTCATAGCACATCAGTCTGCATAGCACATCAGTCTGCATAGCACATAAGTCTGCATAGCACATAAGTCTGCATAGCACATAAGTCTGCATAGCACATAAGTCTACATAGCACATAAGTCTACATAGCACATAAGTCTGCTAAGTCTACATAGTCTACATAGCACATAAGTCTGCATAGCACATCAGTCTGCATAGCACATAAGTCTACATAACACATACGTCTGCATAGCACATCAGTCTGCATAACACATAAGTCTACATAGCACATCAGTCTGCATAAGACATAAGTCTACATAGCACATAAGTCTGCATAGCACATAAGTCTGCATAACACATAAGTCTGCATAGCACATAAGTCTGCATAGCACATAAGTCTACATAAACATCAGTCTGCATAGCACATAAGTCTACATAGCACATCAGTCTGCATAGCACATCAGTCTGCATAGCACATCAGTCTGCATAGCACATCAGTCTGCATAACACATAAGTCTACATAGCACATAAGTCTGCATAGCACATAAGTCTGCATAGCACATCAGTCTGCATAGCACATCAGTCTGCATAGCACATCAGTCTGCATAGCACATCAGTCTGCATAGCACATCAGTCTGCATAGCACATCAGTCTACATAGCACATAAGTCTACATAGCACATCAGTCTGCATAACACATCAGTCTACATAGCACATCAGTCTGCATAGCACATAAGTCTGCATAGCACATAAGTCTGCATAGCACATCAGTCTGCATAGCACATCAGTCTGCATAGCACATAAGTCTACATAGCACATAAGTCTGCATAGCACATAAGTCTGCATAGCACATCAGTCTGCATAGCACATCAGTCTGCATAACACATAAGTCTGCATAGCACATAAGTCTGCATAGCACATAAGTCTGCATAGCACATAAGTCTACATAGCACATAAGTCTGCATAGCACATAAGTCTGCATAGCACATCAGTCTACATAACACATCAGTCTGCATAACACATCAGTCTGCATAGCACATAAGTCTACATAGCACATAAGTCTGCATAACACATAAGTCTGCATAGCACATAAGTCTGCATAGCACGTAAGTCTGCATAACACATAAGTCTGCATAACACATAAGTCTACATAGCACATAAGTCTACATAGCACATAAGTCTGCATAGCACATAAGTCTACATAACACATAAGTCTACATAACACATAAGTCTACATAACACATAAGTCTACATAACACATAAGTCTACATAACACATAAGTCTGCATAACACATAAGTCTGCATAGCACATCAGTCTGCATAGCAACCTCAGTGTCTACATAACAACACTAGTCTACACTTGAGTCCACCTGCGTGCCCATGTACGCCAGCGGCTGAAGACCAGCAAGCCCTCAATACGGCGGGTGAAGATGGAGACAAAGGGAGGCGACGGAGGTCTCAACGGCGTTCATCTACTGACTGGGCCGTTTGTGGAGGGTGCCCGCTGGAGGAGCAGGTGGACATGGTTACGTCCTATTTTAAACTTTTGTGTTGACATCTAGTGCCAGCAAGGAGGTGAAGACCTACCCAACGACAGCCTGGGTGTCCAGAGAGCTAGGCCGGCGTCAGCAGGCAGCGACAGCAGGCCTTCAGGACGGGGACGAGGCCGAGGTGAAACGCCTGCAGAAAGGGACAGGAAGACGGGTGCTGGCTGACAGGGGCGCTTCAGGGACACGGGTGAGAGACCCACTTGCGTTGGTAACCCAGGCAGTGTGAGGGCCTGCAGTCATGACGACTACAAACCCAGGGAGGAAGATCCTGAAGAGCTGAGGACCCGCAGGTGCTGGCCAACGACCTCAACAGCTTCTATGCTCGCTTCGACACCGCTGATTTCTCACTGAGCGTTCAAGTGCTCTCCTGGGAGTGGCTCAGCGGGACGATCGGAGAGGAGGTGCGACGGAGGAGGAGTGTAGGAGACAGTTCGTCAGGCAACCCACGCAGTGCCTGCGGTCCTGATGGCTGCCTGGGCTGGTGCTGAAGCACTGATACGACTCTCTGGCCGCTGTGTGCAGGGTCCTATTCCAGCGGCCCTGGACTCCGGGTGATCCCTGCCATATGGAACTCCTCCACCTTATCCCTGTCACCAAGAAGCCCTCCCCCACCCACCCTCAACAAAGTGACTACGCCCTGTGGCCCTGACCTCGTCCCCTTCAACATACTGGAGCGGATGTGCTGCGCAGACTGCTGGGGGCCACACGCCAGTTCCAGGAACCCACTGCAGTTCGCC
>CM065687.1:3642110-3644610 GCA_017654935.2 Phymorhynchus buccinoides
TAGCACATCAGTCTACATAGCACATCAGTCTGCATAACACATACATAGCACATCAGTCTGCATAGCACATAAGTCTGCATAGCACATCAGTCTGCATAGCACATAAGTCTGCATAACACATAAGTCTACATGCAACACATAAGTCTACATAGCACATAAGTCTGCATAGCACATAAGTCTGCATAGCACATAAGTCTCATAGCACATAGTCACATATCAGTCTGCATAGCACATCAGTCTGCATAACACATAAGTCTACATAGCACATAAGTCTACATAACACATAAGTCTACATAGCACATAAGTCTACATAGCACATCAGTCTGCATAGCACATAAGTCTGCATAGCACATAAGTCTAGCACATAGTCTACATAGCACATCAGTCTGCATAGCACATCAGTCTGCATAGCACATCAGTCTGCATAGCACATAAGTCTGCATAGCACATAAGTCTGCATAGCACATAAGTCTGCATAACACATAAGTCTACATAGCACATCAGTCTGCATAGCACATAAGTCTACATAGCACATAAGTCTACATAACACATAAGTCTACATAGCAGCACATAAGTCTGCATAGCACATAAGTCTACATAGCACATAACATAAGTCTACATAGCACATCAGTCTACATAGCACATCAGTCTGCATAGCACATCAGTCTGCATAGCACATCAGTCTGCATAGCACATCAGTCTGCATAGCACATCAGTACTAACACATAGCACATCATAAGTCTGCATAGCACATCAGTCTACATAGCACATCAGTCTACATAACACATCAGTCTAACACATAGTCTACATAACACATAAGTCTAGCACATAGCAGTCTACATAACACAGTCTGCATAGCATAACACATCAGTCTAGCATAACACATAAGTCACATAGCACATAAGTCTGCATAGCACATCAGTCTACATAGCACATAAGTCTACATAGCACATCAGTCTACATAGCACATAAGTCTACATACTCACACATCAGTCTACATAACACATAAGTCTACATAACACATCAGTCTACATAACACATAAGTCTACATAGCACATCAGTCTGCATAACACATAAGTCTACATAACACATAAGTCTGCATAACACATAAGTCTACATAACACATAAGTCTACATAACACATCAGTCTACATAACACATCAGTCTACACCTGGTCCACCTGCTGCCCCTGTACCGCCAGCGGCTGAAGACCAGCAAGCCCTCAATACGGCGGGTGAAGATGTGGACCAAGGAGGCGACGGAGGCTCTCAACGGCTGTTTCCTCTGCACTGACTGGGACGTTTTGCTGGAGGGTGCCCCGCTGGAGGAGCAGGTGGACATTGTTACGTCCTATGTTAACTTTTGTGTTGACATGCTAGTGCCCAGCAAGGAGGTGAAGACCTACCCCAACGACAAGCCCTGGGTGTCCAGAGAGCTGGCCGGCGTCATCAGGCAGCGACAGCAGGCCTTCCAGGACGGGGACGAGGCCGAGGTGAAACGCCTGCAGAAGGAGACCAGGAAGACGGTGCTGGCTGACAGGGGCCGCTTCAGGGACAGGGTGGAGAACCACTTTGCGTCTGGCAACCCCAGGCAGGTGTGGAGCAGCACTGCAGTCCATGACGGACTACAAACCAGGGAGGAAGATCCTGAGAGCTGAGGACCCGCATGTGCTGGCCAACGACCTCAACAGCTTCTATGCTCGCTTCGACACCGCTGATTTCTCCACTGAGCGTTCAAGTGCTCTCCTGGAGCTGGCTCAGCGGGACGATGGAGAGGAGGTGCTGACGGAGGAGGAGGTGAGGAGACAGTTCCGTCAGGTCAACCCACGCAGTGCCTGCGGTCCTGATGAGCTGCCTGGGGTGGTGCTGAAGCACTGCTACGACTCTCTGGCTGCTGTGTTCAGGGTACCTATTCCAGCGGTCCCTGGACTCCGGGCTGATCCCATCCATCTGGAAATCCTCCACCCTTATCCCTGTCCCCAAGAAGCCCTCCCCCACCACCCTCAATGACTACCGCCCTGTGGCCCTGACCTCTGTCCCCTTCAAATGCCTGGAGCGGATGGTGCTGCGCAGACTGCTGGGGGCCACACGCCAGTTCCAGGACCCCCTGCAGTTCGCCTACAGCCCCAACAGGAGCACGGACGACGCCATCATCACCGTGCTCCACTCTGTGCTGACCCACCTGGAGCGGCCGGGGAGCTATGCCAGGCTTCTGTTCCTGGACTTCTCCTCGGCCTTCAACATCATCCAGCCTCATCTGATGGTGCGGAAGCTGATGGCGATGGACGTCAATCCCCTGATCATCAGATGGCTCTGCAGCTTCCTTACAGACAGGCCTCAACACGTGATGATCAGGACGTCTACCTCGTCTGTCGCCTCAGCCCAGGTCCGCACCAACACCGGAGCTCCACAGGGATGTGTGCTGTCCCCGGCCCTGTTCACACTGTACACTGCCGACTGCCACTGCACCGCTGAGGGCACCCTCCAGGTGAAGTTCTCGGA
>CM065687.1:3654610-3669610 GCA_017654935.2 Phymorhynchus buccinoides
TGTGTGTGTGTGTGTGTGTGTGTGTGTGTGTGTGTGTGTGTGTGTGTGTGTGTGTGTGTGTGTGTGTGTGTGTGTGTGTGTGTGTGTGTGTGTGTGTGTATGTGCGTGTGTGTGTGTGTGTATGCAACAACGAGGTCAGTACGTCCCCCAGTCCAAATGCCACCCCAGACCATCAGACTGCCACCGCCATAACGGTCATGCTCAGCAACAGTTCAGGCCGCAAATCTCTCCCCAGGCCGTGTCCAAACTTGCTGACGCCCATCGTTAAAGTCCAAACAGAACCTGGACTAGTCCGTGAAGAGAACTCGACGCCACTGGTTCAGCCTCCAGTTGCCATTCTGATGAGCCCAGTTCAGACGAGTCTGATACTGGTGATGATTGAGTGGGATCCTTTGTGCTGGTCGTCGTGATCGGAACCCAGCCTGGTGGAGCCTGTTACGGACAGTTTGACTCGATACTCAGGTCCCTGTGGCAGTTTGGAGGTCGGTTTCTAGCCTCCTGGCAGTCACAAAGCGTCGTTGTCGAGCAGAAAGGACCACATACTGATCCTCTCTTCGGGTTGTTGCCCTTGGACGGCCACTTCTTGGCCTTGCTGAGTATCGGCCAGTCGCCTGAAACCGCTGGAATGCCCTGTGAATGACGCTTCTGTGCACACTGAAGTGTCTTCAAACGTCACTCTGTGAGACGCCACTTTGGAGCATCCCAACTGCACGAGTCACTCCACCTTCTGTCAGAACACGTCGAGCCATTGTCACAAGTGACTGCTGTGACATAAACCAGCTTCTGTTGTGTTTGGATGGGTGCAGTGACAAGAAAAGAAAGAACATTATATAATTTTGTCTGAGCAGTCTACAGTCTACAAAGGTAAAATAATACATCAAATGCGTGTTGCTCGTTTTGCACGTGCAACTGGCTACGATTACGTACAGTGTTTAATGCAGGAATGAATGCGTTTATATCGCACATTAAAAGCCAACTCGTGTTTTCATAGGGCTGACAAAACATCAGTATGATTTTGTTGCTTGACTTTTTGTGAGGAGTACAGCCCTGCTTAAATCCTATCCGATATTGAACTCACATTGTTTAACTTATCTTTTTGCCTTGCATACAACTACATGTAATATGTCTAACGAATGTTTGCATCTCAATTTTATGCCTTGTTCGGTTTTTGTTGTGGGTTTGTTTGGGGCTGGGGGGTTTTGTGTGTGTGTTTTTTTTTTTTTTTTTTTTTTGGGGGGGGTTTGGGGGGGGGGGGTTGCCTTGAAAATACTTGCTAAATATGTTTAAATCGAAGTTACATCAAGTATTCTAAAAGGGTAAGATGGACTACTTAAGAGTTATAGCGAACCGGGCTGATAGAGTTATCGTTAGAGGAGAGTTATACACCATTCACAGCGGCGGCTATCCAAAAACTCAGACTGGAATTTGAACGGAGAATTCAACTGGCCTATCGACGTGTAAATGTGTCACGTTTAAAAGGGACATAACCAGTGTTTCTCACTACTCATATAGGGAAAAGAGACCGGATGCTTGTCTTCCCCTATACAGTCTTTGGCTACATTCACCTCCTACTTGTCATACAATTTTAGTTGTTTCACCTATGCTTTTCAGTTTTACAATGTTGGTTTTCTTGTACTCTATACTATGTGAGAGAAATACGAATATACGAATACGAATACGAATGTTTTATTGAGGGTAAAAAGGATAAGCTACAATAGCTTCTTTGCACCTGGCCCTCTCACTCACACACTCACACCATGCATCAGGCAATGCAAAATTGACATAAAAACAATCAAGTCAAGAAAATGAAACAAAAATTGGCACATGAAATAAATGACAGAGAATCAAATTGGAACATTAAACAGATATACAGAGAGACATACAAAATTTACAAGAATCTTTTCATAAGTTGATAATTGCAGTAAAACTCATTAACATAACTGGTGAACAAGATTGTCCATTATGTACTTGTGATAAGATTTGCGAAAGGAAGATACGCTAGTTTTATTTTTGAAATTATCATGGATGTCGTTCCACAGTTTACCACCTGAGTATGTAAGGGATGCTTTATATAGATCTGTTCTGGGGCGGGGCATTATTAATTTGGTTTTGCTTCGAATTGCATGGACTTTAAATTTAGTAATAAGATATTTTGGTACTAACTTATTTATGATCTTGTACATAAGGGTACCTTTGTTTAGTAGACATTTCAAATCAAATGGTAGAATGTTGAGTTCTTTATAGTCAATGGTTTCAAGGGAGAACGATTTAAGGAGTATGAGTTTAAGAGAACGTTTATATAATCTTTCAACGTGTTTGAGTGTGTTTTTACTAGCTGAATCCCAACATGTTGATGCATAATCAATGTCAGGCTGAATATAGGCATGGAAAAAAAGTTTACGGGTATGTTGATCCAAAAAGTGCTTTATTCTATTAAGCTGGAATACTTTTTTTGATATTTTCTTGGCCAGTATTTGCATGTGTTTTGACCATGATAAGTTGTTGTCAATGTATAGGCCGAGTAATTTGTGTGAAGTAACTTCTTCTAGAGACTTTTCATAGATAGTTGGTGTACTTAATTGATTTTTAAAGTTTTGCCTCTTTTGTCTTGTTGTGATTAACATGAATTTAGATTTTTTTGGATGTAATGCCATATGATTTTGCTCTGACCAGTCAACTAAATTATTAATGTCACTCTGCAATTCAGAACAGATTGAGTCAGCATTATAACCGTTTTTATGGATTGTGGTGTCGTCTGCAAAAAGTTCACATGGTGAAGTAAGATGAAGCGGGAGGTCATTTATATAAATGGTGAAGAGCATAGGTCCTAAGACAGAGCCTTGGGGAACTCCATAATAGACTGATTGCAATGAAGATGTAATAATATCTTTGGAGACGGTTTGTCGTCTGTCAGATAGAAAGGACGAAACGAGGGCGATAGAATCTTGGGTTAAACCGTACAATGATAGTTTTTTTAATAGAAGGGCATGGTCAATAACATCAAAGGCTTTAGCAAAGTCAACGAAAATAACACCGGTGAGAAGGTCATTGTTAATATTAGAATGCCACTGTTCGACTAGATTAGTGAGTACTGTTTGGCAGGAATGATTTTCTCTAAAGCCACTTTGGTTACAATGGAAAAGATCATGTGTAGTAAAGTATGTCTGAAGATTACGCTTTAAGTGCTTTTCTAGAGGTTTGGAGAGGTTAGACAAAATAGATATAGGTCGGTAGTTAGACGGGTCTTGGGGGTCACCAGATTTATATAGTGGTATCACCTTCGCGTCTTTAAATAATTGGGGATAACAGCCTTTCTCAATGCAAAGGTTATATATATAGGTAAGACAGTCCGTGATAATAGGCGCAGATAACTTTAAGATATAATTATCAATATGATCTAAGCCGCAACATTTAGAATGCTTGAGTTGAAGTAATTCTTGGTACACCTCATGTACAGCCATATACTGAAAACTGAGTTTAGGGCCTAGTTTTTTGGAGTCACAGTACTCCTTCAGTAGCAAAAGATCGTTAGAACTAGTTCGGTCAGCTAGTATAGTTTTATCGGCTATGGTACAGAAATGATTGTTGAGTTCTTCTACAGAGAGATCGTTTGCCAAGGGCGCGCTATGAGTTGAAGATTTACAGGATAATTGGTTAATTGCTTTCCAGATAGATTTTGAGTCTTTTTTAGATTGTATAAGATCACCAAAATACTTTTTCTTTGCAACTCGCTTCATATTTGTTATTTTGTTTCGCTGCTTTTTAAAAGCCTCGTCCTTACCAGTTGTTTGTACTAAATTTTCACGAGTCTTTATTTCCGCATTTATATTATCGTTTAACCATGGGGGTTTACCTTCAGGCTTGACACGTTTGGTTAGAAAAGGGGCATGTTTATCATATATTTGGATGAAGGTATTATACCATTTTTCAAGGGCTTTATTGGGGTCAGTGTACTGAAACACTGTGGAAAAGTCGGTCGTACATAGATCGTATAAGAAATGCTCAGGGTTAAAGGATTTGTAGCTACGAAATGATACACACCTATGAGAGCATTTAGGGATTTTGACGCCTTTTTTTGACCATGTTAAACATATAGGGAAGTGATCGCTTAATCCGAAGACAGGAACAGAAGTTTCCACAATGTGCTTTGGATTAGTGACGTATATATGATCAATGAGTGTTTGAGTCTGTAGTGTTATTCTGGTGGGATTATTAAGAAGTTGTGATAAATTGTAAGATTCATAGATATGTTTCCAGTTATCATGGGGTTTGAGTAAATCAAAGTTTAAATCACCAAGCAATATGATATCAGTATAGGATAAGGAAACATTGTCCATCATAGATGAAAAACGATTAAACCACTCCACTCGTTCATCGGGGTTTCTATATAAAAATCCCACAATAATTGGTGTGTGACCCTTTATGCGAATTTCAATCCAGATACCTTCTATGTTGTACCTATCGAAGTCATGCACTTGTCTATAGTTCACTGATTTGTGGATGTATGCCACCATGCCTGTGTGTAGCTTACTTGAAGCATCTTTTCTAATAACATTATACCCAGGCACAGAAATTAGATTGTCAGACACAACATCAGATAACCTAGACTTGGCAAAGGCGAAACAATGAAAACAAGTATTAGAATTTGACAAGACAGAAGGCACATCATACATTTTATTTAATAGATGGCATGCATTTAAATAACCGATTTTAAAACCCGGTTTCGATAACCATTTTGGATTGTTGGTTACATTAGCCATGGTAACACAAGTACCTAAAAACAACAATCACCAACAAAAGATAAAACAACAATCACTAACAAAAGATAAGACCAACAATATGAAGGAAAAAGCCAATAATAATATTTTTAACAAATCTATTAAAAAATAAGTAATTTGTGTGGATGAATTAAACTTAAGGAGAAAACAGTGAACACCTTAAAACAAAAACAAACGTGTTCAAATTAATCAATGATGGGAAACTTAAGCGCGGTAATAATAAAAGGTAGAGCTAGAAAGGTAATTAAACAATAAAATTGTAAAATAAAAATAAATCAAGCCAATAAAGCGTCCACTATTTGTTCCACAAAATAAGGAAAACACAATACAGTCAAGACGCTAGTAAGCTGCACAAGGGAGACAATAACAGATCAGGTCAGGCAGCACAGTGTTTCTGTTATTGTAGCACAAAGCCTGCACGCCAAGTAAGAGCAGAATCAGTTCAAATGAGGTAGAAAACTCTGAAAGGCAGGCAAGCGCAGGAGAAATAGTGGTTAACAGTCAAGATCCAAACACACTGTTTTGATATCAACGACGAATCGAGAGCACTGTAAATATACAGTTCAGCACAGTTTTTAGGGCAGGCAAAATCAGTAGTGTCCAACACGTATAACCAGGCCCTACCAGCAGATTTGAGTGATATTCACAGTCAATGCTTAGCACGCAGCTGGGGAACACAACACTGCAAATACACAACAGATTTCACTGACGAGAAGTTGAGATTTGCACAAAAGTCATATAATGGACCTCAGGCGCAGGCAGTTTAGAATGTCACCATTCGCTTATGATTAGTCAAAGGTGAGTCGAACTAGTATCCACACAGTTCTGTAGCACGCAATACGAATACATGTCTTGACACGCATATTGTCCAGGGATAACCACGTTTGAATCGAATATAGGGCATGCGAACTCGTATACTAATACAAACACACACACGCACACACACACACACACACACACACACACGCACACACACGCACACACACACACACACACACACACACACACACACACACACACACACGCACGTACGCACGCACGCAGACACACAACAAAAGCATATAAAATGGAACAGGGATATTTTCCGATTTTCAGCCACAAATCAAATGTAATCAATGACATGTGGCCAAAATGTTAATATGAAACTCAAATGACAACAAATGTTATCATTAAAACAAGCATGTAGTAAGACGAAACATTTTTCATTGAAGCAAATGTGTGTCACAAGGACGAACTTATGACATTAGAGCAAACACACACCGATAATGCAGACAATTATTAATAAACGAGCATATATCATTTATGCAACATATCATTTAAGAAAGCATTTATCAGTAAGAAAACATATGTCAATTATGCAAAGGGGGAGGGGGAGAGAGAGAGAGAGAGAGAGAGAGAGAGAGAGAGAGAGAGAGAGAGAGAGAGAGAGAGAGAGAGAGAGAGAGAGAGACGTTTATGTGTTTGAAAATACTTGTTAAATATGTTTATATCGAAGTAACGTTCATCTCCTACTTGTGATAAAATGTTCGTTGTTTCACCTATGCTTTTCGGTTTTACAATGGTTTTTTTTTGTACTTTATACTATGTGGGAGAATGGGGGGTGAGAGAGAGAGAGAGAGAGAGAGAGAGAGAGAGAGAGAGAGAGAGAGAGAGAGAGAGAGAGAGAGAGAGAGAGAGAGAGAGAACTCGGAACTCGGAACATTTGTAATGCACATTGGCCATGGGCCACAATACATTGTTAAGGGAGTGGGGGTGAAGGGTTAGTATTTACATGGAGAAAAAAAAATGAAAAATAAATATTGTACTACATTCAATAATCCCATGTGAGAAGCTAACACAATCATATATCTCGAAGTGCTTTCAAAAATCCTATGTGAGAAGCTAACACAATCATACATTTTTAAACGTCCAAAATGACCATCTTTCAATATCATTCCCAATATGGGTGCAATTGATATATTATTATATAGTTTTTTTTTTTTTTTTTTTGTTTTTTGTTTTTTAAACAATTACGCTTATATGTTGTATTTCGAATTCACTGTTAATACAAGAATTACAATAGCAATGCCCTTTTCCTCCTATTTATTGCGTGAAACACAAATCGTGATACGTTGTATCTGTGTGAAACATTAGTGACTGTAAGAATAACATGAATTGGAAATTTAGCAGATTCTTTGAGAAATTTGTTTCTAAGATCACTGTAGGACAAACAGTTCAACAACAAATGCTCTTCATCTTCAATCTGGTTTCTACAGAATGGACACATCTTATTTCCTACTGTATCACTATAGCGATTAACATTATTATTTAGTGGCAGAGCATTTACTCTTGCCTGAGTTACAGCTACACGAAAGCAATATGTATCCATTTCTATAAGATATCTTTCCTTTTCAAACACTGTTTTAAAAGATCTATAGTTATCATATCTCTCGCGGTCTCTAATGGAGCTTGACCATTCTTGAATGTATATGTCAATGAGCCTCTGTTTAAATTCAAATAAAAAGGTTTTTACTTGTCCAACTCCTTGCTGTATGTCAGGTGTGAGCGCGAGGCAGATTTTGTAAATAGAGGTGGAATAGACATTGGACGAAATGAGAGTTTAAAGATAGCATGTATTTGGTAGTTTGGATATTGTTTTGTGACAAATGTTCTGGTTGGCCAGAGCGATAGTAAATGGGCCAATGCTAAAAAGCGTTACCGCAAGTGAATTGTATTCATAATTAATTAGGACCAAATTGTGACAAGGAGATTCACTTTTCACCTGGGTTGGCTGCGAGACCACATCTTCTTCTTCTGTGTTCCTTGAGTTTGTATGGGTTTGAATTAGGTTAGGGAAAGATAATTTATAGGTGGTATTAAAAGAAGCAGATGGCTCATAGAAATGTAGGATTCAATATAATTTTAGTAAGATTTTAGTAAAGTTTTCTTTCTTGGACAAGGACACTTTTTTATGCTTGTACAAAGGTTTAGTTCATTTAGAATATGGAAATTGTATTTGGTATCCAGGTTTAAAGAGACAGTCAGCTTTGATAGAAAAAGTAGAGAGAGCAACTAAGTTTGTCTTCAAAATGTTTCTTATTTTGAATTAAATTTACCTACATTAAAGGCAAGGAGAATTAGGGGTGACCTAATTCAAACTTATAAAATATTTAATAGTGTAGATGACCTAAATGTACATGACTTATTCACAATATAGATGACAAAACCAGTGACTAATAATAGAAAATTTTATTTTCTAACAGAGTTGCACCTGTATGGAATAAATTACCACCTAGAAAAGAGCACAGAATACTAACATTTTTAAAAACCTTCTCGACGAATGGAATGACTATAAGGCAGTTATGTATGATTACGATGAATAATATTAACAAAAACTGAGTGTGCGACAGACCGAGACAAACAACTAAATAAATTAAAAGATGGGACAGGAAAGCCTTACGGCTATGTTTTGAGTCCCTAAATCCTAATCCTAATCCTAATCCTAAAGAGGCTTGTCCTTTGTTTTCTCAAAAGAGTTAGTATTGTGTAGCTAATCCAGTGATTAGTCCTTTGAAAGGGATTTCTGCTGAAGAAGAGGAAGAAGAAGAAGAAGAAAAGGAAGAAGAAGAATGATCAGTTTTTAAACAGATTTCATTATCTGAATAGTTTTATCTTTCATTGTTTGGTATTCAATTTTCTTTGTTTCTTCTGCGGACATTTTGGTCCTATTATGATTCGTGGACGCGGGTGAAATTATATTGTAGTAACCCGAGAGAGAGGTGTCAGATTATGAATATGGAGATAGAGGTTCGGGGTGATGATGGTTTTGTCCACGATGTGATGAGCTACGTTTTGTGGTGAATTTTTGGGTGAGTAATGCCTGACATGGATTGCTCGATTGGATTGACGGTAACGGATTTGGCCTGAATTTCTGATGATCCTTTTTGATATAAATACGTAATTAACACTAACCGAGAGGTTAACTTATTACCATGACTTCAATAAACTAAATGATTGATTGGTGAACCTTAACTTCTTGGTGTTGAGTATACATCTGTGGGTGGAGTCAGATTTGCGTGTGTATGTTGTGAGCCCGGGGAGTTCATCAATTTTGGCGAACATCACACTGTAACCATACAAATCCAAAACCTGTCAAACACAACATTTCACTTACCTTAGATGCCCAACATTGTTTACCATATCGATCTAACTCTAATAGCATCATATATGCTTTATGCGGAAGCCTATCTGAATTAATTTGTAAAATCCTAAACCAATAGCGAATAGTTATATTATAAGAATTGATGTAAAGTGGGAAACGACCCAACTCGCCATATACCATTTTGTTTGGAGTCCTGCTTGGAACACATAGGAATCTTTTGCATACCAACAAATGTACCTTTTCTATATGGTCTAATAATCTGTTTAGACCCCAGATCTCAGCAGCATATAACAGTATTGGCTGGATTTTTGTGTCAAATATTTTAAAGAATATGGATACATACATTTCTTTGTATTTTTTAAACACTTTACAAACTTGGAATACAGCCTTTTTACCTTTCGTTACTAAATGTTGTGTGCCTTTTTTTGCACTAATCATGGTTGTAAAGTTAAATCCAAAATAGCAGAGAGAGAGAGAGAGAGAGAGAGAGAGAGAGAGAGAGAGAGAGAGAGAGAGAGAGAGAGAGAGAGAGAGAGAGATTTATGTGTTCAAATGCGTTTCTTGCTGGGGGGGGTTTCTTCTTTTTTTTCCACGTTTCTAGCAATTTAATTGTTTTCTTTTAGCCAAGATCAGATTGTAAGAATAGGCATCGCCTAAAATCTTTATCCTTGTTAAATAAAGTGTTTCAGCATTCAGTGTTCAGTGTTCTCTCTCTCTCTTCCACAGAAACAGTTTGCCAAGTACCCAACCGCCAATTCCTTAGTGTTTAAGACCAAGGTGTTTCTGGGCAATTGGGAGCCAGCCGACCCCCAGGCCCCTCTGCTGTTCCTGAGATATCTCAACAGTACCAACATCCACGGACGGACTCCAAAACATATCTACCAGCCTGCCAGAACGCACCAGGCTTTGACGCATACCACTGTTCCTTATAAAGGGTACAAGAGGTAAAGGGTAAGATAGAGAGGGATGAACAACTGAACAAGTTGAACATTTGTTTAAATTGCATTTTTTTAAAATGGCATTTAATGCCATCGACCTAACTGCAAGGAGGTCAAAACAATTTAAATATATGTCTCCCTCACACACAGAGACACACAGAGAGACACACACACACACACACACACACACACACACACACACACACGCGCGCGCGCGCGCACAAACATAGCATAATTATTCACGAACAAAATTAATGTTCATGAAAACAAACAAAAGTATGCACTTTTTTATTTATTAAATAAGACTTTTTGACAGTTAGAATCATTCTCTTTTTTTCATTGAATAGAAGATGAACATTGCCACGGAGCGAGTTATTTCCCTTTTTTTCGTTTTGGAGTAGCAAGGATAGTGTTGGTCTATGATCAATTTGGAAATGACGAGAAAGGTATTTATCTCTTAAATCATGGTATAATGGACAATCAAAAAAGAAATGCGTTTCACTTTCAATTACTTTACAAAGGGAGCACATCTTGGAGCTTTGTTTATATAGCTGGTGAGCTTCAAGGTCGCTGATTCCAAGTCGGAATTTAATAAAAAATATTTCTGAATGTAGGGATCGTAATATCAACTAAGTACTGTTCAGGCTGTAACAATGATTTAAACGAGCGGTACATACTATCTCTATCGCTATCAAATAATTTGCATTGCCATTCTTGTCTAAGACAATCAATCATTCGTTGTCTAAGTTCGTACAGAAACAACGTTTCATTACTTATACCACCATCCAACCAAACAAAAGAAAAACCAAACATATCCAGACAATGCTTTCCAGAATTATCCTTATTACTTTGCGGTGAATGATTGCCAGAGAGTTGTTGTAAGTTTAATTTTTGCATCTCATAGGCTTGCTTGGGTAACCTGGAAATGGGTAGTTTTTGAAGCTTCAACCAATAGCTTATTGCTTTAATTGTACTGTCTATATATAGCGGATATCGTCCCAATTCCCCATACAACCATTGTGTTTGGAGTTGGGGGTAAACATTAAAAAAAACCGCTTGCAGGCAAACAAATGAGGCTGTTCGACTGCACGGAAAGGCGATAAACCTCCGATTTCAACTGCATATAACAGCATAGGCTTAACTTGGGCATCGAACAATTTAAGAGAGGGGGGAGAGAGGGATATATGGGGTGAGAGTGAGAGAGAGAGGGGGAGGGGGAGGGGAGGGGGGGGGAGAGAGAAGAAGAAGACAGAGAATGAGGGGGCGTTAGAAAGGGAGAATGGGAAGAGAGAGAACCAGAGAGATAAGAACAAGACAGAGAAAGAGAGAGAGAGAGAGAGAGAGAGAGAGAGAGAGAGAGAGAGAGAGAGAGAGAGAGAGAGAGAGAGAGAGAGAGAGAGAGAGAGAGATTCGGATGATTTATACACATTAGGTCATTGCCCTCCCCGAGAAAGGTGTACGAAGACAGACGGAGAGAAAGACATAACCAGCTTGGCTGGTAGTACTAGGGTTACTAAACATCCTTTCGTTAGATTCACAATTAAAGTACAACAAAGCAATCCTCATGTACAAAGTGCATAATGACTTAGTTCCACAATACCTAAAATCATTAGTTAGCCCGGCATCACATCATTATGGTTCCAGCAACTACATTTTGCCAAACACTAGAATTGACAAATACAAATCAAGTTTTGCCTTCTCAGGTTCCTCAATTTGAAATGCCCTTCCCTCTGCCATTCAGTTATGCCCTTCCATCTCACGATACACAAAGATGGTGCGGGCAAACATAATTTACAGCCCTGCTTAAATTATATGTCATTTTGAACGCACACTGTACAACTTTATTGCCTTGTGTACAACTACATGTTATATGCATGGTATATGTCAATTGAATGTTTACATCTCAGTTTTATGCTTTGTTTATTGGTTTGCCTTTAAACTGCTTGTTAAATGTGTTTGGATTGATGTTGCTTTCACCTCCTACTTGTCATCAATTACTTGTTTCACTATGTGTATTTGTTTAATATTTGTATATGTATGTATAAACAATGCATGTGTGTATGAGAGAGAGAGAGAGAGAGAGAGAGAGAGAGAGAGAGAGAGAGAGAGAGAGAGAGAGAGAGAGAGAGAGAGAGAGAGAGAGAGAGAGAGAGAGAGAGAGAGAGAGAGAGAGGGCGAAAGAGAGAGAGGGTGAGAGTATATTTGCAAATGTTTTTTGTTTCTTAAATTTGTTTTTCTTTTATCCAAGGACAGATTGTAAGAATAGGCATCGCCTAAAATCTTTATCCTTGTCAAATAAAGTTTTCCAGTGTCCAGTGTCCAGTGTACTCATTCTCCTCGTTGTTTCTTCCAACACAACAGGGTGCAGATTCGTCCGACGGAGGCAGCAGTTTTCCACTACAGAGATTGCAAGCGCAACTGGAAGTTCAGCTGCAAGGGGCCCGGGAGAGCAGACCACTCCATGCAGCGATTCCAAGACAGGCTGATCCCTGCAGTGGCTGCAATCAGGCAGAAATTGAGTCTGCGGCTCATGTGAACACTTGTCATTTAGTGGTAGAGTTTTAATGTGCCATAGTTAGAGAGAGTTCTTCTTTTTCTTTTTTTTTCTTTCTCTGGTTAGTTTTGTTTGTCCGTGTGTTTTTTGTATTTGCTTATTATATAAAACACTATACAATTTTTTTTATAATAATAATAGTGTATTGTATTATGTATTGTTTAAAAAAAAAGAAAAATAAGTTTAAAAAAAATACAGGTTAAATCATTTTGAGCGTTTGAATATCTTAATCGATGTGGTTTTAAAGGAGATGAAAACCCTGTGGTAAGCATGTCGCAAACATGCTGATATACACTGGACTTTGGTTGTGTTGTATTGATGAACACCAAAAATTGCTATAAATGAAGCAAAAATGAAGAGTTTCTAGAATTGCCTTTATATTTTAATAAAGTCAATGTCGCAAAACTTAAACTTTCCGGCAGATTCACTCCATATAATTATCGTGAGAAATGTTCGTACAAAATATTTTTTAATTAAGTTCACGTATTGTGGTGGGTCTTGTAACTGCATACATGTGGAATAGAATGAATATAATTCATGGGTAATGACTGTATATTCGAGATCTTGCTAATGACAATCAAACAATCTCCTTTTAAAAGTATACATGTATAAGAATTTCTTAACATTTTCAACTCCCTGGTTTTCCCAAACACAACCAAAACCATATAATTATATAATACAACAAACAAACAACTACACGACAAGTGTAAAGTGACGTTATTTTATTCACAAGAGACAAAACAAAACTACTGGATATGTCGGCAAATGCGCCTTTATCAACACAGACAAACAAGAAAACAGCAAACAGCAAATGTAGCAAAAGGATCAAAACGCAGGCAACAGAAGGAGCAAAAACCATCAAGGGAAGTGGGAAGGGGGGGGGGGCGTTAGGTGGTGGCAAAAAGGAGGGGGATGTGTGGAGGGGGGGGAGGAGTTTTGGGATGGGGTGAAGGAGGGGGGTAGATGGGTTCAAGAACATGGCAAAATAAAAAAATGACACAGGATAATATAATGAGGCTTAAGGTTTGTCATTCAGTCCATGAGGCTTTCTGGTGCCCAGTTTGTTGATGAGGTGTGATTCCATGTCCTTTCTGTTGTTTGTGTTTTTGTATGAACAGGAGCCACATCCCTTTGACGCGTATGTCTGATGTGGAGTGGTCAGGCTGGTTGAAGTGGTGGGCTATAGGTTTGTCTATGTGGTGCACGATGTCAGCTAAATGCTCTTTGAAGCGGGTGGCAAGGGTTCGGCCAGTTTCACCAATGTACAGTTGTTTGCATTTGAGGCAATGAATGACGTACACAATGTTCTCAGTCTGACAGGTGAAGTGTTTGGTGATGTTGAATTTCGAAAGATGTCCATTGACCTGTGTTGAAGTACAGATGAATGGGCACACTTTGCATTTGGGGTTTTGGCATGGAGAGGTTCCTGGAGCATGTTGGCTTCTCGGTTTCAATTTAGAACGAACCAGTAGGTCACGTAGATTGGTGTCACGTTTGTAGGTCACGAGGGGCGGTTGGTCGAAAATGTCCGCTACCTGTTCACTGGATTGTAGAAGTGACCAGTTGGAGATGAGGATGTTGCGCACACGATGAATGGATGGGTGGAACAGTAGGCTGACGATGGGTCTGTCATCTGTTTCTGGTCTATGCTTTGTTTGGAGGACTTCAGAGTGAGAAATTCTGTTGACACGGGTGAGGGCAGACTCGATTGCTGTGAGAGGGTAATTCCGGTTTAGGAAGAAATCCACCATTTCCTGTGCTTTGATTTCAAAGTCATGGTCATCTGAGCAAAGGCGGCGGAGTCGGAGGAGTTGAGAATATGGAATGCTGTTCTTTGTGGCTGGGGTGTGGGACGAACGGTAGTCCAGGTAAGAATGTGAGTCTGTAGGTTTGTAGGTCTGTAGGTTTGTAGTGGATGGATGTTTGGAGCTGTCCTTGTTGTAGCGAGATTTGCATGTCCAGAAATGTGACTGATTCGCTGGAGATCATGAATGTGACGCCAATCGCTGGGTGGAAGCTCTGTATGAAGTGGATGAATTCCAAGAGTTCTTCGTAGGATCCAGAGGTGAGGCCAAGGCCATCATCAATGAAACGTCTGTAGACCTCAGGGACAGGTGTTTTGTAGTTTTTGAGGATCTGTCCTTCCAGGTAACCCATAAAGAGGCATGCATAGCTGGGACCCATTTTAGTTCCCATGGCAACTCCGCTCATCTGGGCAAAGACCTCCTCACCAAAGGAGAAGGTGTTCAATGTCAACACAAGTTCAACTAATCGGACAAGGACAGTGCTTGGTGGGTCTTTGGTCTAGCGTTTTTCCAGGAAATGAGTCAGGGTTGAAAGTCCATCTGCATGTGGTATGCTGGTGTAAAGGGAAACCACATCAAGTGTGAACAGATATTTGGGGTGGAATTGAAGGTTGTTGTTCAGGTCCTGGATGATGTTGAGGGCATGTGAGGAGTCTTTCACATACGTGGGAAGCTGTTGTACGATGGGTTGGAGGATATGGTCCAAGTACTCTGATATATTTTCTGTGGAACAACTACAAGCAGAAACGATGGGTCGTCCGGGGTTGTTGGCTTTGTGGATTTT
>CM065687.1:3677110-3679782 GCA_017654935.2 Phymorhynchus buccinoides
GACACACACAATCAACATATTCCAGCAGATCAAACTGACACACACAATCAACATCTTCCAGCAGATCAAACTGACACACACACACAGCAATCACAACAATCAACATCTTCCAGCAGATCAAACTGACACATACACAATCAACACACACAACTCAACATCAACATTTCCAGCAGATCAAACTGACACACACACAATCAACATCTTCCAGCAGATCAAACTGACACACACACAATCAACATCTTCCAGCAGATCAAACTGATCACATACAGATCAAACTGACACACACACAATCAACATCTTCCAGCAGATCAAACTGACACACACACAATCAACATCTTCCAGCAGATGACACTGACACACACAATCAACAAACTCAAACACACACACAATCAACATCTTCCAGCAGATCAAACTGACACACACACAGTCAACATCTTCCAGCAGATCAAACTGACAAACTGACACACACACAATCAACATCTTCCAGCAGATCAAACTGACACACACACAGATCAACATATTCCAGCAGATCAAACTGACACACACAGTCAACATATTCCAGCAGATCAAATCAATCAAACTGACACACACAGTCAACATCTTCCAGCAGATCAAACTGACACACACACAATCAACATATTCCAGCAGATCAAACTGACACACACAATCAACATATTCCAGCAGATCAAACTGACACACACACAATCAACATCTTCCAGCAGATCAAACTGACTTCCAGCAGATCAAACTGACACACACAGTCAACATCTTCCAGCAGATCAAACTGACACACACACAATCAACATCTTCCAGCAGATCAAACTGACACACACACAATCAACATCTTCCAGCAGATCAAACTGACACACACACAATCAACATCTTCCAGCAGATCAAACTGACACACACACAATCAACATCTTCCAGCAGATCAAACTGACACACACACACATCTTCAACATCTTCCAGCAGATCAAACTGACACACACACAATCAACATCTTCCAGCAGATCAAACTGACACACACACAGCAGATCAAACTCAACATTTTCCAGCAGATCAAACTGACACACACAGTCAACATCTTCCAGCAGATCAAACTGACACACACACAATCAACATCTTCCAGCAGATCAAACTGACACACACAATCAACATCTTCCAGCAGATCAAACTGACACACACACAATCAACATCTTCCAGCAGATCAAACTGACACACACACAATCAACATCTTCCAGCAGATCAAACTGACACACACACAATCAACATCTTCCAGCAGATCAAACTGACACACACACAATCAACATCTTCCAGCAGATCAAACTGACACACACACAATCAACATCTTCCAGCAGATCAAACTGACACACACACAATCAACATATTCCAGCAGATCAAACTGACACACACAATCAACATCTTCCAGCAGATCAAACTGACACACACACAATCAACATCTTCCAGCAGATCAAACTGACACACACACAATCAACATATTCCAGCAGATCAAACTGACACACACACAATCAACATCTTCCAGCAGATCAAACTGACACACAGACAATCAACATCTTCCAGCAGATCAAACTGACACACACACAATCAACATCTTCCAGCAGATCAAACTGACACACACACAATCAACATCTTCCAGCAGATCAAACTGACACACACAATCAACATATTCCAGCAGATCAAACTGACACACACACAATCAACATCTTCCAGCAGATCAAACTGACACACACACAATCAACATCTTCCAGCAGATCAAACTGACACACACACAATCAACATCTTCCAGCAGATCAAACTGACACACACACAATCAACATCTTCCAGCAGATCAAACTGACACACACAAAATCAACATCTTCCAGCAGATCAAACTAACACACACACAATCAACATATTCCAGATCAGATCAAACTGATCAAACTGACACACACAATCAACATATTCCAGCAGATCAAACTGACACACACACAATCAACATCTTCCAGCAGATCAAACTGACACACACACAATCAACATCTTCCAGCAGATCAAACTGACACACACAAAATCAACATCTTCCAGCAGATCAAACTGACACACACACAATCAACATCTTCCAGCAGATCAAACTGACAACACACAATCAACATATTCCAGCAGATCAAACTGACACACACACAATCAACATCTTCCAGCAGATCAAACTGACACACACACAATCAACATCTTCCAGCAGATCAAACTTCCAGCAGACACACACACAATCAACATCTTCCAGCAGATCAAACTGACACACACACAATCAACATCTTCCAGATCAAACTGACACACACACAATCAACATATTCCAGCAGATCAAACTGACACACACACAATCAACATCTTCCAGCAGATCAAACTGACACACACACAATCAACATCTTCCAGCAGATCAAACTGACACACACACAATCAACATCTTCCAGCAGATCAAACTGACACACACAATCAACATCTTCAGATCAAACTGACAACACACAGTCAACATCTTCCAGCAGATCAAACTGACACACACACAGTCAACATCTTCCAGCAGATCAAACTGACACACACACAATCAACATCTTCCAGCAGATCAAACTGACACACACACAATCAACATCTTCCAGCAGATCAAACTGACACACACACAA
>CM065687.1:3680282-3692782 GCA_017654935.2 Phymorhynchus buccinoides
CATACACAATCAACATCTTCCAGCAGATCAAACTGACACACACACAATCAACATATTCCAGCAGATCAAACTGACACACACAGTCAACATTTTCCAGCAGATCAAACTGACACATACACAACCAACATATTCCAGCAGATCAAACTGACACACACAGTCAACATCTTCCAGCAGATCAAACTGACACACACACAATCAACATCTTCCAGCAGATCAAACTGACACACACAATCAACATCTTCCAGCAGATCAAACTGACACACACACAATCAACATCTTCCAGCAGATCAAACTGACAACACACAATCAACATCTTCCAGCAGATCAAACTGACACACACACAATCAACATCTTCCAGCAGATCAAACTGACACACACAGTCAACATATTCCAGCAGATCAAACTGACACACACACAATCAACATCTTCCAGCAGATCAAACTGACACACACAGTCAACATCTTCCAGCAGATCCAACTGACACACACACAATCAACATCTTCCAGCAGATCAAACTGAGACACACAGTCAACATATTCCAGCAGATCAAACTGACACACACACAGTCAACATCTTCCAGAAGATCAAACTGACACACACACAATCAACATCTTCCAGCAGATCAAACTGAGACACACAGTCAACATATTCCAGCAGATCAAACTGACACACACACAGTCAACATCTTCCAGAAGATCAAACTGACACACACAATCAACCTATTCCAGCAGATCAAACTAACGCACACAGTCAACATCTTCCAGCAGATCAAACTGACATACACACAGTCAACATCTTCCAGCAGATCAAACTGACACACACACAGTCAACATCTTCCAGCAGATCAAACTGACACACACAATCAACATATTCCAGCAGATCAAACTGACACACACAAAATCAACATCTTCCAGCAGATCAAACTGACATACACACAGTCAACATCTTCCAGCATATCAAACTGACACACACACACAACCAACATTTAAAGCAGATCAAACTGACACACACAGTCAACATATTCCAGCAGATCAAACTGACACACAGTCAACATTTTCCAGCAGATCAACCTGACACACACACAGTCAACATCTTCCAGCAGATCAAACTGACACACACAATCAACATCTTCCAGCAGATCAAACTGACACACACACAGTCAACATCTTCCAGCAGACCAAACTGACACACACAATCAACATCTTCCAGCAGATCAAACTGACATACACAATCAACATCTTCCAGCAGATCAAACTGACACACACACAATCAACCTATTCCAGCAGATCCAACTGACACACACAGTCAACATCTTCCAACAGATCCAACTGACACACACACAATCAACATATTCCAGCAGATCAAACTGAGACACACAGTCAACATATTCCAGCAGATCAAACTGACACACACACAGTCAACATCTTCCAGCAGATCAAACTGACACACACAGTCAACATATTCCAGCAGATCAAACTGACACACACACACAGTCAACATTTAAAGCAGATCAAACTGACGCACACAGTCAAACATATTATCCAGCAGATCAAACTGACACACAGTCAACATATTCCAGCAGATCAAACTGACACACACACAGTCAACATCTTCCAGCATATCAAACTGACACACACACAATCAACATATTCCAGCAGATCAAACTGACATACACAATCAACCTATTCCAGCAGATCAAACTGACACACACACCCATCAACATCTTCCAGCAGATCAAACTGACACACACAGTCAACATGTTCCAGCATATCAAACTGGACACACACAGTCAAACATCTTCCAGCAGATCTCAACCTGACACACACACAATCAACATATTCCAGCAGATCAAACTAACACACACACAATCAACATTCCCCAGCAGATCAAACTGACACACACACAATCAGAACATATGCCACGCAGATCAAACTGAGACACACAGTCAACATATTCCAGCAGATCAAACTGACACACACACAGTCAACATTTAAAGCAGATCAAACTGACACACACAGTCAACATATTCCAGCAGATCAAACTGACACACACACAGTCAACATCTTCCAGCAGATCAAACTGACACACACACAAACATCAACATATTCCAGCAGATCAAACTGACACACACACAATCAACATTTAAAGCAGATCCAACTGACACACACAGTCAACATCTTCCAGCAGATCAAACTGACACACACAGTCAACATCTTCCAGCAGATCAAACTGACACACACACAATCAACATATTCCAGCAGATCAAACTGACACACACACAGTCAACATCTTCCAGCAGATCAACCTGACACACACACAATCAACCTATTCCAGCAGATCAAACTGACACACACACAATCAACCTATTCCAGCAGATCAAACTGACACACACACAATCAACCTATTCCAGCAGATCAAACTGACACACACACAATCAACATATTCCAGCAGATCAAACTGACACACACAATCAACCTATTCCAGCAGATCAAACTGACACACACACAATCAACATATTCCAGCAGATCAAACTGACACACACACACAGTCAACATCTTCCAGCAGATCAACCTGACACACACACAGTCAACATCTTCCAGCAGATCAAACTGACACACACAGTCAACATCTTCCAGCAGATCAAACTGACACACACACAGTCAACATATTCCAGCAGATCAAACTGACATACACACAATCAACATCTTCCAGCAGATCAAACTGACACACACACAGTCAACATCTTCCAGCAGATCAAACTGACACACACAATCAACATTTTCCAGCAGATCAAACTGACACACACACAATCAACATATTCCAGCAGATCAAACTGACACACACACAATCAACATCTTCCAGCAGATCAAACTGACACACACACAGTCAACATCTTCCAGCAGATCAAACTGACACACACAATCAACCTATTCCAGCAGATCAAACTGACACACACACAGTCAACATCTTCCAGCAGATCAAACTGACACACACACAATCAACATCTTCCAGCAGATCAAACTGACACACACACAATCAACATCTTCCAGCAGATCAAACTGACACACACACAATCAACCTATTCCAGCAGATCAACCTGACACACACACAGTCAACATCTTCCAGCAGATCAAACTGACACACACACATCAACCTATTCCAGAAGATCAAACTGACACACACACAATCAACCTATTCCAGCAGATCAAACTGACACACACACAGTCAACATCTTCCAGCAGATCAAACTGACACACACACAGTCAACATCTTCCAGCAGATCAAACTGACACACACACAATCAACATATTCCAGCAGATCAAACTGACATACACAATCAACATCTTCCAGCAGATCAATCTGACACACACACAATCAACCTATTCCAGCAGATCAAACTGTCTCACACAGTGAAAATTTTCCAGCAGATCAAACTGACACACACACAATCAACATATTCCAGCAGATCAAACTGACACACACAGTCAACATCTTCCAGCAGATCAAACTGACACACACACAATCAACATCTTCCAGCAGATCAAACTGACACACACACATCAACATCTTCCAGCAGATCAAACTGACACACACACAATCAACATCTTCCAGCAGATCAAACTGACACACACACAATCAACATCTTCCAGCAGATCAAACTGACACACACACAATCAACATCTTCCAGCAGATCAAACTGACACACACACAATCAACATATTCCAGCAGATCAAACTGACACACACACAATCAACATCTTCCAGCAGATCAAACTGACACACACAGTCAACATCTTCCAGCAGATCAAACTGACACACACACAATCAACATCTTCCAGCAGATCAAACTGACACACACAGTCAACATATTCCAGCAGATCAAACTGACACACACACAGTCAACATCTTCCAGCAGATCAAACTGACACACACAATCAACCTATTCCAGCAGATCAAACTGAACACACACAGTCAACATCTTCCAGCAGATCAAACTGACATACACACAGTCAACATCTTCCAGCAGATCAAACTGACACACACAGTCAACATCTTCCAGCAGATCAAACTGACACACACAATCAACATATTCCAGCAGATCAAACTGACACACACAAGTCAACATATTCCAGCAGATCAACCTGACACACACACAGTCAACATCTTCCAGCAGATCAAACTGACACACACACAGTCAACATCTTCCAGCAGATCAAACTGACACACACACAATCAACATCTTCCAGCAGATCAAACTGACACACACACAATCAACATCTTCCAGCAGATCAAACTGACACACACACAATCAACATATTCCAGCAGATCAAACTGACACACACAGTCAACATTTTCCAGCAGATCAAACTGACACACACACAATCAACATATTCCAGCAGATCAAACTGACACACACACAATCAACATCTTCCAGCAGATCAAACTGACACACACACAGACAACATATTCCAGCAGATCAAACTGACACACACAATCAACATCTTCCAGCAGATCAAACTGACACACACACAATCAACATCTTCCAGCAGATCAAACTGACACACACACAATCAACATCTTCCAGCAGATCAAACTGACACACACACAATCAACATCTTCCAGCAGATCAAACTGACACACACACAGTCAACATCTTCCAGCAGATCAAACTGACACACACACAATCAACATCTTCCAGCAGATCAAACTGACACACACAGTCAACATATTCCAGCAGATCAAACTGACACACACACAGTCAACATCTTCCAGCAGATCAAACTGACACACACAGTCAACATCTTCCAGCAGATCAAACTGACACACACACAATCCAGCAGATCAAACTGAGACACACAGTCAACATATTCCAGCAGATCAAACTGACACACACACAATCAACATCTTCCAGCAGATCAAACTGACACACACACAGTCAACATATTCCAGCAGATCAAACTGACACACACACACAACATCTTCCAGCAGATCAAACTGACACACACACATCAACATCTTCCAGCAGATCAAACTGACACACACAATCAACATATTCCAGCAGATCAAACTGACACACACACAATCCAGCAGATCAAACTGATCAACATTTCCAGCAGATCAAACTGACACACACACACAGTCAACATTTACAGCAGATCAAACTGACACACACAGTCAACATATCCCAGCAGATCAAACTGACACACAGTCAACATCTTCCAGCAGATCAAACTGACACACACAGTCAACATCTTCCAGCAGATCAAACTGACACACACACAATCAACATCTTCCAGCAGATCAAACTGACACACACACAATCAACATCTTCCAGCAGATCAAACTGACAACACACAATCAACATATTCCAGCAGATCAAACTGACTCACACACAATCAACATCTTCCAGCAGATCAAACTGACATACACAATCAACCTATTCCAGCAGATCAAACTGACACACACAGTCAACATCTTCCAGCAGATCAAACTGACACACACACAATCAACATATTCCAGCAGATCAAACTGACACACACACAATCAACATCTTCCAGCAGATCAAACTGACACACACACAATCAACATCTTCCAGCAGATCAAACTGACACACACAGTCAACATCTTCCAGCAGATCAAACTGACACACACACAGTCAACATCTTCCAGCAGATCAAACTGACACACACACAATCAACATCTTCCAGCAGATCAAACTGACACACACACAATCAACATATTCCAGCAGATCAAACTGACACACACACAATCAACATCTTCCAGCAGATCAAACTGACACACACACAATCAACATCTTCCAGCAGATCAAACTGACACACACACAATCAACATCTTCCAGCAGATCAAACTGACACACACACAATCAACATCTTCCAGCAGATCAAACTGACACACACACAATCAACATCTTCCAGCAGATCAAACTGACACACACACAGTCAACATCTTCCAGCAGATCAAACTGACACACACACAATCAACATATTCCAGCAGATCAAACTGACACACACACAGTCAACATCTTCCAGCAGATCAAACTGACACACACAATCAACATATTCCAGCAGATCAAACTGACACACACACAATCAACATATTCCAGCAGATCAAACTGACACACACACAATCAACATCTTCCAGCAGATCAAACTGACACACACACAGTCAACATCTTCCAGCAGATCAAACTGACACACACACAATCAACATCTTCCAGCAGATCAAACTGACATACACAATCAACATCTTCCAGCAGATCAAACTGACACACACACAATCAACATATTCCAGCAGATCAAACTGTCTCACACACCAGCAGATCAAACTGACACACACAACCAACATTTCCAGCAGATCAAACTGACACACACACAATCAACATCTTCCAGCAGATCAAACTGACACACACACAATCAACATCTTCCAGCAGATCAAACTGACATACACAATCAACATCTTCCAGCAGATCAAACTGACACACACACAATCAACATCTTCCAGCAGATCAAACTGACACACACACAATCAACATCTTCCAGCAGATCAAACTGACACACACACAATCAACATCTTCCAGCAGATCAAACTGACACACACAGTCAACATATTCCAGCAGATCAAACTGACACACACACAATCAACATCTTCCAGCAGATCAAACTGACACACACAATCAACATCTTCCAGCAGATCAAACTGACACACACACAATCAACATCTTCCAGCAGATCAAACTGACACACACACAGTCAACATATTCCAGCAGATCAAACTGACACACACACAGTCAACATCTTCCAGCAGATCAAACTGACACACACAATCAACACCAGCAGATCAAACTAACACACACAGTCAACATCTTCCAGCAGATCAAACTGACATACACACAGTCAACATCTTCCAGCATATCAAACTGACACACACACAATCAACATTTAAAGCAGATCAAACTGACACACACACAATCAACATATTCCAGCAGATCAAACTGACACACACACAATCAACATCTTCCAGCAGATCAAACTGACACACACACAGTCAACATCTTCCAGCAGATCAAACTGACACACACACAATCAACATCTTCCAGCAGATCAAACTGACACACACAATCAACATCTTCCAGCAGATCAAACTGACATACACAATCAACATCTTCCAGCAGATCAAACTGACACACACACAATCAACCTATTCCAGCAGATCAAACTGACACACACAATCAACATCTTCCAGCAGATCAAACTGACACATACACAATCAACATATTCCAGCAGATCAAACTGACACACACACAATCAACATCTTCCAGCAGATCAAACTGACACACACACAATCAACATATTCCAGCAGATCAAACTGACACACACAGTCAACATCTTCCAGCAGATCAAACTGACACACACACAATCAACATCTTCCAGCAGATCAAACTGACACACACACAATCAACATCTTCCAGCAGATCAAACTGACACACACACAATCAACATCTTCCAGCAGATCAAACTGACACACACACAGTCAACATCTTCCAGCAGATCAAACTGACACACACACAATCAACATCTTCCAGCAGATCAAACTGACACACACAGTCAACATATTCCAGCAGATCAAACTGACACACACACAATCAACATCTTCCAGCAGATCAAACTGACACACACAATCAACATCTTCCAGCAGATCAAACTGACACACACACAACATCTTCCAGCAGATCAAACTGAGACACACAGTCAACATATTCCAGCAGATCAAACTGACACACACACAGTCAACATCTTCCAGCAGATCAAACTGACACACACAGTCAACATATTCCAGCAGATCAAACTGACACACACACAAATCAACATCTTCCAGCAGATCAAACTGACACACACAGTCAACATCTTCCAGCAGATCAAACTGACACACACACAATCAACATCTTCCAGCAGATCAAACTGACACACACACAATCAACATCTTCCAGCAGATCAAACTGACACACACAATCAACATATTCCAGCAGATCAAACTGACACACACACACAGTCAACATTTAAAGCAGATCAAACTGACACACACAGTCAACATATCCCAGCAGATCAAACTGACACACACTCAACATCTTCCAGCAGATCAAACTGACACACACACAATCAACATCTTCCAGCAGATCAAACTGACACACACACAATCAACATCTTCCAGCAGATCAAACTGACACACACACAATCAACATCTTCCAGCAGATCAAACTGACAACACACAATCAACATATTCCAGCAGATCAAACTGACACACACACAATCAACATCTTCCAGCAGATCAAACTGACACACACACAATCAACATATTCCAGCAGATCAAACTGACACACACACAATCAACATCTTCCAGCAGATCAAACTGACACACACACAATCAACATCTTCCAGCAGATCAAACTGACACACACACAATCAACATCTTCCAGCAGATCAAACTGACACACACACAATCAACATCTTCCAGCAGATCAAACTGACACACACAGTCAACATCTTCCAGCAGATCAAACTGACACACACACAGTCAACATCTTCCAGCAGATCAAACTGACACACACACAATCAACATCTTCCAGCAGATCAAACTGACACACACAGTCAACATATTCCAGCAGATCAAACTGACACACACAGTCAACATCTTCCAGCAGATCAAACTGACACACACACAATCAACATCTTCCAGCAGATCAAACTGACACACACACAATCAACATCTTCCAGCAGATCAAACTGACACACACACAATCAACATCTTCCAGCAGATCAAACTGACACACACAATCAACATCTTCCAGCAGATCAAACTGACACACACACAATCAACATCTTCCAGCAGATCAAACTGACACACACACAATCAACATATTCCAGCAGATCAAACACACACACACACAGTCAACATCTTCCAGCAGATCAAACTGACACACACACAATCAACATATTCCAGCAGATCAAACTGACACACACACAATCAACATATTCCAGCAGATCAAACTGACACACACAATCAACATCTTCCAGCAGATCAAACTGACACACACACAATCAACATCTTCCAGCAGATCAAACTGACACACACACAATCAACATCTTCCAGCAGATCAAACTGACACACACAATCAACATCTTCCAGCAGATCAAACTGACACACACACAATCAACCTATTCCAGCAGATCAAACTGTCTCACACAGTGAAAATTTTCCAGCAGATCAAACTGACACACACACAATCAACATATTCCAGCAGATCAAACTGACACACACACAGTCAACATCTTCCAGCAGATCAAACTGACACACACACAATCAACATCTTCCAGCAGATCAAACTGACATACACAATCAACATCTTCCAGCAGATCAAACTGACACACACACAATCAACATCTTCCAGCAGATCAAACTGACACACACACAATCAACATCTTCCAGCAGATCAAACTGACACACACACAATCAACATCTTCCAGCAGATCAAACTGACACACACACAATCAACATATTCCAGCAGATCAAACTGACACACACACAATCAACATCTTCCAGCAGATCAAACTGACACACACACAATCAACATCTTCCAGCAGATCAAACTGACACACACACAATCAACATCTTCCAGCAGATCAAACTGACACACACACAATCAACATATTCCAGCAGATCAAACTGACACACACACAATCAACATCTTCCAGCAGATCAAACTGACACACACACAATCAACATATTCCAGCAGATCAAACTGACACACACACAATCAACATCTTCCAGCAGATCAAACTGACACACACACAGTCAACATCTTCCAGCAGATCAAACTGACACACACACAATCAACATATTCCAGCAGATCAAACTGACACACACAATCAACATCTTCCAGCAGATCAAACTGACACACACAATCAACATCTTCCAGCAGATCAAACTGACACACACACAATCAACATCTTCCAGCAGATCAAACTGACACACACACAGTCAACATCTTCCAGCAGATCAAACTGACACACACAATCAACATCTTCCAGCAGATCAAACTGACACACACAATCAACATCTTCCAGCAGATCAAACTGACACACACAATCAACATATTCCAGCAGATCAAACTGACACACACACAATCAACATCTTCCAGCAGATCAAACTGACACACACACAATCAACATATTCCAGCAGATCAAACTGACACACACACAATCAACATCTTCCAGCAGATCAAACTGACACACACACAATCAACATATTCCAGCAGATCAAACTGACACACACACAATCAACATCTTCCAGCAGATCAAACTGACACACACACAATCAACATCTTCCAGCAGATCAAACTGACATACACAATCAACATCTTCCAGCAGATCAAACTGACACACACACAATCAACATCTTCCAGCAGATCAAACTGACACACACACAATCAACATCTTCCAGCAGATCAAACTGACACACACACAATCAACATCTTCCAGCAGATCAAACTGACACACACACAATCAACATCTTCCAGCAGATCAAACTGACACACACACAATCAACATCTTCCAGCAGATCAAACTGACACACACACAATCAACATCTTCCAGCAGATCAAACTGACACACACACAATCAACATCTTCCAGCAGATCAAACTGACACACACACAGTCAACATATTCCAGCAGATCAAACTGACACACACACAGTCAACATCTTCCAGCAGATCAAACTGACACACACAGTCAACATATTCCAGCAGATCAAACTGACACACACACAATCAACATCTTCCAGCAGATCAAACTGACACACACACAGTCAACATCTTCCAGCAGATCAAACTGACACACACAGTCAACATCTTCCAGCAGATCAAACTGACACACACACAATCAACATATTCCAGCAGATCAAACTGACACACACAGTCAACATATTCCAGCAGATCAAACTGACACACACACAGTCAACATCTTCCAGCAGATCAAACTGACACACACACAATCAACATATTCCAGCAGATCAAACTGACACACAGTCAACATCTTCCAGCAGATCAAACTGACACACACAACAATTCTTCCAGCAGATCAAACTGACACACACACAATCAACATCTTCCAGCAGATCAAACTGACACACACACAATCAACATCTTCCAGCAGATCAAACTGACACACACACAATCAACATATTCCAGCAGATCAAACTGACATACACACAATCAACATCTTCCAGCAGATCAAACTGACACACACAATCAACATATTCCAGCAGATCAAAGTGACGCACACAGTCAACATCTTCCAGCAGATCAAACTGACACACACACAATCAACATCTTCCAGCAGATCAAACTGACACACACACAATCAACATTTCCAGCAGATCAAACTGACACACACAGTCAACATCTTCCAGCAGATCAAACTGACACACACACAATCAACATCTTCCAGCAGATCAAACTGACACACACACAATCAACATCTTCCAGCAGATCAAACTGACACACACACAATCAACATCTTCCAGCAGATCAAACTGACACACACAATCAACATATTCCAGCAGATCAAACTGACACACACAGTCAACATCTTCCAGCAGATCAAACTGACACACACACAATCAACATCTTCCAGCAGATCAAACTGACACACACACAATCAACATCTTCCAGCAGATCAAACTGACACACACACAATCAACATCTTCCAGCAGATCAAACTGACACACACACAATCAACATCTTCCAGCAGATCAAACTGACACACACACAGTCAACATCTTCCAGCAGATCAAACTGACACACACACAATCAACATCTTCCAGCAGATCAAACTGACACACACACAGTCAACATCTTCCAGCAGATCAAACTGACACACACACAATCAACATCTTCCAGCAGATCAAACTGACACACACAATCAACATCTTCCAGCAGATCAAACTGACACACACACAATCAACATCTTCCAGCAGATCAAACTGACACACACACAATCACCAACTTCTCCAGCAGCAGGCTCAAACTTGTTGTGTCTCACACAGAAAGCATCCACACAAGCAAGTGCGCGCGCGCGCGTGTGTGTGTTTGATTGTATGCATGTCTGTGTGTGTTGTGAGGAGGGGGAGCGCGCGTATGTGTGTGTATGCAGATCAAACTGTGTGTGTGTGTGTGTGTGTCAACATGTTGTGTGTGTGTGTGTGTGTGTGATCAAACTGTGTGTGTGTGTGTGTGTGTGTGTGTGTGTGTGAGTGTTTGTATGTGAGTGTGTGTGTGTGTGTGGGGGGGGTGGGGGGGGGGGGGGGGATCAAAGTTTTGCGTGTGTCAGTGTGTCTGTGTGTGTGTGTGTGTGTGTGTGTGTGTGTGTGTGTGTGTGTGTGTGTGTGTGTGTGTTGTGTGTGTGTGTGTGTGTGTGTGTGTGTGT
>CM065687.1:3697782-3701613 GCA_017654935.2 Phymorhynchus buccinoides
GTTTTTTTGTTGTTTTATATTTTATTCTGCATGCTGCTCGAAGTGCACCCACCCTTACATAGGCATACTTGCCCCACGGCGGGGCAAGTCCTGGGGCAAGACTGCCCCCCTCATGCTTGTGCCTGGACATGCTTAATAAGACATAGAATCACACAGAATCGTCAATTACTAAACATCCTTTCAATATCAAAACCCAAAATGTATCTTTATAAAACAAACATGAAAAACGAAATATATACTTCATAAAAAACAACATGAAAAACGAAATATATTCATTTGTTACCGAAAATAGCAAAAATCCCATTTTTTGCTCTCAACTTTTCTCAAATTGATACACACCCTCCAAACTTACACAGGACGTGGCGTGAGGATACATCGCATGCTATAAATGATTCTAGAGCAAAGCACATAGCAATAAAAACGAAATGACGAACCTGTCTCAGGGGGCGGACCAGCCCCGATCTCCCCTATGCATGTGGGGTTTTCTATCTTCTTCATTATCCAAGACTGCATGTTTGGGACATTTCTCTGTACTCCTGACGAACTGCAGCGATGACGCACACCTTGCACGTGCAGCAATGTTTCTGTTACTTGGTCATCGCGGGGGTCCTTTGTACCATGGGCGTTTTAGTTTACTTCGAACCTGACTACTACAACAACTCCAGTGTTCTTCGTCCGGTCAAGATGATGATGGTGATGATGACAGAAATGGACAACGTTACTGCATCGCCAATATTGCAGGTATGTCTCTCTCTCTCTCTCTCTCTCTCTCTCTCTCTCTCTCTCTCTCTCTCTTCTCTCTCCTCTTCTTCTCTAATCCTCTCTCTTCCTCGTCTCTCTCTCTTTCTCTCTCTCCTCTCTCTCTATCTCTCTCTCTCCTCCTCTCTCATCTCTCTCTCATCTAGAAGGTCTCTCTCTCTCTCGCTCTCTATCTCTCCTCTCTCTCGTCTCTCTCTCTCTCTCTCTCTCTCTCTCTCTCTCTCTCTCTCTCTCTCTCTCTCTCGATCCTCCTCTCTCTCTCTCTCTCTCCTCTCTCACTCTCTCTCCATGTCTCTCCTCCCTGAGATTGGATTAGGTTTGATTTTGTCACATAATTTTATGTGTTTCTTCCAAAATGTGTGTACGTTAAAGATGAGTATGTAGAATAGGATTTGGTTGGTTTTTTGTTATGTGTATGTGTTTATGCTTTGATTGGTGCATGCTAAATATGAGTATTTACAGTGGTTTTAGGATGGATTTTGTCATGTGTATTTGTTTAAATTTAAATTGTGCATGTTAAAGACGAGTATGTAAAGTAGGTTTAGGCTTAATTTCGTCATTGTATGTGCTTAGTTTTTTTTTAATATGTGCATACATATTATAAAAACTTGAATATGTTTGCCTTTGTCACGAACGTGTGTGTGTATTTACTTTTTAACTTGTGCATGTTAAGTATGAATAATGCAATATAGGGTTTTTTTATGTATACACATATTTACATTTAAAATTGTGTATGTTAAGATGAAGTAGGTAAAGTAGAGCCAGGTTTGGCATTGATTGTTTGTGCACTTCTAAATTTGTGCATGTTAAAGATGAGTATGAAAAGTAGGATTATTTTTGGGGGGTGTTTTTTTCTCCGTGTGTATGTGCTTAAGGCCTATTCTTAATTTATGCACGTTCAAAATGAGTGTAGTTAATAATATTAGGTTTTGTTTTGTTATTGTTGTGCTACTATATAGGTTTGTTTTTCTGCATTCTTATATTGCTTTGTCTGTGTTCATTTTCATTTTCCATTTCTACTTTGTATATTTGTTCTAATAAAAAAAATCTTCAGAGGGCTGGATGTAAAAAAGCACGTATTTGCTTATTCTATTACCCTCTATAAATAAAATTCATTCTTCAAATAAAATTCATTCAATTCAATTGAATTCAATCTCTCTCTCTCTCTCTCTCTCTCTCTTCTCTCTCTCTCTCTCTCTGCTCCACTGTGCGACTGTGGTTGTGAGTGCGTGTGTGAATAATGGAATTTGATTTTGATTATGTCACATACTGCATTGACACCAAGAGAAACTTTCGCAAACCCGAACAAAAGGAATAACAATCCCTAAAAGCAGTCATAAATACATTCGATTAGACATTTCTCTCACTTTAACGAAGCAACCTTTTTGCATGATTTATCAAATTCCTGTATTTCTTGGGTTTATCAATTTACAAATCCTGATGCAGCATTCGAAGTGTGGTACCATAGTTTCTTAACAATATATGACAAACATGCACCTTTCAAAACAAAACGCGTGCTCGACAATCCCAAATTACCATGGCTTTCTAAAGATGTCAAGGAAGCAATGAAATTACGTGATTCTTGTGCAGCAACAGGTAATAAAGAAGAAACTGCTAAACAAAAAAATAAAGTTACCTATCTTAAACGTGCATCCAAAAAAGAAGATTTTCAATTTCTTGTTTCTGAGAATACCAATACCAAAATCTATTTGGAATTGCATTAACCAACTAAATAACAAACATGTCAGCAATATATCAACTGCCAGTAAAGAGCTATCTCCAAATAAACTCAATGTACATTTCAGTGAAGTTGCCCAGTCAACAGTACCCAATGATAAATTTCATTTAAACGATTTACACCCCCTTAAACAATTTTGTGACTCAAAAAACATAACTTCCGAACTTAATATCCCATTAATGTCAGTTTATGAAGTTTACACCGCTCTTTCCAACTTAAAGCAAACATGCTCCCGTGGTCTGGATGAAATCGATGGGAAAATTCTTAAACTTCCTGCCCCTATCATTTCCGAAACCCTCACTTATGTTTATAATCTTTCCTTAAGTAAGAATCAGTTTCCCAAAGCTTTCAAAGTAGCCAAAGTAATACCAATTTATAAATCAGGTGACCCAGACAAATCCTTCAAACTACCGACCTATTTATCTTCTATCTACCCTCTCAAAACCATTAGAAGACCACATTAGAAAACACATCCTTGCTCATTTCAATTGAGCGATTTAATTTGTTCCATCCTAATCAAATCCGGTTTTAGGAAACACCATTCCTGCCATTCTGCACTTACAAATGTAATCGATAAATGGCAATCCAATGTAAACAATAACTTAATTACTGGTGTCCCTTTTCATAGACTTAGCTAAAGTTTTTGACTTGATTGATCATGTGTTGCTCTTAAAAAAGCTAACATTATGCGGCCTCTCTAGTAATACCAGAGAATTAATGTCGTCATTCTTAGATGAAAGATACCAACTTGTTTTCACTTCTTTTTTTTTTAAATGGTAAAAAATCCTCTCCTCTCTCCTCCCTTATAAATATGGAATTCCTCAAGGGTCAATCCTTGGCCCGATCCTCTTTTCAATTTATATTAATGATTTGCCTCTTCAATTTTCAAGCTCTCTGTGACATGTTCGCGGATGATACTACTCTCCATACAAGCAACTCCAAAGTAGAAAACATAGTTCATGCATTGCAAGAAATTATCAGTCAGTTAACAGAATGGTCTGAACTAAGCCACATGAGTCTAAACCCTAACAAAACTAAATTCATGCTTGTCACCACTAGACAAAAACGACAACGTTTCTCCTGTTCTCTCCCCTTGCATATAAATAGTAACGATATTGAAGAAGTTAATTCACATAAAGTACTAGGGGTCTTAATTGATAATCATTTATCTTGGTCTAACCATGTACAAACTCTTTGTAAAACAATTTCCCCCCAAAATATATCTTCTATGCAAAATAAAACATTTTCTAAACACATATTCACGCAAAATGTTCTTTCATGCATACATTGAATCTTACATAAAATATTCGTCTACAATTGGGACTCAGCAATTG
>CM065687.1:3704613-3719204 GCA_017654935.2 Phymorhynchus buccinoides
TTCAAAGCATCATGCCAAAATCTAAAAATTACACTTTTTAAAATCCACCCTTGATGAAGACTCTGCTTAATTCCTGCTTTGTAATTTATTAGTTTTTTAAAGAAATTTCCTTTTTTGTCCTTTTTTACTGAAGATGAAGTTTCTTTTTGTCTTCTTAAAACGTAATCCCAGGATGCTTTTTCTAAAAGACTATAATTCTCATGCAGGGATAAAGGAATATCTATCTTTGTTAAACAGTTTTCAGTGGTTGCACCATGTTTGGCTAACCGGTCAACCCTTTCATTTCCAGATAATCCGCAGTGTGATGGAATCCAAGAGAAATCAATAAAAGAACCACGTAAAGACCAAAGAATGAATTAAGTGGTAAATTTCTTATATGAGTTCACCTCTCACTCTTGTATTAGAACATTTTAAAGCTTGTAAGACTGAGAGAGAGAGAGAGAGAGAGAGAGAGAGAGAGAGAGAGAGAGAGAGAGAGAGAGAGAGAGAGAGAGAGAGAGAGAGAGAGAGAGAGACCACACACACACACACTTGACACTTGACTGTTTTAATTGCCATTGACAATACAATCTTCATGGCAAGGGGACACGTGATTTGAACTTAACTAATAATCAAAGCAAGCGGAAAAAAGTATAATTATAAGAAAATAACAAACCAAAAGGATCATCATATTGACTGCACCCGCCAGTCATTCAATTATAATAAACAAGTCAAAACAAACTATTTATGCAAACAAAACAACAGTGTAAATTGAAACTTCCACACACTTCACACACATAAATGCAACCACTTGACTCATGCAGGCTCACCTCTGCATGCGCATACGCCCAATCGCACACACACACATACACGCACGCGCACGCACACACACACACACACACACGTACGCACACACGCGCACACACACACACACACACACACACACACACACTCACTCACGCATATTCAATGACATACTCGACATAACAATCATATGGCGACCATTCAAGTGTTAGTAACTGAAGCGGCAAAAGCCTATCTGTCAACAGATGCTTTTGTATTTCTGAGTTTCCAGGCAAGAGCAATAAATCTTGCAAGTGAAATAATTTATTTTTCATTGTCAGTGGACAGCAGTCTGGTTATATCCCTTGGTCCTGTAATATGCCTACATCTCACAAAAACTAAACATTTATCGTAGGCCTTACATTTAAACAAAAAGTGCTCTTCATCTTCAATAGATGCACCACACATAGGGCAAGGGAGCTGAGTGGATGTATCAGCGGAGTACCATCTTTTAGATGCGTTTAACCCTATAACTCTTAATCTAAATCTAGCAAGACTGAACCTGTACCATTTGTTATCAATAAGTTTTATATATTTTTCTGTTTCAAAAATGTTCTTAAATGGAAAAAAACAACGATATTGTTCAGACTCTTCCAAGGATGCATGCCAATCTTGCTTGTATGATGCAATTATTCTATCTTTGAATTCATTTAGAAAATGTTGTTCATAACCAACTCCCTGACACATCCAAACAACTCCGAAACCAAGATAAATCAATAATGTTTTCACTGAATATGCCCAGTTTTGATTACCAAATTCAAGTTGATTTAACATCATATCATAAGCTTGCCTGCACAGTCTTTGAGGCGGGAGCTGAAGCAATCTCAGTCAGTATTTAATGCACTTTACCCATGTTCTAATGTATAAAGGGTAGCAACCGGACTCACCATAAAGCATTTTATTTGAGGAGTGTAGAGGTACTGAAAGGACTCGTTTGATTGCATATGTATGAACTTTTTCAATTTCAATATTGTTATTTAATCCCCAAACCTCTGCACTGTAAGTCAGAATTGGTTCAATCTGCGAGTCAAACAGTTTCCAAAAAATAGTGAAGTCAATACAATTAAGCTTTCTTAAAGATTTTAAAATTGCTATTGTACCTTTTTTAGCTTTCCTACAAGATTCTGTGCAAGCGTTATGGAGACTCAATTTAGTAGTAAACAAAAAACCTAAATATTTATATGAATTTTATACACTTACTTCGCTGTTTCCATAGTACCACTTTTCATGTGCTGACAAATGTCCGCCTTTTCGAAATACCATAACATTGGTTTTGTCTAAATTTACAACAAGGTCAAGTTTATCAGCTTCAGTCTGTAATGTATCTAATTGGTTTTGTAAACCTACAACAGTGTCTGATAAAAGAATTACATCATCTGCAAACAAGAGTAAAAATATTTCTATTGCTCCTGAAATTAGCTGAATTCCATGTTTACCTTTTTTGACTATTTCACTTGCAAGCTCATTAATGAAAAATGAAAATAAAAGTGGGCTTAGCAAACAACCCTGCTTCACACCACGCGGGCATTCAAACATGTCAGAGTACCTTCCTTTATCACGGACACAAGCCAGAACAGAATCATAAACACTTCACAGAGCTTTATAGACTTTACCATTTACCCCCTCATTGCGTAGTATGTTCCATAACAAATTTCTATTAACAGAATCAAACGCTTTGCGGAAATCCACAAATACTACATATATTTTCTTGTTTCTGAGGAGTTTTTTCTGCACTATTGAATAGAGAGTGAAAATGTTGTCAGTAGTACTATAGCCTGATCTAAAACCGGCTTGTTCTTCCATAATGTTTTCTTTTTTTTCTGCCCATTTAGTAAATCGCTTGTTTAAAATATTTGTATAAACTTTACCCAATATGCTTGTAAGGGCAATACCTCTGTAATTGTCCGGATTATTCTTGTCGCCTTTCTTATGTAACAGAATTATGATAGATTTAGCCCAGTCATGTGGAAACATGCCTTGATCAAAAATATTGTTAAATAAAACTACTATAAAGTCAATTACTAATGTATTAGAATGTTTTAACATTTCACCCAAAATTTTGTCAGGGCCTGCACTTTTACCAGATTTCATCTTTTTAATACTATTAATAATTTCCTCTTTGGATATTGGATCATTAAATAGTGGTTCAACAGCATCATCAGTCTCTAGTTCCACACTCGTTTCTTCATTTCCGCCTACAGAATCTAAACTATTAAAAATGCTACTAAAGTGTTTGAACCATTTGGTAAGGGGGATATCACTATAGCTTAGGACTTTATAGTTAATAGTTCTTATTGTTGACCAAAACTGTTTTGAGTCATAAATGGAATCTCTTAATTTATTAATTTTTTCCTCATCAAATTTTTGCTTCTTTTCTCGTTTCATTGTTACATAATTTGACCGTTCTGTCACATATTTTGTATGTTTTTATTTTCTTTTGGCTTTTGTTTTAGTCCTTTGGAAAGATTTAAGTAAATTTCTTACTTCCTTTTTCTTTCGATTACATTCATCATCAAACCATTCATCTTTACCTTTCTTTCTCCCACCAACCATTCTCACCATACATGTAGCAGCACCACATAAAGCTTGAACAACAATACCAACGCATTTGTTAACATGAACATTCATCATCTGATATGCCTCATCAAGCTTTTTCCTAAAATCATTAGAATTCTGTTCATTTTGAAAAATATGTGCATTATCAACAGACAAAATTAATTTTTCTTCAGCAACAGGTTCTTGCTTTTGTTCATGTTTATCCATACCATTTTGAGAGAGAGAGAGAGAGAGAGAGAGAGAGAGAGAGAGAGAGAGAGAGAGAGACGAGAGAGAGAGAGAGAGAGAGAGAGAGAGAGAGTAGAGAGAGTGACACTGACACTGACACTGACACTGGTTTATTGTCATTACCACCGGGAGGGGTCTATTGACAAGGGGGGATGGTAACAGTGTTTCATTAAGCAGAACAATAAATCATATCAAAAACATAAGGAAAAAAACAAACAAAAAAGCAATACATTCAAATAAAAATAATCCGTTTGCCATTAGATCCTTGAGCAAAAGGTGCCAAGGCGCTGTGGCACCTTGAGTCCACATGGACTCAATGTCAGGGAATAAACTTTGTTCCATTTCATCAACCCCCATCCCCATCCCCCTTCACCCCCCTACCCCCCAATGCTTTTTTCCAACCGCCCCCCCCCCCACTTCCTCCCCACTTTCCCTCTGCCTCTCCAACAGCCATCTACACCCCTCCCGCCTCTCCCCCTCCCCATCCCCCCCCCTCACTTGTTGCCCATGTACCCTTTTGCTCTTCTACCCTCATAAACTGTAATCACACTATTTTTCCACTACCCCCACTATTTCTCTCCCACTGACCTTTGGGCTTATTGTGAACTATGCTCACAAGAGGAAGATCTACAACCTGCCAACTTTGCTGTCTTCACTTCATGACTAAGTGCCTAGGGCTCGAAACGTTGAAGTTTCTCCTTTTCACAGGTACCTTGTTTTTTATACCTACCATTTTTACGTTACTTAAAACAGTATTATTATTATTATTGTTTCATGTTTCGGGTTCTCCCCCCCCCCCTCTCTCCTCTCTCTCTCTCTCTCTCTCTCTCTCTCTCTCTCTCTCTCTCTCTCTCTCTCTCTCTCTCTCTCGCTCTCACTCTCAGTGAGTCCTTTGTTTTCTCTTCTGTGTTTTACTCGACAGATCCAGGGCTCTTGTCTGTTCATAAGATGTTGACGTCTGACCCACACACGCCTCGAACCAATGATGACTGACATACTCAAGTACTTTGCCAGCTTCTTGCTTTTGAATTTGGATAAACCTAGTAGGCAAAGGCCTGGAACAACATGCTTGTGCACAATGCCTAGTGACCCCACAATGATGACAACCACTTTTGTATCAAAACCTGCTTCTGTCAATGAAAAGCAAAGTGGTATGTACTTTTGAAATTTTGCCTCATAACATATTTGCATAAACGGGTCAAAGGGGTTGGATACTTCCACAATGAAAGCCTTTGAGTTGCCATGATCAATGAAACAAAGGTCAAGTTTATACTGATTTGCGTTGTCGCTAACGGGAAAAGTGCGGTTGTGAAAGACCTCAACAAATTCAGTCACCACATGCTTTTGAAGTTCCTTCTTGATGATGTCCACACACCGATCATGCCTCTGAGTGCACAAGCCTTTTAAGGAACGGCAACCGTTCAGAGCATGCGAAACTGCATACATACATACATGCATACATACATACATACATACATACATACATACATACATACATACATACATACATACATACATACATACATACATACATACATACATACATACATACATACATAGACTGACCTTAGATGGGTGGTAGTTGGATCCCTGGAAATCGATGTAGTAGTAACCGGTTTCAAGCATAGCTCTTCCTCGGACTGAAGATAAGATGAAGAGGGGCTTGGCAGTCTCTGTTTGCTGATCATTGTTCACATACATACATACATACATACATACATACATACATGCATACATACATACATACATACATACATACATACATACATACATACATACATACATACATACATACATATATACATATATACATACATACATACATACATAATTGCAGACTACAACTAGCTACAAATGTGAGAGGAGACGAGGCCTTTTCTTCGTGACCCTTGGTTTGATATAGTAGCAAAGCGACAAGTTATTTATGTGCAATCAACGACCCTCGTGTAAACAGATGGAGAACAAATAAACGATGCTTTATTGTTACTAGCGCAACGCCTAGTACTGGTAATACCGAGTGCTGGTAATACCTAGTACAGGTAATGTCAAGTACAGGTAATGCTGAGTAGCGGTTTTGCTGGGTCCACGAAATATATTATTACTTTTGTCTCTCTCCTTCCTTCTATCTTCGTATCTCATCCTGTTCTACTCCTCAACCATCCTCCGCCCCCCACAGATAGTCACTGGCCCTGGTCATCTACCTTCCAAATTCGAAGGCAATCCGTCCAGAAATACCGGAGATACGGGCGCCGAAAGGCCGGCGGATACGTGTTTCGCGCATTTGCCAAACCGCGCTAATGACACGGCCGCCTCGGTTGCCGTTGCCATCGCCCCGTTAGGGCTCATAGCAAATTTGAAGTGATTCGGTCGAAAAACGGCGGAGTTATAAGGCCCGTTCTGTGTTCCACACACACACATACACACACGGGCACACACACACACACGGACAGTTGGCTTTTAATATAACTAGCGCAATGCCTAGTACCGGCAACGCCCAGTACCGGTCACACCTAGTACAGGTACCACCAAGAACCAGTAATGCTGACTGAGTACCGGTTTGGCCGGGTCCGCAAAATATTATATTATTACTTTTGTCTGTGTCCCTCCTTCCATCTCCTTCGCTCATCCCGTTAACACACCCCCCCCCCCCCCCCCCCACCCCCCCAGCTGTTGGTATCTCTGTATAGTAATCTCCGCTCCTCAACCGTCTCGTTGCACGCTCAGGCAGCAGCGAAGTGGTTTGCGTGTCAAGTGTTGATTGAAATTAGCGTCCGTTTTTGGTCCCCGCAAAATGTAAATCGGGTCATATCGCACGCGTTTATGAACGGATGCTGTTGAAAGTTTGCACCAAGATAGTCCCTATCCCTGGTCACGCACGTTCCAAATTGCGAATCAATGTCGGGTCTGGTTACGCCGCGATTTGTGAAAAGGTGAAGCAGCGCATATCGCGCGTGTTTATGAATCGATTCGCTTCCGGTTTGGCACACGGATAGTCACCGTCCTCGGTCATCTAAGGTAATCCGTCCAGGAATATGGGAGATATGGGCGCCGACAGGCCGGTGGATACGCGCTTAGCGCATTTGCCGAACCGCGCAAATGACATGGCTACCTCGGTTGGCGTTGCCATCGCCCCGTTAGGGCTCATAGCAAACTTGAAGCGATTCGGTCAAAAAACGGCGGAGTTATAAGGCCCGTTCTGTGTTCCACACACACACACACACGGACACACATACACACACACACACGGACAGTTGGCTTTTTATTATATGATGATGCCCGATGTTACACGCCTCTGTCTCTCTTTGTCCATGTTTGTGAGTCGCTCAATTTGTTTATGTGCCTGTTTGTCTGTCTGTCTGTATGTCTGTCCCTCTAATAAAGGCAAGGATGAGAAATAGCCAATCCACGTCAATTCTTTTAAGTTGCAAAATAGTTACTCTCTCTCTCTCTCTCTCTCTCTCTCTCTCTCTCTCTCTCTCTCTCTCTCTCTCTCTCTCTCTCTCTCTCTCTATCTCTCTCTCTCTCTCTCTCTCTCTCTCTCTCTCTCTCTCTCTCTCTCTCTCTCTCTCTCTCTCTCTCTCTCTCTCTCTCTCTCTCTCTCTCTCTCTCTCTCTCTCTCTCTCTGCATGTATGTATGTATGTATGTATGTGCGTGCGTTCGTACACGTGTGCGTACATGTGTGTGTGTGTGTGTGTGTATGAATGTATGTATGTATTCATTCACTTATTTGATAATTGATGCTGTATGCTTTTCAATTTTGGTTTGCTTTGTTACTATGACATTGTAACGAGTCACAGGCCTATATACAATTACACATTGTCACTTGTCAATTTTCTCTCTCTCTCTCTCTCTCTCTCTCTCTCTCTCTCTCTCTCTCTCTCTCTCTCTCTCTCTCTCTATCTATCTATCTCTCTCTCTCTCTCCCTCTCTCTCTCTGGTCTAAGCGTTGCATTGTCATGTCATACTAAACATGCATACAGTAATAACAAAACTGAAGCAACAACACTAAGCTTATGACGTGCTCAGTATACAATAAAATGCACAGCATACACTGTTGGCGGATTTAAATATATGCATCAATCACAATAAACAAAAGACACAAAACCGAAACCATGTGTCAAGATAAAGAATAGGGGGAGATTATAATTAGAATCACAATTGAACACAACTGCTAATCAACGTCAAATATCCTCATAAAATGCGTTAATGCCTTACTTTTTTACTATAGAACTAGACTTAGACACATGCGGACACTGACAAACAGACAAACACACAAATAGACATAAAGACATACAGGCAGACAGACAGACATAAAGGAGAGAGAGAGAGAGAGAGAGAGAGAGAGAGAGAGAGAGAGAGGAGAGAGAGAGAGAGAGAGAGAGAGAGAGAGAGAGAGAGAGAGACAAACAGACATACAGAGAAAGTCAGTGAGAGACACAGAGAGACAGTAGTGGTAAATGAAGGGCAGGAGCTGTGCCGGTCGGGGTTCACCCCCGGGGACCGCTACGGTAGCCGGATTGGTCTTGCCCAAATACTACGAAAACAAGACTATGGTCCACGTTTCTTTTTTCTCTCTTTTATTCCCCCATTTCCATTAGGCTACTTCTATCACCTCAGCTTTCTAAATTCTTGTCTTCTTACTACCCCCCAAAGTGCAGCAGAATGTTCAACCTGATGAAGAAGACAGAGACAGACAGACAGCAGAACAGAGAGAGAGAGAGAGAGAGAGAGAGAGAGAGAGAGAGAGAGAGAGAGAGAGAGAGAAGAGAGAGAGAGAGAGAGAGAGCTCAGAACTCAGAACTCAGAACATTTTAATGATTTTAGGCCATCTGCCTGTATCAAGAATGGGTGTCGGTGTAGATACAATGATCATTCAGAGGGAGGGAGAGAGAGAGAGAGAGAGAGAGAGAGAGAGAGAGAGAGAGAGAGAGAGAGAGAGAGAGAGAGAGAGAGAGAGAGAGAGAGAGAGAGAGAGAGACACACACACACAAAGAGAGAGAGAGAACAGACAGACAGACAGACAGACGGACAGACCGAAAAAGTCAGTGAGAGACACAGAGACAGAGTAGACAGACAGACAGTAGGACCGAGAGTGAGATCGAGAGAGAGAGAGAGAGTGGACAGACAGACAAACAGACAGACAGACACTGAGTCAGTGAGAGACAGTCTGCAAAAAAGATCTAAAAGCCGCCTCACACTATCCAACATTTTAGTGGAAAGAAAATTCAGCTGTGAACTCCATTCAACTAGTTGCAGCCGTGTGCCGTTCTCACACTATCAGCAAGTATTGGTTGTTTCCCCACAACTTCCTGTAGTGAGTTGAAACAAAATGGTGCAGTCGCCAATTACTTCTGACCAGTTGGAAGGATTTCATTCGACCAAAATTTGCATTTGTGATTTCTACTCACTGTGTCAAAAGAAAGGAAAACTGTGGAAAGGTCACAACCAGTTTCATTCGACTCGGTTGGATAGTGTGAGGCGGCGTTTAGGCAATAACAGTACGCCCTGAATGTCTATCCACGTTTGTCATTTGCGCAACAAAAAAAGAGCAATCCAAAGACTTAAGGGACAGCTACATTGCATACGATTCGATCTACTGCGATCTGATTGTGACATTTGTGAGGCATGAATGACGTGAACGTCTACTGTCTGCATGAATGTGATGAAATCCTACTAGTTTGCTTCACTATCTTGCAGTCCCTCGTACATGAATCTGATGGAATCCTACTAGTTTGCTTCACTATCTTGCAGTCCCTCGTACATGAATCTGATGGAATCCTACTAGTTTACTTCACTATCTTGCAGTCCCTCGTACATGAATGTGATGGAATCCTACTAGTTTGCTTCACTATCTTGCAGTCCCTCGTACATGAATGTGATGGAATCCTACTAGTTTGCTTCACTATCTTGCAGTCCCTCGTACATGAATCTGATGGAATCCTACTAGTTTGCTTCACTATCTTGCAGTCCCTCGTACATGAATGTGATGGAATCCTACTAGTTTGCTTCACTATCTTGCAGTCCCTCGTACATGAATGTGATGGAATCCTACTAGTTTGCTTCACTATCTTGCAGTCCCTCGTACATGAATGTGATGGAATCCTACTAGTTTGCTTCACTATCTTGCAGTCCCTCGTACATGAATCTGATGGAATCCTACTAGTTTGCTTCACTATCTTGCAGTCCCTCGTACATGAATCTGATGGAATCCTACTAGTTTGCTTCACTATCTTGCAGTCCCTCGTACATGAATGTGATGGAATCCTACTAGTTTGCTTCACTATCTTGCAGTCCCTCGTACATGAATCTGATGGAATCCTACTAGTTTGCTTCACTATCTTGCAGTCCCTCGTACATGAATCTGATGGAATCCTACTAGTTTGCTTCACTATCTTGCAGTCCCTCGTACATGAATCTGATGGAATCCTACTAGTTTGCTTCACTATCTTGCAGTCCCTCGTACATGAATCTGATGGAATCCTACTAGTTTGCTTCACTATCTTGCAGTCCCTCGTACATGAATGTGATGGAATCCTACTAGTTTGCTTCACTATCTTGCAGTCCCTCGTACATGAATCTGATGGAATCCTACTAGTTTGCTTCACTATCTTGCAGTCCCTCGTACATGAATGTGATGGAATCCTACTAGTTTGCTTCACTATCTTGCAGTCCCTCGTACATGAATCTGATGGAATCCTACTAGTTTGCTTCACTATCTTGCAGTCCCTCGTACATGAATCTGATGGAATCCTACTAGTTTGCTTCACTATCTTGCAGTCCCTCGTACATGAATCTGATGGAATCCTACTAGTTTGCTTCACTATCTTGCAGTCCCTCGTACATGAATCTGATGGAATCCTACTAGTTTGCTTCACTATCTTGCAGTCCCTCGTACATGAATCTGATGGAATCCTACTAGTTTGCTTCACTATCTTGCAGTCCCTCGTACATGAATCTGATGGAATCCTACTAGTTTGCTTCACTATCTTGCAGTCCCTCGTACATGAATCTGATGGAATCCTACTAGTTTGCTTCACTATCTTGCAGTCCCTCGTACATGAATCTGATGGAATCCTACTAGTTTGCTTCACTATCTTGCAGTCCCTCGTACATGAATGTGATGGAATCCTACTAGTTTGCTTCACTATCTTGCAGTCCCTCGTACATGAATCTGATGGAATCCTACTAGTTTGCTTCACTATCTTGCAGTCCCTCGTACATGAATCTGATGGAATCCTACTAGTTTGCTTCACTATCTTGCAGTCCCTCGTACATGAATCTGATGGAATCCTACTAGTTTGCTTCACTATCTTGCAGTCCCTCGTACATGAATCTGATGGAATCCTACTAGTTTGCTTCACTATCTTGCAGTCCCTCGTACATGAATCTGATGGAATCCTACTAGTTTGCTTCACTATCTTGCAGTCCCTCGTACATGAATCTGATGGAATCCTACTAGTTTGCTTCACTATCTTGCAGTCCCTCGTACATGAATCTGATGGAATCCTACTAGTTTGCTTCACTATCTTGCAGTCCCTCGTACATGAATCTGATGGAATCCTACTAGTTTGCTTCACTATCTTGCAGTCCCTCGTACATGAATCTGATGGAATCCTACTAGTTTGCTTCACTATCTTGCAGTCCCTCGTACATGAATGTGATGGAATCCTACTAGTTTGCTTCACTATCTTGCAGTCCCTCGTACATGAATCTGATGGAATCCTACTAGTTTGCTTCACTATCTTGCAGTCCCTCGTACATGAATCTGATGGAATCCTACTAGTTTGCTTCACTATCTTGCAGTCCCTCGTACATGAATCTGATGGAATCCTACTAGTTTGCTTCACTATCTTGCAGTCCCTCGTACATGAATGTGATGGAATCCTACTAGTTTGCTTCACTATCTTGCAGTCCCTCGTACATGAATCTGATGGAATCCTACTAGTTTGCTTCACTATCTTGCAGTCCCTCGTACATGAATCTGATGGAATCCTACTAGTTTGCTTCACTATCTTGCAGTCCCTCGTACATGAATCTGATGGAATCCTACTAGTTTGCTTCACTATCTTGCAGTCCCTCGTACATGAATCTGATGGAATCCTACTAGTTTGCTTCACTATCTTGCAGTCCCTCGTACATGAATCTGATGGAATCCTACTAGTTTGCTTCACTATCTTGCAGTCCCTCGTACATGAATGTGATGGAATCCTACTAGTTTGCTTCACTATCTTGCAGTCCCTCGTACATGAATCTGATGGAATCCTACTAGTTTGCTTCACTATCTTGCAGTCCCTCGTACATGAATCTGATGGAATATCTGTATCTTTGTATCATGCATTTGATGTGATTCGTGCATTGGGGTCTACATGAGTAAGCGAACGAAAATAGTTGAATATTTGTTTAGACAGAAGTATCTCACGTGGATCATGACTCACATTCACCGTCACAATCGTATCGCATTTAGATTGAATCGTATGCAGTGTAGCAGCCCCATCAGCCTTAACAAGCAAAATCGGTCATTCGGCCATTTTTCAGATTATGACGACGTCCAAGAACTTAGGACGGCTATGAAAGATTATGTTCCATCGTAGTTGATTTATCAGACTAACCAAGACTGTAGTTGTAGACAGGACTGCTATGAAAGATTATGTTCCATCGTAGTTGATCTCTCAGACTAACCAAGACTGTAGTTGTAGACAGGACTGCTATGAAAGATTATGTTCCATCGTAGTTGATTTATCAGACTAACCAAGACTGTAGTTGTAGACAGGACTGCTATGAAAGATTATGTTCCATCGTAGTTGATCTCTCAGACTAACCAAGACTGTAGTTGTAGACAGGACTGCTATGAAAGATTATGTTCCATCGTAGTTGATCTCTCAGACTAACCAAGACTGTAGTTGTAGACAGGACTGCTATGAAAGATTATGTTCCATCGTAGTTGATCTCTCAGGCTAACCAAGACTGTAGTTGTAGACAGGACTGTTATGAAAGATTATGTTCCATCGTAGTTGATCTCTCAGGCTAACCAAGACTGTAGTTGTAGACAGGACTGCTATGAAAGATTATGTTCCATCGTAGTTGATCTCTCAGGCTAACCAAGACTGTAGTTGTAGACAGGACTGCTATGAAAGATTATGTTCCATCGTAGTTGATCTCTCAGGCTAACCAAGACTGTAGTTGTAGACAGGACTGCTATGAAAGATTATGTTCCATCGTAGTTGATCTCTCAGGCTAACCAAGACTGTAGTTGTAGACAGGACTGCTATGAAAGATTATGTTCCATCGTAGTTGATCTCTCAGGCTAACCAAGACTGTAGTTGTAGACAGGACTGCTATGAAAGATTATGTTCCATCGTAGTTGATCTCTCAGGCTAACCAAGACTGTAGTTGTAGACAGGACTGCTATGAAAGATTATGTTCCATCGTAGTTGATCTGTCAGGCTAACCAAGACTGTAGTTGTAGACAGGACTGCTATGAAAGATTATGTTCCATCGTAGTTGATCTGTCAGGCTAACCAAGACTGTAGTTGTAGACAGGACAGCTATGAAAGATTATGTTCCATCGTAGTTGATCTCTCAGGCTAACCAAGACTGTAGTTGTAGACAGGACAGCTATGAAAGATTATGTTCCATCGTAGTTGATCTGTCAGGCTTTCCAGGATTGCAGTTGTAGACAGGTCTGCAATAAGTATTTTTAATGTTGTTTTAATGAAAGGACAGACTTTGTTTCACTTTTTCCCTTTCGCATTGGCTTGATGCTGTGTCAGAACAATTGACATAGACTAGAACACCAAGGCTACATCAAAATGTTGTTATGCTCTGCGTAGGTATGCGGGGGGTGTCTTTAGCCATGACAAGCTCCTAGCATAACTTCAGCAGTCTCCAAAATCCACCGAAGTCGGAGCGTGACTGCCTACGTGGTGGGGTAATCAAAAACGGTCACACAAGTAAATGTTCTCATCGCTAGATGGTGCATTTGTACCATAGTGTTCAAGTGCTTCGGCTGTTGGGATGATCCCTGGAGTCTTTTAGCCAGGGTACGACAAAAACATCAACTTCTTCCCTTTCAGGTGCAAGCCAACCCTGGGTTGTCACTACGTCCTGGGCTGAGCAGACGAGCGCAGTCCGCAGTCAGTCAAATCGCAGGGACCTCCTCCAACAGGACTACACAGCATTTGACACCGTTCAAACGGTCACCGACCATCTGGAAAACCGTGGTAAGATAAGCGAAAATAATTAAAGCAAGATATAATTAGAGCGTGGAAACGCTACATCAACCAACCGTGCAGCTTCGGCTACAGTGACCATGACGCGCGGCAGCATTTGTGGCATTCTGTTCAGAGCAGTGCGGCATTCTGCTCAGCTGCGGCAACATTTTCGGCTTTAGTGACCTCGACTTTTGACCAATTACTTTCATTTTCGACATTGTCCTAGATATTCTAAGTACCTATTTGTACGCACAATTTTAAGCCTCCTAGGTCCCTCCATCCAAGTGCTATTATGGCAACATAGTACATAGATAGTGACATAGAGAGATAGTCAGCCAGTAACAAGCAGTCATCCATAGACAGTGACATAGAGAGATAGCCAGCTAGTAACAAGCAGTCATCCATATATAGTGACATAGAGAGATAGTCAGCCAGTAACAAGCAGTCATCCATATATAGTGACATAGAGAGATAGTCAGCCAGTAACAAGCAGTCATCCATATATAGTGACATAGAGAGATAGTCAGCCAGTAACAAGCAGTCATCCATAGATAGCAACATAGAGAGATAGTCAGCCAGTAACAAGCAGTCATCCATAGACAGTGACATAGAGAGATAGTCGGCCAGTAACAAGCAGTAATCCATAGACAGTAACATAGAGAGATAATCAGCCAGTAACAAGCAGTCATCCATAGATAGTGACATAGAGAGATAGTCAGCCAGTAACAAGCAGTCATCCATAGACAGTGGCATAGAGAGATAGTCAGCCAGTA
>CM065687.1:3719704-3772204 GCA_017654935.2 Phymorhynchus buccinoides
TACTCGACAGATCCAGGGCTCTTGTCTGTTCATAAGATGTTGACGTCTGACCCACACACGCCTCGAACCAATCATGACTGACATACTCAAGTACTTTGCCAGCTTCTTGCTTTTGAATTTGGATAAACCTAGTAGGCAAAGGCCTGGAACAACATGCTTGTGCACAATGCCTAGTGACCCCACAATGATGACAACCACTTTTGTATCAAAACCTGCTTCTGTCAATGAAAAGCAAAGTGGTATGTACTTTTGAAATTTTGCCTCATAACATATTTGCATAAACGGGTCAAAGGGGTTGGATACTCCACAATGAAAGCCTTTGAGTTGCCATGATCAATGAAACAAAGGTCAAGTTTATACTGATTTGCGTTGTAGCTAACGGGAAAAATGCGGTTGTGAAAGACCTCAACAAATTCAGTCACCACATGCTTTTGAAGTTCCTTCTTGATGATGTCCACACACCGATCATGCCTCTGAGTGCACAAGCCTTTTAAAGCACGGCAACCGTTCAGAGCATGCGAAACTGCATACATACATACATACATACATACATGCATGCATGCATGCATGCATGCATGCATGCATGCATGCATGCATGCATGCATGCATACATACATACATACATACATACATACATACATACATACATACATACATACATACATACATACATACATACATAGACTGACCTTAGATGGGTGGTAGTTGGATCCCTGGAAATCGAAGTAGTAGTAACCGGTTTCAAGCATAGCTCTTCCTCGGACTGAAGATAAGATGAAGAGGGGCTTGGCAGTCTCTGTTTGCTGATCATTGTTCACATACATACATACATACATACATACATACATACATACATACATACATACATATATACATATATACATACATACATAATTGCAGACTACAACTAGCTACAAATGTGAGAGGAGACGAGGCCTTTTCTTCGTGACCCCATTGGTTTGATATAGTAGCAAAGCGACAAGTTATTTATGTGCAATCAACGACCCTCGTGTAAACAGATGGAGAACAAATAAAGTGGTTTGCGATGCTTTATTGTTACTAGCGCAACGCCTAGTACTGGTAAATACCGAGTACTGGTAATGCCTAGTACAGGTAATGCCAAGTACAGGTAATGCTGAGTAGCGGTTTTGCTGGGTCCACGAAATATTATATTATTACTTTTGTGTCTCTCCTTCCTTCTATCTTCTTATCTCATCCTGTTCTACTCCTCAACCATCCTCCGCCCCCCACAGATAGTCACTGGCCCTGGTCATCTACCTTCCAAATTCGAAGGCAATCCGTCCAGAAATACCGGAGATACGGGCGCTGAAAAGCCGGCGGATACGTGTTTCGCGCATTTGCCAAACCGCGCAAATGACACGGCCGCCTCGGTTGCCGTTGCCATCGCCCCGTTAGGGCTCATAGCAAATTTGAAGTGATTCGGTCGAAAAACGGCGGAGTTATAAGGCCCGTTCTGTGTTCCACACACACACATACACACACGGACACACACACACACACACACACGGACAGTTGGCTTTAATATAACTAGAGCAATGCCTAGTACCGGCAACGCCCAGTACCGGTCACACCTAGTACTGGTACCACCAAGAACCAGTAATGCTGACTGAGTACCGGTTTGGCCGGGTCCGCAAAATATTATATTATTACTTTTGTCTGTGTCCCTCCTTCCATCTCCTTCGCTCATCCCGTTATTTTCTTGACGAGACTGGTTGGCTTGTTGGATTCTCCAAGCCAGCCATGTTTCCAGCACCGGCCAAACAACGCCATGCCTAAATTGCCTACCATCCTTTTTCTTCAGTCTCCCTCTTCCTTCCCTCTGCTTGACCACTACACGCACGCAACACGCGTGCGCGCGCCACCACTCTGCCAGCCCCTCTCCCCCCCACTGCAGTACAGCCGCAATGCGTTACTGGCTGTACAACCTTCGACCCCTGACTCTGCCCTTGTTGCCACGCTACGTCATCTGTGTATAGGGATTAATCTTCCACGCACGCGAGGCTGCAGAGGAGGAAAAAGGAAGCAACGGAAGATTTCTGTCGTCTGCTCAATTCCTCGCCCTCCCCCTTCACCTACCAAACGGATGAGTATTTCTAACTTACTTACTGTTCCCGTTGCTTCGCCTACAAAAGATGCTAATTTTATTGTTGCCCAGTTTAACCCCCGTTCCGTTGGCGTCCCACAGAAACGTTCTTCTATTAATTATTTCATTGTAGAGAACGATGTTGATATTTTCTGCATCACTGAATCCTGGCTTCTGCCTTCGGGTGATGAAGCTAAATGCGCTGATCTCTCTCCCCCTGGCTACAAAACCATCTCCTATCCTCGCTCTTCACGTGGCGGAGGCATTGCCTTTGTCGTGCGTGAAAACCTGTGCCTCCATCTCACCTCTACCTCCCTCTTCCCCATACCACACTCCTCCTTTGAACTGGCCCAGCTCTCCGTTACTCTCCGTCAGCACTGCCTACAGCTTTTCTGCCTCTACCGCCCCCCTCCCAACAAGAAAAACAAACTTTCGGACTCCCTCTTCCTCGACGAGTTTCCCTCTTTGCTGGAGCACTGCAACACTATCAGCGGTGTTCCAATCATCATGGGAGACTTCAACATTCATGTTGATGTTCCCACTGACCCCCTCACCCTCCGCTTCACCGCACTGCTGGATGACTTCGACCTGCACCAGGCTGTGACCTTCCCCACCCACCAGAAAGGTCACACCCTTGACCTGGTTATCGTCAGACGTGACGACGAAGACGTCCTGTGGTCTACTGCTCTTGACTCCTTCCTGGACTTTTCTGACCATCTCTGTGTTCTTTCCTGCCTCCGTTTATTCCGCCCTTCATGCCCTCCTGTGTATGCTGAGACCAGGAAGATCTCCTCCATCGACATCACTGCCTTCATGTCTGACCTCAGGGCCAGACTGACTCAACTCTACAGCCTTCTGCCGACCAGCTCCACCACCTCCTGACCAGTCTACTCGACCTCCACGCCCCTGTCAACCGTCGCAAGATCTCCCGTAGGCCTCCATCACCGTGGTATGCTTCTGTGGCACCTGAGGTGACTCAGGGTAAACAAGAACACCGCCGTGCAGAGCGCCAGTGGGTTAAGACTGGACTTGAAATTCACAAACAGATTTTTCGAGCCATGAACAAAATTGTGTATGACATTATAGATAAGGCCAAATGCTCTTGTTTGAATGCCCAAATTCTCGCTTGTACCACTTCACGTCAATTGTTTAGTTTAGCCAACTCCCTCCTTGGTAAACCAAAGTCCACACCTCTACCTTCTTCTATCCCTGTGTCTGAACTCCCTCAACGTTTGTTTGATTTCTTTCACAGCAAGATAGCCACCATCCGCCACAATCTTGATTCTCAATCTGCTCCACCATCAACTGACTCTGTCCCTGATCCCTCCTTTTCTGGCAGTATGTGGTCTGAGTTCCGTTCTGTTTCCACTAATGAGGTTAAGAAGATTTTGACCCGAACTCAGACTAAAACCTGTGAACTAGACCCTCTACCTTCATCTCTCTTCTCCCAGTGTCTTGATGATCTCCTTCCTTACTTTACATCCATCATCAATGAATCTCTATGTTCAGGCCGCTTTCCAACTCATTTCAAATCTGCAGTTGTCAAACCTCTCTTAAAGAAGCCTAGTCTTGATCCTGAAAATCTAAAGAACTATCGGCCTGTCTCTAATCTTTCATTCCTTTCTAAGCTTACGGAAAAGGTGGTTCTTAAACAGCTGTCTGACCATCTTCAGGTAAATTATCTCTACTATCCAAACCAGTCTGCTTATCGAGCAGGTCACAGTACTAAGACAGCCCTCTTAAAGATAACGAACGACCTGCTCCCTGCCTTGGATGAAAACAAGGTTTCTCTTCTCTCTCTCCTTGCTCTTTCTGCAGCGTTTGACACTATCGACCACTCCATCCTCATTTCTAGACTTCACACCTCCTTTGGTCTATCTGGGGCTGTTCTTTCCTGGTTTTCTTCCTACCTCTCTGATCGCACACAGACAGTTGTTGTCAATGGTTCTTCATCTCTTCCAAAAGGTCTTCAGTTCGGTGTGCCCCAAGGTTCAGTCTTAGGCCCTATCCTTTTTGCTCTTTATACCCAACCTCTCTCCGCCATCATCAACCAGCATTCTATTCTACATCATAGCTTTTCTGATGACAATCAACTGTACATTTCTGCCCACCTGAGTCAATTAGATCAAATGATTTCTTCTTCTAAGTTGTGCATCTCTGCTGTTAAAACATGGATGTTTTACAACAAACTGCAACTGAATGCTGATAAGACAGAGATGATTCTTGTAGCCTCTAACCACACAATTAAAACTCAGGTTCTCCCAGGTTCTGTAGACATTGATGGCACTGAGATCAAGCTATCGGCATCCGTCCGCAATCTAGGTGTTACTTTGGACCAAACCCTTTCTTTCAAACAGCATGTTTCCAATGTTTGCAAGGCTTGCTATCTAGAACTTCGAAGAATTAGTTCCATCCGCCGTTTCCTCTCTCAAGATGCCCTGAAGACTCTAGTATGTGCTTTTGTCCTGTCTCGCCTTGACTACTGTAACTCACTTCTTGCTGGCTGTCCATCAATTCTCATCTCTAAGCTCCAACGGGTCCAGAATAATGCTGCTCGTCTCATTTCTCGCTCCCCTAGGTACGATCACATCACTCCGGTTCTTCGTTCCCTACATTGGCTCCCAGTTCAATCACGTATTGACTACAAAATTCTCCTCCTTGCCTTCAAGTCACTGAATGATCAAGCTCCCCAGTATCTCTCTGATCTTCTTCATCTCTATGTCCCAGCTCGCCAACTACGTTCGTCTTCTGATTCTCGTCTCCTTTCCATTCCCTCCATCCGTCTCAAATCTGCTGGCCAACGTTCTTTTTCTTGTCAAGCACCATCTCTGTGGAATTCTCTGCCTTCTCCTCTCCGACACTCCAACTCAGTCTCCTCATTCAAAACCTCTCTTAAAACCCATCTTTTTCCTGCTGCGCCCTAAATATTTGATCAGTTGTCTATCGTTGTGTGCACGTGAGGGAAGATTGATTTAAGAGGTTTGTGCTGTGTTTTGTGGTGCGCGCGCGCGCGCGCGCGCGCGTGTGTGTGACTGTGTGTGTGTGTGTGTGTGTGTTGTGTGTGTGTGTGTGTGTGTGTGTGTGTGTGAGTGTGTGTGTGTGTTGTGTGTGTGTGTGTGTGAGCATGAATGTGTGCTTGTGTGTATTTTGGTTTTGTGGGTTGTGTGTGCACGCATGTGTGTGTTGTGTGTGTGCGTGTCTGTGTGTCTGTCTGCGTGCGTACGTTGTGTGTGAGGGTGTTTTGTGTATGCGTGTTGGTGTATGTGGTCAGTCCATGCGGCTCAGTTGCTGTGGCTTACCGAATGGGGTATGAACGAGTTGGCGTCAATAATTGTGTGTTTATGTGTGTGTGTGTGTGTTTGTGTGTGTGTGTGTGCGTGTGTGTGCGTGTGTGTGTGTGTGTGTGTGTGTGTGTGCGTGTGTGTGTGTGCGTGCGTGCGTGTGTGTGTGTGTGTGTGCGTGCGTGTGTGTGTGTGTGCGTGTGTGCGTATGTGTGTTAGAGAGAGAGAGAGAGAGAGTTGCTTTGCATATGCACTGTTGGTGGTTGGTGTCACTCTTGAATGTTGTTTTTTGTTATCTGTTGATGAATAATTGATTGTAAAGCGCTTTGGGCTCATCTGAGGTAAAGCGCTATATAAATGTACTGTTATTATTATTATACACTGTTTAAATATATGCATCAATCACAATAAACAAAAGACACAAAACCGAAACCATGTGTCAAGATAAAGAATAGGGGGAGATTATAATTAGAATCACAATTGAACACAACTGCTAATCAACGTCAAATATCCTCATAAAATGCGTTAATGCCTTACTTTTTTACTATAGAACTAGACTTAGACACATGCGGACACTGACAAACAGACAAACACACAAATAGACATAAAGACATACAGGCAGACAGACAGACATAAAGGAGAGAGAGAGAGAGAGAGAGAGAGAGAGAGAGAGAGAGAGAGAGAGAGAGAGAGAGAGAGAGAGAGAGAGAGAGAGAGAGAGAGAGAGAGAGAGAGAGAGAGAGAGAGAGAGAGAGACAAACAGACATACAGAGAAAGTCAGTGAGAGACACAGAGAGACAGTAGTGGTAAATGAAGGGCAGGAGCTGTGCCGGTCGGGGTTCACCCCCGGGGACCGCTACGGTAGCCGGATTGGTCTTGCCAAATACTACGAAAACAAGGCTATGGTCCACGTTTCTTTTTTCTCTCTTTTATTCCCCCATTTCCATTAGGCTACTTCTATCACCTCAGCTTTCTAATTTCTTGTCTTCTTACTACCCCCCAAAGTGCAGCAGAATGTTCAACCTGATGAAGAAGACAGAGACAGACAGACAGCAGAACCGAGAGAGAGAGAGAGAGAGAGAGAGAGAGAGAGAGAGAGAGAGAGAGAGAGAGAGAGAGAGAGAGAGAGAGAGAGAGAGAGAGAGAGAGAGAGAGAGAGAGAGAGAGAGAGCTCAGAACTCAGAACTCAGAACTCAGAACATTTTAATGATTTTAGGCCATCTGCCTGTATCAAGAAGGGGAGGTGGGGGGGAATGGGTGTCGGTGTAGATACAATGATCATTCAGAGGGAGGGAGAGAGAGAGAGAGAGAGAGAGAGAGAGAGAGAGAGAGAGAGAGAGAGAGAGAGAGAGAGAGAGAGAGAGAGAGAGAGAGAGAGAGAGAGAGAGAGAGAGAGAGAGAGAGAGAAAGAGAGAGACAGAACAGACAGACAGACAGACAGACCCGAAAAAGTCAGTGAGAGACACAGAGACAGAGTAGACAGACAGACAGTAGGACCGAGAGTGAGATCGAGAGAGAGAGAGAAAGAGAGTGGACAGACAAACAGACAGACAGACAGACACTGAGTCAGTAAGAGACACTCTGCAAAAAATATCTAAAAGCCGCCTCACACTATCCAACATTTTAGTGGAAAGACAATTCAGCTGTGAACTCCATTCAACTAGTTGCAGCCGTGTGCCGTTCTCACACTATCAGGAAGCATTGGTTGTTTCCCCACAACTTCCTGTAGTGAGTTGAAACAAAATGGTGCAGTCGCCAATTACTTCTGACCAGTTGGAAGGATTTCATTCGACCAAAATTTGCATTTGTGATTTCTACTCACTGTGTCGAAAGAAAGGAAAGCTGTGGAAAGGTCACAACCAGTTTCATTCGACTCGGTTGGATAGTGTGAGGCGGCGTTTAGGCAATAACAGTACGCCCTGAATGTCTATCCACGTTTGTCATTTGCGCAACAAAAAAAGAGCAATCCAAAGACTTAAGGGACAGCTACATTGCATACGATTCGATCTACTGCGATCTGATTGTGACATTTGTGAGGCATGAATGACGTGAACGTCTACTGTCTGCATGAATGTGATGAAATCCTACTAGTTTGCTTCACTATCTTGCAGTCCCTCGTACATGAATCTGATGGAATCCTACTAGTTTGCTTCACTATCTTGCAGTCCCTCGTACATGAATCTGATGGAATCCTACTAGTTTGCTTCACTATCTTGCAGTCCCTCGTACATGAATGTGATGGAATCCTACTAGTTTGCTTCACTATCTTGCAGTCCCTCGTACATGAATCTGATGGAATCCTACTAGTTTGCTTCACTATCTTGCAGTCCCTCGTACATGAATCTGATGGAATCCTACTAGTTTGCTTCACTATCTTGCAGTCCCTCGTACATGAATCTGATGGAATCCTACTAGTTTGCTTCACTATCTTGCAGTCCCTCGTACATGAATGTGATGGAATCCTACTAGTTTGCTTCACTATCTTGCAGTCCCTCGTACATGAATGTGATGGAATCCTACTAGTTTGCTTCACTATCTTGCAGTCCCTCGTACATGAATCTGATGGAATCCTACTAGTTTGCTTCACTATCTTGCAGTCCCTCGTACATGAATCTGATGGAATCCTACTAGTTTGCTTCACTATCTTGCAGTCCCTCGTACATGAATGTGATGGAATCCTACTAGTTTGCTTCACTATCTTGCAGTCCCTCGTACATGAATCTGATGGAATCCTACTAGTTTGCTTCACTATCTTGCAGTCCCTCGTACATGAATCTGATGGAATCCTACTAGTTTGCTTCACTATCTTGCAGTCCCTCGTACATGAATCTGATGGAATCCTACTAGTTTGCTTCACTATCTTGCAGTCCCTCGTACATGAATCTGATGGAATCCTACTAGTTTGCTTCACTATCTTGCAGTCCCTCGTACATGAATGTGATGGAATCCTACTAGTTTGCTTCACTATCTTGCAGTCCCTCGTACATGAATGTGATGGAATCCTACTAGTTTGCTTCACTATCTTGCAGTCCCTCGTACATGAATGTGATGGAATCCTACTAGTTTGCTTCACTATCTTGCAGTCCCTCGTACATGAATGTGATGGAATCCTACTAGTTTGCTTCACTATCTTGCAGTCCCTCGTACATGAATCTGATGGAATCCTACTAGTTTGCTTCACTATCTTGCAGTCCCTCGTACATGAATCTGATGGAATCCTACTAGTTTGCTTCACTATCTTGCAGTCCCTCGTACATGAATCTGATGGAATCCTACTAGTTTGCTTCACTATCTTGCAGTCCCTCGTACATGAATCTGATGGAATCCTACTAGTTTGCTTCACTATCTTGCAGTCCCTCGTACATGAATCTGATGGAATCCTACTAGTTTGCTTCACTATCTTGCAGTCCCTCGTACATGAATCTGATGGAATCCTACTAGTTTGCTTCACTATCTTGCAGTCCCTCGTACATGAATCTGATGGAATCCTACTAGTTTGCTTCACTATCTTGCAGTCCCTCGTACATGAATCTGATGATGGAATCCTACTAGTTTGCTTCACTATCTTGCAGTCCCTCGTACATGAATCTGATGGAATCCTACTAGTTTGCTTCACTATCTTGCAGTCCCTCGTACATGAATCTGATGGAATCCTACTAGTTTGCTTCACTATCTTGCAGTCCCTCGTACATGAATCTGATGGAATCCTACTAGTTTGCTTCACTATCTTGCAGTCCCTCGTACATGAATCTGATGGAATCCTACTAGTTTGCTTCACTATCTTGCAGTCCCTCGTACATGAATCTGATGGAATCCTACTAGTTTGCTTCACTATCTTGCAGTCCCTCGTACATGAATCTGATGGAATATCTGTATCTTTGTATCATGCATTTGATGTGATTCGTGCATTGGGGTCTACATGAGAATAGCGAACGAAAATAGTTGAATATGTGTTTAGACAGACGTATCTCACGTGGATCATGACTCACATTCACCGTCACGATCGTATCGCATTTAGATTGAATCGTATGCAGTGTAGCAGCCCCACCAGCCTTAACAAGCGAAATCGGTCATTCGACCATTTTTCATATTATGACGACGTCCAAGAAATTAGGACGGCTATGAAAGATTATGTTCCATCATACTTGATCTCTCAGGCTAACCAAGACTGTAGTTGTAGACAGGACTGCTATGAAAGATTATGTTCCATCGTAGTTGATCTGTCAGGCTAACCAAGATTGTAGTTGTTGACAGGACTGCTATGAAAGATTATGTTCCATCGTAGTTGATCTGTCAGGCTAACCAAGACTGTAGTTGTAGACAGGACAGCTATGAAAGATTATGTTCCATCGTAGTTGATCTGTCAGGCTAACCAAGACTGTAGTTGTAGACAGGACAGCTATGAAAGATTATGTTCCATCGTAGTTGATCTGTCAGGCTAACCAAGACTGTAGTTGTAGACAGGACTGCTATGAAAGATTATGTTCCATCGTAGTTGATCTGTCAGGCTAACCAAGACTGTAGTTGTAGACAGGACTGCTATGAAAGATTATGTTCCATCGTAGTTGATCTCTGTCAGGCTAACCAAGACTGTAGTTGTAGACAGGACTGCTATGAAAGATTATGTTCCATCGTAGTTGATCTCTCAGGCTAACCAAGACTGTAGTTGTAGACAGGACTGCTATGAAAGATTATGTTCCATCGTAGTTGATCTGTCAGGCTAACCAAGACTGTAGTTGTAGACAGGACTGTTATGAAAGATTATGTTCCATCGTAGTTGATCTCTCAGGCTAACCAAGACTGTAGTTGTAGACAGGACTGCTATGAAAGATTATGTTCCATCGTAGTTGATCTCTCAGGCTAACCAAGACTGTAGTTGTAGACAGGACAGCTATGAAAGATTATGTTCCATCGTAGTTGATCTCTCAGGCTAACCAAGACTGTAGTTGTAGACAGGACTGCTATGAAAGATTATGTTCCATCGTAGTTGATCTCTCAGGCTAACCAAGACTGTAGTTGTAGACAGGACTGCTATGAAAGATTATGTTCCATCGTAGTTGATCTCTCAGGCTAACCAAGACTGTAGTTGTAGACAGGACTGCTATGAAAGATTATGTTCCATCGTAGTTGATCTCTCAGGCTAACCAAGACTGTAGTTGTAGACAGGACTGCTATGAAAGATTATGTTCCATCGTAGTTGATCTGTCAGGCTAACCAAGACTGTAGTTGTAGACAGGACTGCTATGAAAGATTATGTTCCATCGTAGTTGATCTGTCAGGCTAACCAAGACTGTAGTTGTAGACAGGACTGTTATGAAAGATTATGTTCCATCGTAGTTGATCTGTCAGGCTAACCAAGACTGTAGTTGTAGACAGGACTGCTATGAAAGATTATGTTCCATCGTAGTTGATCTGTCAGGCTAACCAAGACTGTAGTTGTAGACAGGACTGCTATGAAAGATTATGTTCCATCGTAGTTGATCTGTCAGGCTAACCAAGACTGTAGTTGTAGACAGGACTGCTATGAAAGATTATGTTCCATCGTAGTTGATCTCTCAGGCTAACCAAGACTGTAGTTGTAGACAGGACTGCTATGAAAGATTATGTTCCATCGTAGTTGATCTGTCAGGCTAACCAAGACTGTAGTTGTAGACAGGACTGCTATGAAAGATTATGTTCCATCGTAGTTGATCTGTCAGGCTAACCAAGACTGTAGTTGTAGACAGGACTGCTATGAAAGATTATGTTCCATCGTAGTTGATCTGTCAGGCTAACCAAGACTGTAGTTGTAGACAGGACTGTTATGAAAGATTATGTTCCATCGTAGTTGATCTGTCAGGCTAACCAAGACTGTAGTTGTAGACAGGACTGTTATGAAAGATTATGTTCCATCGTAGTTGATCTCCTCAGGCTAACCAAGACTGTAGTTGTAGACAGGACTGCTATGAAAGATTATGTTCCATCGTAGTTGATCTGTCAGGCTAACCAAGACTGTAGTTGTAGACAGGACTGCTATGAAAGATTATGTTCCATCGTAGTTGATCTGTCAGGCTAACCAAGACTGTAGTTGTAGACAGGACTGTTATGAAAGATTATGTTCCATCGTAGTTGATCTCTCAGGCTTTCCAGGATTGCAGTTGTAGACAGGTCTGCAATAAGTATGTTTAATGTTGTTTTAATGAAAGGACAAACTTTGTTTCACTTTTTCACTTTCGCATTGGCTTGATGCTGTGTCAGACCAATTGACATAGACTATAACACCAAGGCTAGTCATCAAAATGCAGTTATGCTAGACTGCATAGAGATGCGGGGAGTGTCTTTAGCCATGACAAGCTCCTAGCATAACTTCAGCAGTCTCCAAAATCCACCGAAGTCGGAGATAGTCAGCCAGTGACTGCCTACCATAGGTGGGGTAATCAAAAAAGCGGTCACACAACGTAATAGTTCTCATCCATAGACAGTGCATTTGTAGATAGTCATAGTGTCATCCATAGTGCTTCGAGAGATGTTGGGATGATCCAAGCAGTCTTCCATAGCCAGGGTAGTCAGACAGTAACAAGCAGTCATCCATAGACAGTGACATAGAGAGATAGTCCTTTCAGGTGCAAGCCAACCCTGGGTTGTCACTAGCGTCCTGGGCTGAGCAGACGAGCGCATTTGACACCGTTCAATAGACGGTCACCGACCATCTGGAAAACCGTGATAGAGATAAGCGAAAATAATTAAAGCAAGATATAATTAGAGCGTGGAAACGCTACATCAACCAACCGTGCAGCTTCGGCTACAGTGACCATGAACGCGCGGCCATAGCATTTGTGGCATTCTGTTCAGAACAAGCAGTGCGGCATTCTGCTCAGACTGCGGCAACATTTTCGGCTTTAGTGACCTCGACTTTTGACCAATTACTTTCATTTTCGACATTGTCCTAGATATTCTAAGTACCTATTTGTACGCACAATTTTAAGCCTCCTAAGTCCCTCCATCCAAGTGCTATTATGGCAACATAGTACATAGACAGTGACATAGAGAGATAGTCAGCCAGTAACAAGCAGTCATCCATAGACAGTGACATAGAGAGATAGTCAGCCAGTAACAAGCAGTCATCCATAGACAGTGACATAGAGAGATAGTCGGCCAGTAACAAGCAGTCATCCATAGACAGTAACATAGAGAGATAGTCAGCCAGTAACAAGCAGTCATCCATAGACAGTGGCATAGAGAGATAGTCAGCCAGTAATAAGCAGTCATCCATAGACAGTGGCATAGAGAGATAGTCAGTCAGTAACAACCAGTCCATCCATAGACAGTGACATAGAGAGATAGTCAGCCAGTAACAAGCAGTCATCCATAGACAGTGACATAGAGAGATAGTCAGCCAGTAACAAGCAGTCATCCATAGACAGTGACATAGAGAGATAGTCAGCCAGTAACAAGCAGTCATCCATAGACAGTGACATAGAGAGATAGTCAGCCAGTAACAAGCAGTCATCAGTGACATAGAGAGATAGTCACTGTAACAAGCAGTACATAGACAGTGACATAGAGAGATAGTCAGCCAGTAACAAGCAGTCATCCATCACTGAAAGCATTACATAGACAGTGACATAGAGAGATAGTCAGCCAGTAACAAGCAGTCATCCATAGACAGTGACATAGAGAGATAGTCAGCCAGTAACAAGCAGTCATCCATAGACAGTGACATAGAGAGATAGTCAGTCAGTAACAAGCAGTCATCCATAGACAGTGACATAGAGAGATAGTCAGCCAGTAACAAGCAGTCATCCATAGACAGTGATAGAGAGATAGTCAGTCACAAGCAGTATCCATAGACAGTGACATAGAGAGATAGTCAGCCAGTAACAAGCAGTCATCCATAGACAGTGACATAGAGAGATAGTCAGCCAGTAACAAGCAGTCATCCATCACTGAAAGCATTACATAGACAGTGACATAGAGAGATAGTCAGCCAGTAACAAGCAGTCATCCATAGACAGTGACATAGAGAGATAGTCAGCAGTCCATCCATAGACAGTGACATAGAGAGATAGTCATCCAGTCACAAGCAGTCATCCATAGACAGTGACATAGAGAGATAGTCAGCCAGTAACAAGCAGTCATCCATAGACAGTGACATAGTCAGCCAGAGATAGTCAGCCAGTAACAAGCAGTCATCCATCACTGAAAGCATTACATAGACAGTGACATAGAGAGATAGTCAGCCAGTAACAAGCAGTCATCCATAGACAGTGACATAGAGAGATAGTCAGCCAGTAACAAGCAGTCATCATCCATAGAGAGATAGTCAGCCAGTAACAAGCATTACACTGATACATAGACAGTGACATAGAGAGATAGTCAGCCAGTAACAAGCAGTCATCCATAGACAGTGACATAGAGAGATAGTCAGCCAGTAACAAGCAGTCATCCATCACTGAAAGCATTACATACAGTGACATAGAGACAAGCAGTCATCCATAGATAGTGACATAGAGAGATAGTCAGCCAGTAACAAGCAGTCATCCATAGACAGTGACATAGAGAGATAGTCAGCCAGTAACAAGCAGTCATCCATAGATAGTGACATAGAGAGATAGTCAGCTAGTAACAAGCAGTCATCCATAGACAGTGACATAGAGAGATAGTCAGCCAGTAACAAGCAGTCATCCATAGACAGTGACATAGAGAGATAGTCAGCCAGTAACAAGCAGTCATCCATCACTGAAAGCATTACATAGACAGTGACATAGAGAGATAGTCAGCCAGTAACAAGCAGTCATCCATAGACAGTGACATAGAGAGAGATAGTCAGCCAGTAACAAGCATACATCCATCACTGAAAGCATTACCAGCTTCACTTTGCGACCGGAAGTTGCCTCTGTGTATTCAAGTCGGCCAAAACCGCCCGTAGCCTGTCCCCCACAGGCATTTTCACGCACTAAATTCTGGCTTGCATACACACCCAATGAAGAAGATTCTCACATGCAGTCAAACGATTGTAACTGTATGGTGTTCTGTTTGCTTCAAAAGACAGAATGTTCCGAAAATGTGTGAAACACTCTCAACACAAGTTGTTGTTGTTTTTCTGTAACAAATGCTAGAGGATTTTTGAGACTCGCTCTTGATTACCTTACCTGGGTTATCACTTAGATACAAACGCTCTTTGTGTATTTTCATTTTGAGTGTTTGCTATATTTAGACTGTGTTTGACCAATCAGTTTTCACCGGCGTGCTGATACGCAAGCTTTGCGGACATGATAATATTATAATGAATTAGCCGGACATTAGCAGACGTGACTAAATGTAATTTAAAGGAATATATTGTAATTACATTCGGGTTTAACCACAAGGCTTCGAATCCTAACAAACTTCTAACCTTTTGTTTTCTTTTACTTTCACCTTGTGACTCGTACTTGCTTTCAGTGAACTTTTCACTGAATGGAAACTGAGTAGCGATTGTGAGTGGAGGCTTGCATTGTGTTAGTGCTTTCTTACTAGACTATTCTTTTCAATTTTTGATTGGTTTGTTTTGTTTTCAGGTGGAGATATTTCCTAAATGGACAACAAGTGATCCGCACGACAAAACTCCCACCCGTCGAGCGTACATCTACTCCGCAATAGTAGCTCTGCATCACACCCCTCCCAACGGCACCCACATCCATTTACCAGCTTTCCAGGATGGGAAGACCCTCCTAAATTTCACGTGTTGCTTGAAGCTCCCCGATTCTGACGAAACTTACTCCGGACAGAAACCCACTGTGGACTACTCCCATGGAAATATCAGCAATCGCTTCTCAAAGGATTTAGGAACCAACGGATTGGTCTATCGCTGCTGGTTTCCATTCACCAATGAACGGCTTCGTGGAAGTCACGTGACGCTGTCGTCATCGTCTTCCTGTCCAAGGGACGTCAGTCAGTACTTAAAAGTTCACCACCCTGAACGAAAACCGGGTGGATTGGCCGTTTGCGCTAAGATCGCTTACGGTTTGAATTTGGATCCAAACAAACTGGTGGAATGGTTTGAGATGCAGCGTGTGTTGGGTGTGGATAGGATTCAGCTGTTTGATCTCGGTAACACGGATATGGTGTACAGGGTGTTCAGACATTATCAGAACATGGGGTTGTTGGATCTTCTGCCTTACAAGTTACCTGGTGAGCTTGGTTTCGGCTGTTTTAATGATGATGAGTTTTGGGTTGTTGTGGGTTTTTTTAGTTTTTATTGCTGTTGACTTTCATATAAACATTTCGACATTTTGGCACATATGCACACACATACAGATAGAGAGAGAGAGAGAGAGAGAGAGAGAGAGAGAGAGAGAGAGAGAGAGAGAGAGAGAGAGAGAGAGAGAGAGAGAGAGAGAGAGAGAGAGAGAGAGAGAGAGAGAGCGAGAGAGAGACAGACAGACAGACAGACAGACAGGCAGATATATTGATAGACAACAGACAGGCAGAGGTATCGAAAGTTCGGATTAGATTATACTGAAGGTGAAAGAAAAATCAGGTTCAATAATGATGACATTTGATAATGGACATAAAATGCAAACGAATAAGTAATAGTCTAATGTGTACGTCTACTCTTTTTACTGTCACGGGTGCAAGCCACCACATAATTATGGTCAAACTGGATCTTTCTGTGTACCCCTTGGGGGTTTCTGAAATAAACTGACTTCGACTTTGACCAATGAAACCAAACGTTGAGGTTTTAGCAAAATAGTAAAAAAAAGGGGTAGGGGCATATGCGTTTCAGCCGAAGTGTTAAATTGAAATCATAATGTCATAGGCCCTAGCAGCGCTTTAAAGATCCACCAGATCACGTGTCAAAATCACGGGTTCACGTGTTTTCCCTCTTATAGCCAGTAAGAAATCTTGTTTTGACCAGGTTTGACTCCCATATAAATACCCCCAAATTGAAAACGAAACACATTTTAAAGATACACTGACCCATCACGATTAAGTCCCTTGTTTTTTCTAGGTAGCTGTGACCCATATACAAATGCCCCCAGCTTGAAATTTAGGCTGCTCTTTGAAATGATGGTTCGTTTTAAATTTTGGGGTATTTGGGGAGTTAAACCTGGTCAAAACAAGATTTCTTACCAGCTATAAGAGGGAAAACACGTGAAACCCGTGATTTTGACACGTGATCTGGTGGGTCTTTAAAGAGCGGCTGCAATTTCAAGTTGGGGGCATTTGTATAATGGGTCACAGCTACCCAGAAAAAAAACCAAGGGACTTAATCGTGGTGGGTCAGTGTATCTTGAATCAGTTGTTGATTTCCAGGCAGACCGTGGGGCCGCTTTGTGATAACGGGTCACAAGGACTGATTGCGCTACAGGGAAGACAAGGAAGTGGTCATCTGGGACTGCAGGCTGCGATTGGCGGGATACCATTACGTCATGGGCCTCGACATGGATGAAGTCGTCATGCCACGTGACTTTACCGGCTTCAAACCTTATTGAAAGGTAACGTCACGCGCGCGAAGAATGTGTATACGCGCGTGCGCGGGTGCACACACACATACAGATGCGTATGTGCATATTAGGCAAACTCATAAACGCAAACATGAGCCCTTGGAGAAGTACATGCATATGACTATGCACGCAGGAACAGATACACTCAATGGCACACGGAAACGCGCGCGCACACACACACAAATACACACACACACACACACACACACACACACACACACACACACACACACACACACACACACACACACAGAGAGAGAGAGAGAGAGAGAGAGAGAGAGAGAGAGAGAGAGAGAGAGAGAGAGAGAGAGAGAGAGAGAATTACACGCATGTACGCATATTCTTTTTTTTATTGTATTTGCTGTGTATGCGCATATGCGTGCATACATGTGTGTGTGTGTGCGCGCGCGCGTATCTGTGTGTACGTATGTGCGTACGTGTGTGTGACTATGCAAGCATGCGTGCGTGTGACTATGCAAGCATGTGTGCTTGTATGTGCGCGCACGGACGTCTGTGTCTGTGTATGTCTTTGTGTGTCTTGACAGCAAGAGTTTACCACACACCCCAACGCAGCCTCCCTGCATTTCAAGGTTCAATTCTTTCTGGATAACTGGGGGCCACTGGACCCCGAAGCCCCCCTGATTTTCCTGAGATATCTGACCAGCTTACCGCCTCGTGTAGAAGTCTCCAAACATGTGTACCTACCGAGTCGAACCCATCAGGCAAATACGCATTTCATCGTGCCTTATGAAGGCTTCAGAAGGCCAGTATTTTGGTGGTTCTTTCTTTCTCTTTTTAATAATAATAATAATAATAATAATAATAATAATCATCAACATTTATAAAGCGCCCTTTCTCCCATGAGCTCCTGGCGCTTCACAATTATTTAAATAAATACATAGATCATAAGCTACTACAAAATTAACTATCAAAAACATGCACATAGCCACAACACGCACATACACACACACACGCACACGTCCGCACACACAGGACAAGGAAGAAATCAGGTATTGCCTGAAGAGGTGAGTTTTAAGAGCGGTTTTGAAAGATTGGAAAGATTTAGCAGAACGAAGTTCATATGGTAGGGTGTTCCAGACAGAAGGGGCGCTGAAAGAAAATGAACGTTCACCATATGTCTTAGTGTTTGTACGAGGAATAGAAAGGATAAGTTTGTCAGAAGAGGAACGGAGAGACCTGGAGGGTGAGTACAGGTGAACGAGATCAGAGAGGTAGGCAGGACCAGATGAATGGACAGCATTGAAACAGAGGCAAGCAATTTTATACTTTATTCTTGCCTCTACTGGAAGTTAGTGTAAGGTATTGAGGTGGGGCCTGATGTGGTCTGTACGAGGGACTTTAAGGATTAACCGAGCTGCATTGCTTTGACCTTTCTGAAGTTTGTTGAGGAGGGTTTGAGGACAGCCTACAAGTAAGGAATTGCAATAATCGATGCGAGACAGTGCAAAAGCTGATACTAGAGTCTTGGTGGCTTCGACTGTGAGATAGTGACGAATGGCACTAATACGACGGAATTCAAAGTTCACATTACGAATCAGAGTCATGACATGAATGACCATAGTTAGTTGACAGTCGAGGGTTACACCAAGGTTTTTAGCTGATTGACAGAAAGGGACGGTAGCATCGCCAGTGACAAGAGAGTCAGGAAACTGACCAGAGGTGGAATTTCTCTGAGTGGAAACGATCATTGCCTCACTCTTATCACCATTGAGTTTCAATTTATTGGAGGTCATCCATGACTTGACATTTTTCTTAGGATGTGTCTGTTTGTAGGCTTTGTCAATGCAATTGTGTGTGTTTCTAAACGCGACCTAGTGTTGCGAGTGTGGATAGGTGACTGTTAGGCTGATCCGGTTTATTATATATAAAATAGTGTTTTTTATTATTATGTTTGTGAGGTCGTATAAACGTGTGTATGACGCGTGTGTGAACATTGGGGGAGTGTGCGTGCGTGATGACGCGTACGCATGCATGCAATGTGTGCGTGTGTGTGTGTGACTGCGCGCGCATGTGCATGTGTGTTTATGAATATGTATGTTATTATATGTGCGTACGCGCGCGCGTGTGTATTACTTCGTGTGTGCTTGTCTGTGTGTGTGCCTCTGTTTTTTGTATCTTTGCGTGGGTGTCTGCATGGGTTTGCGTTTGTGTGTGCCCGGGTAAGCTTGGGTTTGTGTGTGTGCGCGCGGCTGTGTCTCTGTATGGTTATGTCTGTGCGTGTCTGTGTGTATTTGTGCTTATATCGTTCTCTGCCGATATTGATTTTTTTAAATGACCTTCCGCATGTACCATCATCATCAAACAGTTACCACGGGTAGTACAATGTGAATAAGACCAAACTGGCAACATGATTGGCGGTTTAGACTACTTTACATTTCACGACCTGTGTTAACGGGTTAGGACGTGGGCCTCATCGTGATTACAGTATCTGACGATGAAAACAGCCAGTGTACCCAAGTCCAATACAAGCGTTTACCTTTAGTGTCTAAAGGCCCAGCTACACTCCATAAGATCCCATCGTTCTCCTTTGTCCAAGTAGAGTCTAAAGGCCTAGCTACACTCCATTCGATCCCATCGTTCCCCTTTGTCCAAGTAGAGTCTAAAGGCCCAGCTACACTCCATTCGATCCCCTTTGTCCAAGTAGAGTCTAAAGGCCTAGCTACACTCCATAAGATCCCATCGTTACCCTTTGTCCAAGTAGAGTCTAAAGGCCTAGCTACACTCCATACGATCCCATCGTTCCCCTTTGTCCAAGTAGAGTCTAAAGGCCCAGCTACACTCCATTCGATCCCATCGTTCCCCTTTGTCCAAGTAGAGTCTAAAGGCCCAGCTACACTCCATTCGATCCCATCGTTCCCCTTTGTCCAAGTAGAGTCTAAAGGCCCAGCTACACTCCATAAGATCCCATCGTTCCCCTTTGTCCAAGTAGAGTCTAAAGGCCCAGCTACACTCCATTCGATCCCATCGTTCCCCTTTGTCCAAGTAGAGTCTAAAGGCCCAGCTACACTCCATAAGATCCCATCGTTCCCCTTTGTCCAAGTAGAGTCTAAAGGCCCAGCTACACTCCATAAGATCCCATCGTTACCCTTTGTCCAAGTAGAGTCTAAAGGCCCAGCTACACTCCATTCGATCCCATCGTTCCCCTTTGTCCAAGTAGAGTCTAAAGGCCCAGCTACACTCCATAAGATCCCATCGTTACCCTTTGTCCAAGTAGAGTCTAAAGGCCCAGCTACACTCCATTCGATCCCATCGTTCCCCTTTGTCCAAGTAGAGTCTAAAGGCCTAGCTACACTCCATTCGATCCCATCGTTCCCCTTTGTCCAAGTAGAGTCTAAAGGCCCAGCTACACTCCATAAGATCCCATCGTTACCCTTTGTCCAAGTAGAGTCTAAAGGCCTAGCTACACTCCATTCGATCCCATCGTTCCCCTTTGTCCAAGTAGAGTCTAAAGGCCCAGCTACACTCCATACGATCCCATCGTTCCCCTTTGTCCAAGTAGAGTCTAAAGGCCCAGCTACACTCCATAAGATCCCATCGTTCTCCTTTGTCCAAGTAGAGTCTAAAGGCCTAGCTACACTCCATACGATCCCATCTCTCCCCTTTGTTTAAGTAGAGTCTAAAGGCCCAGCTACACTCCATACGATCCCATCGCTCCCCTTTGTCCAAGTAGAGTCTAAAGGCCCAGCTACACTCCATACGATCCCATCGTTCCCCTTTGTCCAAGTAGAGTCTAAAGGCCCAGCTACACTCCATAAGATCCCATCGTTCCCCTTTGTCCAAGTAGAGTCTAAAGGCTCAGCTACACTCCATTCGATCCCATCGCTCCCCTTTGTCCAAGTAGAGCCTAAAGGCCCAGCTACACTCCATACGATCCCATCTCAATGCGATGCGACTTGGTCATTATTAGGCATGATACACGTGAACGTTTATTGCCTAATCAAATGTGATGACATCCTGCTAGTTATGTTCACTATGTTTTGTAGTCTCTCGTACACGAATCTGATTTTTTAATCTTATTTTTGCATCGGATATTGATTTGATTCGTGTATTGCTGTTTACATGAGTGGAGTGAACGAAAGTAGTAGAGTTACTTTTTAGTATTTCACAGGAACCATGACTCACAGGCATTGTCAGAATCGCATCGTATTTGGGTCAAATCGTATATAGTGTGGCGCCGGCTTAAGTTTGTCTTGTTTGGCCGTGTACACACATAGCAGACATTCCATGCGGAAACATGTGCGCAATCCATAAATAGGTGAAACAAAGAAGGGAAAATATTTGCGCACGTGTCCGAATTTCCCCTGTATGCGTAAACTTTTATCCTTCTTTCTTCCTCTTGTTTAGGGTTTTCCGAACCGGAACTTTACGCGTCTAATGTGACCCCGGCCTTACTGTGTCCATTCCCACAGCGTGCTGTACGTGCGTCCATCGCGGGCCACGGTGTTCCACTACAGATCCTGCAAGCACAACTGGATGTTCAGCTGTGAGGGGCCCAGGGTCACAGACAACTCCATGCAGCGATTCCGGAACAGGCTGGTGCCTGCAGTGGCTGCAGTCAGGCAGACACTCGGACTGCAGTTGCCCTGAACAATTATAGCTCTGTCTCTCTCTCTGTCTCTCTCTGTCTCTGTCTCCGTCTCTCTGTCTCTCTCTGTCTCTGTGTCTCTGTCTCTGTCTCTCTATCTGTCTCTCTCTCTCTCTCTCTCTCTGACTCTCTCTCTCTTTCTCTTTCTCTTTCTCTTTCTCTTTCTCTCTCTCTCTCTCTCTCTCTCTCTCTCTCTCTCTCTCTCTCTCTCTCTCTCTCTCTCTCTCTCTCTCTCGTTATTTATATACGGTTGCGTGAAATTATGTGCGTGTCCGTGTGCAAGAATGTTGTAGAGTATTTACATTGTAGAGTATTTATATTTATGCATGTGCATGCGTCGAGAAATTCATAACAATGGTCCTTGAAGTATTTTGTAACCACCCCAATGGCATGGGCCTACGGCCTATTCATTAAAAACGATTAGTGTTCAGTGTTCTCTCTCTCTCTCTCTCTCTCTGTCTCTCTCTGTCTCTCTCTCTCTCTCTCTCTCTCTCTCTCTCTCTCTCTCTCTCTCTCTCTCTCTCTCTCTCTCTCTCTCTCTCTCTCTCTCTCTCTCTCTCTCCGCATATTGAGTGCGTTTGTGTACATAATCCAATTTATGTCAGCAAGGGCCCCTATTAAAAAAAAGAAACATAAATCAAGAAAATTGAACATAAAATGAATAGAGTTAATAAAGCACTGAATGAAATAAAGATTGATTGATTGACTGATTGATTGGTTGGTTGATTGATTGACTGATTGATTGGTTGGTTGATTGATTGATTGATTGATTGATAGACTGAATGCTTGTATTTAGAAGTTAAGGGTTTTGAAGTTACAAGATCTCATCGTCACACACGCGGGCACGCGCTCACACACACGCACGCACGCACACGCACGCGCACACACACACACACACACACACACACACACACACACATATATATATATATATATATCAGAACAAAAAAAGAGAATGAAAACTAACAAGAAAGAATGTAGACTATTCCCAATATTTCGGCTTTTGGCCTTGGACGCGGGACAGACAGTAGAACAAACTTGACGTAACAAATACAACACGTAACTTTTCTTGACGTCATTGTTGTGACCCACATTCTGTGTGTATAATTAGATTGTGTTGCAGTGTGTGTGTGTGTGTGTGTGTGTGTGTGTGTGTGTGTGTGTGTGTGTGTGTGTGTTTGATAATTCGTTTGGACTATTGAGTCCACATAATAAATTAAAAAAAAAAAATAAAAGAAAGAATCCCCCAGTACAGTCTCCTATCTCTCTCTCTCTCTCTCTCTCTCTCTCTCTCTCTCTCTCTCTCTCTCTCTCTCTCTCTCTCTCTCTCTCTCTCTCTCTCTCTCTCTATCTCTCTCTCACTCTCTCTCTCCCTCTCTCTCACTCTCACTCTCTCTCTCATATCCATGTCCGCTTTATATATATATAAAGTTAAAATTAAAGTTATTCAGTTTCTTTCTTAGGCTCACAAACTTAAATATTGGACACAAAACAAGTTTTTTTCAAGCAAACTATATATATAAGAGGGAAGCTTAATGGTGTGGTTGTTTTTTCTTCTTCAATTCTTGTACGTTTATATATATATGGCATTGATCTTAAGCAATTGTCAAGGACAAGGGATAAACTCTCCAGATACAGGTCTCATGTTTCCTTTCTCTCTGACTGTCTTTCGAAACGAGTAACCCCCAAGGGCATGCAAGTGAAGTTTGGCAAAGATGCTCTGCCGCATTCACCCTTTCTTCGGCAGAAGGTGGAGGAAAGCCTACAGGGTACCAGCAAAGAGATCATTTCAGCTTGTGTGCACACGTACAACACTATGGTCACAACGGAAAACAACAACCTGAACCAGCTGTTATTTGACATCCAACAAACAACAGAATTTGACACCTTCGAGGAGATCTTGAAAATACACCACAGAAGTATGAACGCACTTAAAGGGAAAAACAACAAAAGAAAGAGAAGAAAATTGAACGATCTTGTTTCCAACTACAAGGTCACTGCCAACCCGAGCAACAACAACAAGAGAAGAAACAGAAGATTCAAAAGTAAGAACAGAGAAGTGCCAAACAACGCACCAGGACATGCAAATCAAGATCAGGGGTACGTTGACAAATATGTTGTCAATTTGTCCTCTGTGGATCTCACCCAGGAACAGTTGGATGTGCTTGCCCTGGGACCAAAGTTTTGCCCCACACCCCGTTCCTTTAACCGTGACCAACTCGTTGAAGACGTAGCTGAGGGATGCAGACGTGTGCGCCTGAAGGAACTCCATTTTGACCCCCAAAACCCAGACAACACTCCCCCCGGTTCTACAAACCATCAGGCTTCTGTCCAAAAGCTGGCAGAGATAGAGCTTTGGATGCATATTGTACCACTCTCCAAAACCAAGCCGAGAGGTATGAATGCCCACCAGTTATCCATGACAATCTTCGCCCAGCCCAGCGCCTAGCCCTACGTGAACTGAAAAACTTGGTGCTCGACAGAACTGTCAGGATCTCCATGGCAGACAAGGGAGGGGCGGTGGTGGTACAGGACTGTGCCGAATACGTCACAGAGGCACAAAGACAACTCAACAATCCCTGCCACTACAAAAAAGTGGACAAGGATCCAACTTTCCAAAACGCGAAGAAAGCTAATGCCTTAATCCAGGACCTCTTCGATACCAAATACATTGATGAAAATACTCTCAAGTGGGCTCGTGTCGAGCCGAAGCTGGTACAGTGTCACCAGTTGAAAATGCTGCCAAAAATCCATAAAACACTCACAAACCCACCAGGTCGCCCAATAGTCTCCGGTGTGAATGGCCCAACAGAAAAGCTTTCAAAGCTATTGGACTCTTTCCTCCAGGACATTGTGACCACGTTACCCAGCTGGACCAAAGACACAACTCATTTCCTGCGGACTTTGGATGAGTGGAACAGACGGTATGGTCCATTTGACGAAGGTGTGAGGCTGGTGACTATTGATGTCACCAGCCTGTACACCAACATACCCATGGCTGACCTTGAATCTGCCCTCCACCATTTTCTACAGAACGTTGACACCTCTCAAAGCCCCTTACCCCCACCAGAGAAAATCATCAAGATGGTGGAGTTCGTGCTGTCGTCGAATGTGTTTACCTTTGAAGGAGAAATCTTCCAGCAGATCCATGGGACCGCCATGGGCACTCCAGTCGCCCCCTGCCTGGCCAATTTGTTCATGGGGTGGCTGGAGTCCCAGATCCTTGCCACCAGCCCCGTGCCTGTCTCGGAGGAGTTTTGGCGTCGATTTATCGATGACATCTTCCTCCTCTGGGCGGGCACGGAGCAAGAACTGCAGCAGTTTCTGGAGTTTATCAACAACCTCCATCCCACGATCAAATTCACATCCTCATCCTCTACTGATGAAATCCCCTTCCTTGATGTCAGAGTCTTCATCAAAAACGGTTTTCTTTGTACTGATGTTTTCACCAAACCCACAGACGCCCATCAATACCTCCACCGCCGCTCCTGCCACCCAAACCACGTCCACAAGAACGTACCGTACAGCCAATTCCTCAGAATTCGCCGCATTTGCTCCACCACTGAGGCTTTTGAGATCAGATGTGAAGAAATGAAGCTGCACTTCAAGCAGAGGGGTTATTCGGAAAAGGTGCTGCAGGAGGCTGCTGACAGGGCGAGGAACACCCCACGAAATGCTACCCTGCAGTACAAACCAAAGTCAATGCGTGATTTGCAAAGAGCATCTTCAGCAGACGGTCTCATTCAAAAGTCAAATGACAGGAGAGACCTTCAGCATCAGGCACAGGCTGGGCTGTGACTCCAAGAATGTTGTGTACCTCCTCTACTGCGACACATGCAACAACTCGCAATACATTGGACAAACAAAAACCACACTCCGCACTCGTTTCTACCAACACAGATCAAACATCAACAAGAACACAGGCACTCACGTAACACGTCACTTCAATCAGACAAATCACACACTACAAAACATGAAATGTGTCGCGGTGGAGAAGGTGCACTCCTCAACAGTCGAGGCCCTCCTCAAGAGAGAGAACTTCTGGATGAGGAAGATGAGGACATTGTTCCCAGCGGGACTGAACACTGTGGACTGAGACGTTTGACGCAGTGAGCCACTAGGCACATCACATGCGGCCTATCAATGTGCAGCTATGGGGGTAGAGTTGCAGTCTGGGTCAACCTTTTTCTCTATCTAGTTAAGTTGAATGATATTTTTTGCGGGGGGGGGGGGGGGGGGGGGGGGGGAGGGGGGGGGGGGGGGGGGGGGGGGGGGGGGGGGGGGGGGGGGGTGGCGGCGAGGGAGTTAATGTGTAGTGGGGCCTTTAACAATTTGAGCGTCTAACGTTTTGGTCTGATATCTGTTTTGAATGGTTGTCAATTTCCCTCCCTCTCTCTCTCTCTCTCTCTCTCTCTCTCTCTCTCTCTCTCTCTCTCTCCCTCTCTCTCTCTCTCTCTCTCTCTCTCTCTCTCTCTCTCTCTCTCTCGTTAGGGGTGGATGTATGTGTGTGTGTGTGTGTGTGTGTGTGTGTGTGTGTATGAGTGTGAGTACGTGTGTGTGTGTGTGTGTGTGTGTGTGTGTGTGTGTGTGTGTGTGTGTGTGTGTGTGTGTGTGTGTGTGTGTGTGTGTGGATGGATGTGTGTGTGGGTGGGTGTGTGTGCATGTGTGTGTGTGCACGTGCGTGGTGTGTGTTTTGCTTTTTTATTGTTGTTGAATAGTTGTCAGTTTTGTGTATCTAGCGTTTGAGTTTGGTGTGTGGTTTGAACAGTTGTCAATTTCCTTTTATGTATATCTTTAGCCTGTCGTATTGAGATCTTTGTAGTGCATTTGGAGTGAATAAAACGTCCCCAGAGGAAGAGGAGCCTTCTCCTCGAAATATTGGGAAAGAAATAACCAGCTTGTTTGCCTTTCTGTTTTTTGTTCTATATATATATATATATATATATATATATATATATATATATATATATATATATATATATATATATATATGAAAACACATTCATAGCTCTTGAAATTCTGACACCCAATCTGTATTTACTTGGAGCTTTCACACTGTGGGAGAGATATGCACTCGGTGAACAAGCCGGTTGGCGAAAGCTCCAAGTAAATAAAGATTGGGTGTCTGAATTTCAAGAGCTATGAATGTGTTTTCGTCTATGACTGTTATTGCTCTCGTCTTCGGTGGTGCGGTGCTCTGCCTTCTAGAGTTGGGGGTGAATCATTTTTACTCTATATAATTTATTTTATATAAGTTTGGTGTTGATCTTCAATTTCGTTGTTTATGTTTAACTATATATATATATATATATATATATATATATATATATATATAAAAAGTCAAGCAACAAAATCAAATTGGTGTTTGTCACCCTTTGAAAATGCACGGGCTAGCTTTTAATGTGAAACGATGCGTTTGGATTTTAATGATGGGCGTCAGCAAGTGTGAAGACGGCCTGGGGGGGGGGGGGGGGGGGGGGGGGGGAGATTTTGGCCTTTGCTGTTGCTGAGCATGCCCGTTATGGAGGTGGCAATCTGATGGTTAGGGTGGCATTTGGACTGGAGGATGTACCCATGTAGGGGTCATCCAGAGGGGCACCGTGAACGTTATACACTACTTGAATGACATCATCAGACCTCAAGTGTCCCCCCTGATGAAATAGCATGGTGCTAGCTTTGTTTTTGTGGACGACAACGCGACATGTCACAGGGCTCATGTCATCAGCAACGAGTTGAACACCCACACCATCGCCCATCTTGACTGGCCACCCCGATTCCCTGACCTCAACCCAATAGAACAAGGCAAGAGACATGCTTCGGTGAGCTGATTATGGCATGCCCGCCAGTCCCCAGACACTGGATGCCTTGGAAGCAGACCTGGCTAGGGAATGAGGAGCCATCCCACAGATCCAGCTGGATGGACTCATTGCCTCAATGCCACACAGCTTCCAAGCCTGTATTCATGCCCACGGAGGTCACACTCGCTATTAATGACGTTATGAACTGTTTGCGCACTGCTATCTTTGAATTTGAAATTGGCAGTTGGCTTTCTTTCACCCCTGTTTTTGGCACCCATTTCTTTTGTTGCTCAGTATCCTGAGATCGAGATGAATCTGTTATGTGATTTACTCAGTTTCACTCAGTAGGGGTACGGAGCTCAGCTATTCACTGACATTTCTCTTTCATACTATATAAATATATATATAAAGTTCAGTTTACTGCTAGCACCGTTCGTCTACAGGACTCAAAAGTTAGAGCATTTGAAATGCAATAATATGAAAATTGCTTTAAACTTTTGTGTCCCTATGTCTTTAAAACGGACATTAAAATCAAAAACCAGTTATATGCTAACTTGGTATCTTGATCTATGTTTTTAAAAAAACATAAAGAGTGCTAGCTTAGTTTCTCCTAATTAGGGAGGCAATGGCAGAACCCAGCCGAGAACAGCTGTTTCGACTCTAGGGAGCTTCATCAGCTCGGCACTGGATGGGGTCTTAACCTACCATGGTGATGGAACATCAGGCATGGGTTCGAGGGCCCTGCTAAACGAAGCAACTTTCACGCTGCCATTTGGAAGAGGGCCCTCGAACCCATGCCTGATGTTCCATCACCATGCAAAGGACATGGATGGATTAGCATTGATGACGTCATGGAACCATTGTGGACCACAGAAGAGGAGGAACTCATCTTGCCAACGGAAATGGTGGACTTCCTGGAGGACTTTCCAGACTCTGATGACGACGAAGAGGCAACTCTCCTACCACATGCCTCAGAAGAGTCACTTTCTACTTGCGCCGAGGAAAGTGAATCAGAATGAAGAGTTTGTGTTTGACTGAAGTGCAGTATGCTGGGCGTCACCATGAAACAGAAGAACTGCCAATGTAATAATTACAGCATCTGAGAACATTCCTCTACGAAATCTATTTTTGAATGAAATTTTTGAAAGCAATCCAGTGTTAGTTGTATCCATTGAGGCATTCACACATTGACCTCATTTCATAACAGACCGTAATATAAATATTAGCAGCGGTATGGGGATAGGGTGGGGGAGAGAGTTATTTCATTTCTCTTTTATGGACATTAATGCATTCTCAATAATTGGCTTTCTTTCCTGAAACAACTTTTTGAAATGTCCAGAATGATGTCTTCAGTTTAAACGTTATAACTGTATGTTTTAACATTTTATTTGCGTCAAAGCCAAAAAGGGGGTAGGGGAGATAAACCGGCAACAGTGGACGTCAGTATAGCCCTATGGTAATGGGACATAGCTCAAAAGAAACGCACGAAACTGTTGTTTTAAACTGTGATGAACTTTGTTTCTAAACACTTGCACAGTTTATTGCTAATATTTCAGCAAATTCACAGTGTGCCGCGTTTGACAGACGGTGGGTGCGCAAGTAGCTTCACTGCGGTCCAAGTATTGTAGTTATTGTCATTCTGATTATTGTGTATCGTGCAGAAGGCATTGATATCGACAAACACTATTAGCAAATTCTTGCAGATTAAAACACAAAGACACAGTTAATCAACAAACGTAATAGAAGTTTTTGGACCGGCAAAAAGTGGCCCCGGCACCGGAGATGGGTACCCTTGAAACTTAAGCCAGAAGGAACAGTTCAAATGATACTTTTCTCTGGGAACATTTGTTTTCGTGATCTATACACCCTAAACTACCAGAAAATGCCCATGAAAAATGTATTAGGGGGGGGGGGGGGGCATGGTAAGCAGGAATTCCTCACAGAGTATTTGAATTGTAAGTGAAAACTCAAAACATCATATGCATCTCTCTGTAGACTTTCAATATTTTGTACTTCAATCTGCACTATGTGATTAAGTAGAAGAACCCGCACATTCTTCATAACATTTTGACCTAGTGAATAACTGGACCAATCATAAACCATTACGTTTTCGCCCTCAAACCAGTATTTTTGTGTCAAAAATGTGTGTTTGTGGCTGTTGTTCTACAGTAAAATCCAGATGTTTAGGTTGTAAATGTGGTTTGATGTAAAGAGGAGGCATTTAAGAATTCATACATACTGTTATTTGATCAAACTGTCTATTAATGTGAAGACAGGAGTGATTTCCCTTCCCGGCACCGCACACTTTTATACAAATTTGGGCAACCTTAGGGCTGTGGATAAGTTTTCAATTATGTTTTGCCAATATTTTAATATATTTGGAGTAGGTCAAATCAGAGCCTATACCTGAAAACATCACATTCTTATGGGCTGCATTTTTATGGTCTAGACACTGTGAATTACCTAACGGTGGTGATGTCATTTTCGCAAAATTATGCGTATCTGTTGCGATTAAATCTCTATCCAAGCTGTATATTTAAACATACTTGTGTCTCCTTTGTGCCAATAACATTTTAAAGTAACTACAACTCTGCATTACTATTAGTGCATATCAAATCAACTGACCCAGTCACATCAAATCAACTGACCCAGTCACATCAAATCAACTGACCCAGTCACATCAAATCAACTGACCCAGTCACATCAAATCAACTGACCCAATCACATCAAATCAACTGACCCGGTCACATCAAATCAACTGACCCAGTCACATCAAATCAACTGACCCAGTCACATCAAATCAACTGACCCAGTCACATCAAATCAACTGACCCGGTCACATCAAATCAACTGACCCAGTCACATCAAATCAACTGACCCGGTCACATCAAATCAACTGACCCAGTCACATCAAATCAACTGACCCAGTCACATCAAATCAACTGACCCGGTCACATCAAATCAACTGACCCAGTCACATCAAATCAACTGACCCAGTCACATCAAATCAACTGACCCAGTCACATCAAATCAACTGACCCAGTCACATCAAATCAACTGACCCAGTCACATCAAATCAACTGACCCAGTCACATCAAATCAACTGACCCAGTCACCCAAGGTCGCTTTGTCCCTAATTTCGGCTCACCCAGTAATAATAATAATAATAATAATAATAATAATAATAATAACTAACATTTATAGAGCGCTCTTTCTCTCTTGAGCTCACGGCGCTTCACAATTATTGTAATAAATACATAGATCATAAATAAGCTACTACAATATTAACTATCACAAACATGCACACACATGCACACAGCCACAACACGCACGCAAACACACACACACACACACACACGTCCGCACACGCAGACACACACACACACACACACACACACACACACACACACACACACACACACACACGCGCGCGCGCGCGCGCGCGCACACACACACACACAATGTGGGGAACATAGTTTTAAGGCAGGAAACAGGACAAGGAAGAAATCAGAGGTATTGCCGGAAGAGGTGAGTTTTAAGAGCGGTTTTGAAAGATTTGAAAGATTTAGCAGAACGAAGTTCATATGGTAGGGTGTTCCAGACAGAAGGGGCGCTGACAGAAAATGGACGTTCACCATATGTCTTAGTGTTTGTACGAGGAATAGAAAGGATAAGTTTGTCAGAAGAGGAACGGAGAGACATGGAGGGTGAGTACAGGTGAACTAGATCAGAGAGGTAGGCAGGACCAGATGAATGGACAGCATTGAACCAGAGGCAAGCAATTGTATACTTTATTCTTGCCTCGACTGGAAGCCAGTACATTGCATGACGTCAGTACTTACATCTGCCTTCAAGTTGTTGATGATAATTATGTGGGTTAGAACGAGGAATGTCGAATTGTTTTTAGCAAACTCTTTGATTGCACCTGTCTGTATTTTACTGCTCAATAACCACATTGCTTCTGGTTTCTACCTTTGTTTTTAAATGTGCTTTCAATATGGCTGACTAAACGATTCAAGGGGACCAACTCTGAGTGTCTTTTGGGCTGATAGTAAGTTGGGTTTAACGTCCTCTCGACCCATAAGGGCACATATGGGACATAAACTAAGGAATATATATCTCGGACAAGCATTCCATATCTATCATGTAGACAGCCAGTTACTTTAAAATAATGTTTCAAGTTAAATACCCAAATTATCATTTTCAATTAAACAAACTGTACACACGCGCGCGCGCGCGCGTACATAGCCTACACCCATAGAGAGAAAGAGGGGGGGGGGGGAGACACAAACAGACATACAGACAGACACATACATAGACACATGCAGATACAAGCGGACACACATTCACACTGATATTTTCATAGACTTGTATACAAGCCACACATTCAGAGCTAAGAAAGCGTGGGGGGCGGGGGGTGGGGGGGGGGGGGGGTATGAAAAGCAAGAGGCTCTGTGAGTCCTTTGTGCATTTGTAAAAACTACCTCTGAATGGAATCATACGAGTATTGAAAGGTTCCACGGGCGTAGCTCTTCATGTCCTCACAATCTACCCGACGTTCCATTCCAGGCTCAACTCGTTGTTATGCCGACCCAAGCCTTATCCCTTTGGGCCTACTGTTTCAAAGCGTATACACACGCGTGAACTCTCCAAATCACTTTGCTTTCACAGGCAAAGTCAGAGAGAGAGAAGAGAGAGAGAGAGAGAGAGAGAGGAGAGAGAGAGAGAGAGAGAGATAGAGAGGAGAGAGAGAGAGAGAGAGAGAGAGAGAGAGAGAGAGAGAGAGAGAGAGAGAGAGAGAGAGAGAGAGAGAGAGAGAGAGAGAGAGAGAGAGAGAGAGAGAGAGAGAGAGAGAGAGAGAGAGAGAGAGAGAGAGAGAAGAGAGAGAGAGCGAGAGAGAGAGAGAGGAGGAGAGAGACGAGAGAGAGAGAGAGAGAGAGAGAGAGAGAGAGAGAGAGAGAGAGAGAGAGAGAGAGAGAGAGAGAGAGAGAGAGAGAGAGAGACAGAGAGACAGAGAGAGAGAGAGCGATAAGAAAGAGAGAGAGAGAGAGAGAGAGAGAGAGAGAGAGAGAGAGAGAGAGAGAGAGAGAGAGAGAGAGAGAGAGAGAGAGAGAGAGAGAGAGAGAGAGAGAACACTGAACACTGAAAATGTTTACTGCAAGGCCACCGGCCTGTATGCAAGGGAGGTAACAAAATATGACACACAACATAATATGAATAAAATAAAAAGAACAAAAAAATCATGCACGAGTTAAGCATTTCGCTTCAACAGCAAAAAATACAACAGTGGATTTTCTTTAAACATCAAATGCATTGAATAGAGGTATTTATAAAATACAATCTAGTTTAAATTTTCTTCTTCTCTTCTCTTTAACGCATAATGTATAAACATTGCCACGGAGCGATTTATAAATGTTGTTTCATTTTGCAATAGTACAGATAAATGCATATTTTCATTGGTACTTTTGAAGGCTTTAGTTAAGTACTTTTTTCTTAACATTTGATACAGTGGACACACTAGCAAGAAGTGCCGTTCATCTTCTATAATGTTAGAATTTGGACAGCTCTTCGATTTATTTGAATATCGTCTGTGAAATTTAATACCAGAAACGCCAAGTCTGAATCTTGTGAATGCAGTACGGAAGATACTTTTCCGGGTTCAACCAGGATTTAAAACCTCGATTAGTATCAAACCTGTCACTTAAGTGGAGTTTACCAGACCATTCTTGTTTACAGCAATCAATTACCCGTTGCCTAAACACATGTAAAAAATATTTGAGAGAGAGAGAGAGAGAGAGAGAGAGAGAGAGAGAGAGAGAGAGAGAGAGAGAGAGAGAGAGAGAGATAGAGAGAGAGAGAGAGAGAGAGAGAGAGAGAGAGAGAGAGAGAGAGAGAGAGAGAGAGAGAGAGAGAGAGAGAGAGAGAGCGACAGAGAGAGAGCGACAGAGAGAGAGAGTGAGAGAGAGAGAGAGAGAGAGACAGGGAGAGAGGGAGAGAGAGACACACACAGAGAGACACAGAGAGAGAGAGAGAACTTGGAAATAGAACCCAAACTAGACAAGGCATAGTGTTATAGCTTACACACAAAGCTGAACACAGGGGTAGCAAAGCAGGTGATATGATATAAAGATAGGTTACAAATATGGATTTAGATACGTACATGCATTTTTTTAAATCATTATACTCGCGCGTGCATAGATGCATGCAACCATGAGCTAGAAAACTTTCTCCAAGAGAAAGGTTGTCCTCTTTGCACCAGATTGAAAGTCCACAATAAAAGCAAACCAGCACTTAATTCAAAAGAAATGGTAAAAATCTTGTGTAAAATAACAAAAATAATAATGTTCTAAAATTATAATCCCTCGAAGAGAGTAGAAGAGATGGGATGCCATGTTGGTGGATCCAGTGAAGGATTCAATAGGGGAGGTCATAGAAATCGTAGTAAACACCAACATACTCCCGGTGAGGAGGAATGTAGAGAGGTGTGCCTGGATCAGGTAGACTGATGCGCTTTCCTTCTTCGAAGTATGATATAAACGTACAAAAATTGAAGAAGAAGAAACAAGCACACCATTAAACGTTCCTCTTATATATATAGTTTGCTTTAATAAAACTTTGTTTGTGTTCAATGTATAAGTTTGTGAACCTAAGAAAGAAACTCAATAACTTTACTTTTAACTTTACGATTTGTTCTGTGTTTTGAAAAGAATAAAATAAAATAATGTGCTGATTTACTTTTTCTCCCAATGGGGGAGATAGACAATGCTTATGCAAAGACAGATGTTTCGTCTTTGAGAAAGACTCTTCAGTCTGCATATCGGCCTGCAAAGAATGTCCACAGTGAACATTCAAACTGAGCTAGAAAACTTTCTCCAAGAGAAAGGTTGTCCTCTTTGCACCAGATTGAAAGTCCACAATAAAAGCAAACCAGCACTTAATTCAAAAGAAATGGTAAAAATCTTGTGTAAATCTTGTGTTGCCTCTTTTGTCTTGTTGTGATTAACATGAATTTAGACTTTTTGGGGTGTAAGGCCATATAATTTTGCTCTGCCCAGTCAACTAGATTATTAATGTCACTCTGCAATCCAGAACAGATTGAATCAGCATTTTTGCCATTTTTATGCACAGTGGTGTCGTCTGCAAAAAGCTCACACGATGAAGTAAGATGAAGGGGGAGGTCATTTACATAAACAGTGAAGAGCATAGGTCCTAAGACTGAGCCTTGGGGAACTCCATAATTGACTGATTGAAATGAAGATGCAATAGTATCTTTGGAGACGGTTTGTCGTCTGTCAGATAGAAAGGACGAAACGAGGGCGATAGAATCGTGAGTTAAACCATACAATGATAGTTTTTTCAATAGAAGGCCATGATCAATAACATCAAAGGCCTTAGCAAAGTCGACGAGAATGGCACCGGTGAGAAGGTCATTGTTAATATTGGAGAGAGAGAGAGAGAGAGAGAGAGAGAAAAGGAGAGAGAGAGAGAGAGAGAGAGAGAGAGAGAGAGAGAGAGAGAGAGAGAGAGAGAGAGAGAGAGAGAGAGAGAGAGAGAAAGAAAGAGAGAGAGAGAGAGAGAGAGAGAGAGAGAGAGAGAGAGACAGACAGAAAGAGAGACAGACATAAAGAGAGAGAGGAGACAGAGACACAGAGAGACTCAGGGAGAGATACAGGGAGAGACATACACAGAGAGAGAGACAGAGACAGGAGGGTAGACATAGAAGAGACAGAGAGAGAGAGATAGACAGATAGAGAGAGAGAGATAGTCTTTGTATTGCAATGTCAAACTATTGCCCTGGGGAGTGGCCACTTCTCATACTGGTCATTATTAGAGAGACAGAAGGAGACAGACAGACAGACAATACATAGAAACACACATATAATCAAATTGGCCACCTGGTATTAAAGAGATTCTCTCTCTCTCTCTCTCTCTCTCTCTCTCTCTCTCTCTCTCTCTCTCTCTCTCTCTCTCTCTCTCTCTCTCTCTGTCTCTCTCTCTCTCTGTGTCTCTGTCTCTCTCTCTCTCTCTCCCTTTCTCTCTCTGTCTCTCTCTCTGTGTCTCCCTCTCCCTCTCCCTCTCCCTCTCTCTCTCTCTCTCTCTCTCTCTCTCTCTCTCTCTCTGTCCTTATAATACCCTTTAGCCAATAATATCACATGCGCACCTTTTTCCAGTCCTATTATTGCTATTATGCCCAACAACCTTTTTATTTTGCTTTGCTTTGTGTAGCACCCTCCCTATCACCCCCACCCACCCACACACCCACCCCTACCAAATCTGATAGCTAAAGGAAAACTCTACGATAAAAAAAACACCCACACATAATCTTACAATGATATGCGCCCATCTGAATAATGTCCCTGTCTGTGTGTCCCCTTCTTCTTCGTCGTAGTACATTGCTCAGACAGTTTCCTGTCAAGCATGAGCTACAGATGCGTCATGCTGCCGTTATGAGCCTAACTAAGAAACAGGCCCAGCATGTCCGTCTTCGACTGGAGTTAATATGTGTAAGACTGTCTAAAACAAATGCATAAGAACGGGCCAGTAAGGCAGAAAAGGTAGTAGTTGACAGAAAGCAAAGGGAAAAGGCAGAGGCAGAGAGAGTGACGGATTAGAGGAAGTTACAAGCACTGCACTTATACAAGGTGGGGGGACTATTTGTATGAAATACACACACATACACACACACATACGCACACGCGCACACGCACGCGCACGCACACACACACACACACACGCACACACACACGCGCACACGCGCACACACACACACACACACACACACACACACACACACATACAAGACAATCAGAGTGGCACATAGAGACGGGGACATATAGAGACAATCAGAGTGACACATAGAGACGGGGACATATAGAGACAACCAGAGTGACACACATAGAGACGGGGACATATAGAGACAATCAGAGTGGCACATAGAGACGGGGACATATAGAGACAACCAGAGTGACACATAGAGACGGGGACATATAGAGACAATCAGAGTGGCACATAGAGACGGGGACATATAGAGACAATCAGAGTGGCACATATAGAGACAATGAGAGTGGCACATAGAGACGGGGACATATAGAGACAATGAGAGTGGCACATAGAGACGGGGACATATAGAGACAATCAGAGTGGCACATAGAGACGGGGACATATAGAGACAATCAGAGGTGACACATAGAGACGGGGACATATAGAGACAATCAGAGTGGCACATAGAGACGGGGACATATAGAGACAATGAGAGTGGCACATAGAGACGGGGACATATAGAGACAATCAGAGTGACACATAGAGACGGGGACATATAGAGACAATCAGAGTGGCACATAGAGACGGGGACATATAGAGACAATCAGAGGGTGGCACATAGAGACGGGGACATATAGAGACAATCAGAGTGGCACATAGAGACGGGGACATATAGAGACAATCAGAGTGGACACATAGAGACGGGGACATATAGAGACAATCAGAGTGGCACATAGAGACGGGGACATATCGAGACAATCAGAGTGACACATAGAGACGGGGGGACATATAGAGACAATCAGAGTGGCACATAGAGACGGGGACATATAGAGACAATCAGAGTGACACATAGAGACGGGGACATATAGAGACAATCAGAGTGACACATAGAGACGGGGACATATAGAGACAATCAGAGTGGCACATAGAGACGGGGACATATAGAGACAATCAGAGTGGCACATAGAGACGGGGACATATAGAGACAATCAGAGTGGCACATAGAGACGGGGACATATAGAGACAATCAGAGTGGCACATAGAGACGGGGACATATAGAGACAATCAGAGTGGCACATAGAGACGGGGACATATAGAGACAATCAGAGTGGCACATAGAGACGGGGACATATAGAGACAATCAGAGTGACACATAGAGACGGGGACATATAGAGACAATCAGAGTGTCACATAGAGACGGGGACATATAGAGACAATCAGAGTGACACATAGAGACGGGGACATATAGAGACAATCAGAGTGGCACATAGAGACGGGGACATATAGAGACAATCAGAGTGGCACATAGAGACGGGGACATATAGAGACAATCAGAGTGGCACATAGAGACGGGGACATATAGAGACAATCAGAGTGGGCACATAGAGACGGGGGACATATAGAGACAATCAGAGTGACACATAGAGACGGGGACATATAGAGACAATCAGAGTGTCACATAGAGACGGGGACATATAGAGACAATCAGAGTGACACATAGAAACGGGCACATATATAGCGACCGGGACACAATAGGCCTGTGGGTGACACATAGAGACGGCGCGGGGACAATTATGGGTGACACATATAAACGGGCACATATATAGCGACCGGGACACAATAGGCCTGTGGGTGACACATAGAGACGGGGACAATTATGGGTGACACATAGAAACGGACACATATATAGCGACCGGGACACAATAGGCCTGTGGGTGACACATAGAGACGATGACATAATAAGAGATGGGGGTACGATGAGAGTGACACATAGAAACGGGCACATATAGAGACGGGGACACACTCATAGACAGCACAGGGGCACCACAATGCGGGGGCATGTCGATAGGAGCTGAACGAACAACCAAGCTCGGTGAAGTGAATGCGTCGTGTTATTAAAGAAAGAGGTTCGCGTTGGTTTCTCTAGGTTCTTTCTTGCTGCGGATTGGAAACAAATCTTCAGCTATTTAACCGTTAGAGAAAACTTCGTCATCGCTCTGATGATTTATCAACGGCAAAGAGTCTCCACGGGCTGACCAGGGTATTGTAGTACCTCCGGGATCGGCTCACTTATTTCGAAGACTACCGCACCAGACGAACTTGTCCCTAAGGGCACACGCTATGAGGACATGAAATCTCCTTCCTCCTACAACTCTTCGTCAGAAGTGTGCATCAATTTAGCCACGATGATGAGGCGTGTGTGTCCCTAAGGGCACACGCTATGAGGACATGAAATCTCCTTCCTCCTACAACTCTTCGTCAGAAGTGTACATCAATTTAGCCACGATGATGAGGCGTGTGTGTCCCTAAGGGCACACGCTATGAGGACGTGAAATCTCCTTTCTTCTACAACTCTTCGTCAGAAGTGTACATCAATTTAGCCACGATGATGAGGCGTGTGTGTCCCTAAGGGCACACGCTATGAGGACATGAAATCTCCTTCCTCCTACAACTCTTCGTCAGAAGTGTACATCAATTTAGCCACGATGATGAGGCGTGTGTGTCCCTAAGGGCACACGCTATGAGGACATGAAATCTCCTTCCTCCTACAACTCTTCGTCAGAAGTGTACATCAATTTAGCCACGATGATGAGGCGTGTGTGTCCCTAAGGGCACACGCTATGAGGACATGAAATCTCCTTCCTCCTACAACTCTTCGTCAGAAGTGTACATCAATTTAGCCACGATGATGAGGCGTGTGTGTCCCTAAGGGCACACGCTATGAGGACATGAAATCTCCTTCCTCCTACAACTCTTCGTCAGAAGTGTACATCAATTTAGCCACGATGATGAGGCGTGTGTGTCCCTAAGGGCACACGCTATGAGGACATGAAATCTCCTTCCTCCTACAACTCTTCGTCAGAAGTGTACATCAATTTAGCCACGATGATGAGGCGTGTGTGTCCCTAAGGGCACACGCTATGAGGACATGAAATCTCCTTCCTCCTACAACTCTTCGTCAGAAGTGTACATCAATTTAGCCACGATGATGAGGCGTGTGTGTCGTGTGAGAAGGTTGTTGCTCTTCTTGGTTTCTGTGAGTTCTCTGTGCACAGTGGTGGTGTTGCTCTACACTTCGGGTGTGTATGACATTGGTGACAGAAGTAAGGCACTGCAACGGGTGACAGGACGTCTGGTCGCTACCACTGCGACGTCGCCACCATCATCAAGACCACTACAACTACTACAGGTTTGCATTTAGATTTGTCATCATGTTTACGACTCTCAATCTCAAAAGCTTCTTTCATTTTGATTGGAATAATCATAGATTGATACTCACCCTTTCAGCTTCTCAGTGAAAATGTTCAATGCAAAAGTTTGAGAAGGCGGGGGGGGGGGGGGGGGGGGGGGGGAGGCTCAGCTGTGACTCTGTATTTTGCTAATATGAGTGCAGTTGCGTCGTGCATCCGCCATGCGCCTAGCTAATAAATAGGAACAGCATGCCCGTCTTCGGCTGCAACACTAGAGCTGGTGCAAAGGCCCCTACGTTAGAGTCATAGTCTTCCACAAAAGACTAAGCTGCTGTACCATGATTTCCATTACTGTAGAAAATCACGGGCTCAGCTCTCATGCTGCTGTTGGCCCCTGCTACGGGCTCAGCTCTCATGCTGCTGTTGGCCCCTGCTACGGGCTCAGCTCTCATGCTGCTGTTGGCCCCTACTACGGGCTCAGCTCTCATGCTGCTGTTGGCCCCTGCTACGGGCTCAGCTCTCATGCTGCTGTTGGCCCCTGCTACAGGCTCAGCTCTCATGCTGCTGTTGTCCCCTACTACGGGCTCAGCACTCATGCTGCTGTTGGCCCCTGCTACAGGCTCAGCTCTCATGCTGCTGTTGGCCCCTGCTACAGGCTCAGCTCTCATGCTGCTGTTGGCCCCTACTACGGGCTCAGCTCTCATGCTGCTGTTGGCCCCTACTACGGGCTCAGCTCTCATGCTGCTGTTGGCCCCTGTTGGCCCCTGCTACAGGCTCAGCTCTCATGCTGCTGTTGGCCCCTGCTACAGGCTCAGCTCTCATGCTGCTGTTGGCCCCTACTACGGGCTCAGCTCTCATGCTGCTGTTGGCCCCTGCTACAGGCTCAGCTCTCATGCTGCTGTTGGCCCCTACTACGGGCTCAGCTCTCATGCTGCTGTTGGCCCCTACTACAGGCTCAGCTCTCATGCTGCTGTTGGCCCCTACTACGGGCTCAGCTCTCATGCTGCTGTTGGCCCCTACTACGGGCTCAGCTCTCATGCTGCTGTTGGCCCCTGCTACGGGCTCAGCTCTCATGCTGCTGTTGGCCCCTGCTACGGGCTCAGCTCTCATGCTGCTGTTGGCCCCTGCTACGGGCTCAGCTCTCATGCTGCTGTTGGCCCCTGCTACGGGCTCAGCTCTCATGCTGCTGTTGGCCCCTGCTACGGGCTCAGCTCTCATGCTGCTGTTGGCCCCTGCTACAGGCTCAGCTCTCATGCTGCTGTTGGCCCCTACTACGGGCTCAGCTCTCATGCTGCTGTTGGCCCCTGCTACGGGCTCAGCTCTCATGCTGCTGTTGGCCCCTGCTACGGCCTCAGCTCTCATGCTGCTGTTTGCCCCTACTACGGGCTCAGCTCTCATTCTGCTGTTGGCCCCTGCTACAGGCTCAGCTCTCATGCTGCTGTTGGCCCCTACTACAGGCTCATGCCAACCAATACTAAAAACTATTTGAGCAAAGGACCATTTGGCTGACAGTAAGCAAAGGAAAAAGGCAGAATCAAAGAGAGTGACAGATTAGATCACGTTTACAAGCACAGAACTTGCAGAAGTTGCGGAAACTATTTGTACAAAAGAACCGCAGCATACCTGCGGGGGCTGATTACATTAACATTGCGATATCGTTATCAATCGTAACTGGAACTTTAACTGTAACTGTAACTTTACTTTTGTAAACTTTCATGCAGGGCAAGGCGGGGATGGGGTGGGGGGGTGTTGTCATTGGTGGGAAGGTTGCTTCCCTTGCATGGAGAGAGTTACCCACATTTCTTTAGTTTGGTTATCTTGTCTCCTAAGCAGTGGAAATGAAATGCTACAGAAGACTCCTAGGCGTCTCATATCTGAACAACATCACTAGCGAAGACATCATAAAGATCATCACACAAGCCACAGACCACCATGAAGACCTCCTCACTACCATCAAGAAGAGGAAACCATCAGGGAACAGAAGAGGAAACTGAAGTGGTACGGTCCATGTCACACAAGCCACAGACCACCATGTACCACAAGAACCGACGGCCTTTCAAAGAACACCCTGCAGGGAACAGTCCTGGGAAGCAAAAGAAGAGGAAACTGAAGTGGTACGGTCCCCATGTCACAAGAACCGACGGCCTTTCAAAGACCATCCTGCAGGGAACAGTCCAGGGAAGCAGACGAAGAGGAAACTGAAGTGGCACGGTCCCCATGTCACAAGAACCGACGGCCTTTCAAAGACCATCCTGCAGGGAACAGTCCAGGGAAGCAGAAGAAGAGGAAACTGAAGTGGTACGGTCCCCATGTCACAAGAACCGACGGCCTTTCAAAGACCATCCTGCAGGGAACAGTCCATGGAAGCAGAAGAAGAGGAAACTGAAGTGGTACGGCCATGTCACAGGAACCGACGGCCTTTCAAAGCCCACCCTGCAGGGAACAGTCCTGGGAAGCAGAAGAAGAGGAAACTGAAGTGGTACGGCCATGTCACAGGAACGGACGGCCTTTCAAAGCCCACCCTGCAGGGAACAGTCCAGGGAAGCAGACGAAGAGGCAACTGAAGTGGTACGGTCCCCATGTCACAAGAACCGACGGCCTTTCAAAGCCCACCCTGCAGGGAACAGTCCAGGGAAGCAGAAGAAGAGGCAGACAGAAGAAGAAATGGGCCGACAACATCACTGAATGGACCCAGAAGACCTCTGCAGAAACCCAGGCACTGGCACATGATCGGCATGGATGGAGGAAGTTGGTGTTCTGGTCAGCGCAGCGCCCCCACGACCATTTCCGGTCAAGGGACCAGTGAGTGAGAGCGTGTCTCCTAACAACACTATTTCAATCCTTATAGGTGAACATAATATGATTAAAAGGCAGGATCCTGTCTACATTGGTAAAATTAATGTATTATACCTTTGTGGTCAGCGCGGAACACAGGGCTTAATGTTCTGGAAAACAATTGTAAATCATCTTCAGTCCTTTTGCTTTTTGAGACTTGATGATCAAGGTGAAAGTTGCAAAGAGAGTTGTCGTTTATTTACTGCATCAGTTGAAATGCCATTGCATTATTAGCATGTAGCCTACATCATTTGCGTTCTGCCATGAATTGTGCACCATCTGTATACTGTAAAGGGGTGTTTCATTCACTCGAGTGTTTATTGTGACCGCTGGGGTGATATGTATCACATTAGATCTAAGGAAAACGGGCAATGAGAGCTATAAGTGCATGTACACCGATTTCTATTGGAAACGCAAAACCACAATTTATTGTAGCCTTGTATTTAACACATGTTTCTACACGAAATCTAGAAAACAAATTAAATTGTGTAATACAAAGTTGGGCCTTTGAGGAAAGGAGCTTGGGCTTGTAAATGAAAATCATTTGGTCACGAAACTTTATTGTTTAAAAAAAACGTCTGGTTAATAAAAATTGAAATTCTTCTCAATATTCGCAGGCAATATGGCCATGTTGGGTAATATGCGTATGTGTCCGGTTTTCAGCGTTCACTGGTCTCCTCGCTGCATTCAGCCAACTCATTCCTAAATCGATAAATAACAAGTGTATCACCGAGCGGCTGATAAGTTCCAGAGCGGCTGAACTAGGGGTAGGATCAGCCTAGTGTTATTGTCATAAACTGAATGCATAAATAAATTGATGCATTAATAAATGTCTAAAAAAATAAATGGTTGTAAATAATCGGTTACAGATGGTCCTATCGGCAGACTATAACCGTTGTGACCTTGATCCTGACCTTTCTTGTACTTAGTATTTGGAATTACCATACGTCGATGCATGGCTATGATTGTATATGGGATCTTTAGTTAACCGTGATGCACCACCACAGTAACTCTGAAGCGATTCCATGCAAAAGTTCTTGAGATACAGCCTTGGGGTTCGAATCCCGTGATTCGCACTCATGTGTGCGCGCGCACAAAAGCACAGACACATTCATGATCATAATGTTATAGTCCTCTTATCAGCAAACGTTACGCGAAAAACCGCATTGAAATACATGCAAACGTTCGGGAGATATTAGTGATTACGTGTGTGGGGGGTTTAACTCCTTAATCACCATGACTTTGACCTTGAAATAAAATTAAAGCAATTAGTAAATAGGTAATAATTATCTTCTTGCACTTGTACACTGAAAGTGATTGACATAGAATGAACGGTTTTCAAGAACACGCACGCACGCAAGAACGCACGTACGGACGGACAGAGCCAAAAACAATACTTCCACAAGCTTCGCTCGAGAACTAATCGGGATGCAGGCCTAATCATTGATACAGTGATACTGAAACCGTTATTGTCTTTCTTTTCAGATCGGGGTTAAAACCTTAGACCCCAGTCAACAGCAAGCACCAGTCCACCATACGGCTGACCACTCCACAGACCTGTCACTGCCTGTGAAGGTACGTAAAGCAGGGCCGGACCTACGGGGGAGGGGGGGTGGGGGGGCTGCAGCCCCACCCTTTGTCCTAAAAAAAAGTTTTAAATCGGTCTAGGTGCTTCGCACCTTCGATGAATTAGCCCCCACCCCTTAAAAACTTAGGTCCGGCCCTGTAAAGTGAGGAGTGGTGGTGGGTTGTGGGGAATTATTTGGGTGATTAATTTGGGGGAGGGGGTGGGGCTATCGTTAAATCAATGTCCACCCCTCCAAAAATGTGCTACATGTATTTTGGTATTTGGAATATTCTAGTCAAGGAGTCTTGTATCTGTGAACTTTGGACTGATCCCACCTAGAGAGTGTATCGCGGTGAGCGCAGCGCCACTCGTTTTGGGGGAGGCGTGTGGTGTGAGGAGGGGGAGCGGACCTGGAAAACCTAGCTATCGATTTGTCATACCAGGCAGCTGGATTTCTCCCTACTCTTACCGACTTTTAACAGCCTTGGGATTTTAACATACGGAAAGCGCACATGTCCGACTTTCATTAAAGACCCACCACGTCATGTGTACAAATCACGTTTTCGTGTGTTTTTCCTCTTATAGCTAGTACGAAATCTTTAAAAATCTTCCTAACATAAGAGGGAATGTGACACGTGACGTGGGGGGTCTTTAAGGACTCGACGTTCAGTTCGTTTTCCCGTCGAACTAGAAAGAAAGGGCGAGGACAGGATTCGAACCCGGATCACTCACGCATTGGTTGTTGTTTTTGTTTTTGTTTAATTTCCTTCTCATTTCTTTGTTTTTGTTTATTCTGTAGGTGGAGCTATTCCCCGCCTGGACCACGGAGACTCCTGAGGACCAAACCCCCACCCACCGAGTGTACCTGTACTCTGCTATTGTGGCTCTGCACAACGTCCCTCCCACTGGCACGGAGATTCAGCTGGTGGCCTTTCAGGACGGCAGACTCCTCCTCAACCTGACCTGCTGCCTGAGGCATTCAGAGTCGGGTGAAACATACGCAGGACAACGAGCAACACTGGCCTTCTCACCACGGAAACTTCGGAAGACTCCAAGCAAAGATTTGAAAAACGTTGGACTCGTCTATCGCTGCTGGTTTCCCTTCACCAATGAGCGGCTCGGTAAAAGTCACGTGACGCTGACGTCATCGCCCGTTTGTCCGAGCGACGTCGATCGGTACGTGACGGTTCACCAGCCTGAACAGAAACCGGGTGGATTGGCTGTTTGCGCTAAAGTCGCTTTCGGTTTGAATTTGGATCCCAACAAACTGGTGGAATGGTTTGAGATGCAGCGTGTGTTGGGTGTGGATAGGATTCAGCTGTTTGATCTCGGTAACACGGATATGGTGTACAGGGTGTTCACACATTACCAGGACATGGGTTTGTTGGATCTGCTGCCTTACAAGTTACCTGGTAAGTTCTGATTAACAAGCCATGGGGCGAAAGCTGATTAATGTTTTCAGGTATGTTTGTTTGTTCCTGGCTGGCTGACTACCTGACTATGGACCACATTTGAACGAAGAAACCTAGGAACCCCAAATTTTGCACTCGGATAGGTTGTTAGATATCTAGACCAAGTTCGAAAATGGAGGTCGTAGGTCAATGGTCAAGGTCACTGGAGCCGAAAATGCTGCCACGTGGCTGGTTGGTTGATCTAGCGTTTTCATTTGATAAAACGTGTTTGTTTGCATTTCGTTATGGATGTAAAGTGAAATACTTTGAAGGGAAGACGGTTTCCCTGTCGTTTCCTTTGAGTGTGCAACTGTCAATATATTGACAAAGTTGATTTCAATTTAAAAAAATCCATATTTCGCTCTGGTTGTTTTTTTTAATAAGCAGACAGCTACGCTGTTTAAAGTTACAAGTATCCTGTTTAATCTTTATGTTGTAATTTGTCTTATGACTTATACAAGGGAAGCGCAGAGTATTGTTGTCTGAAGCACATTTCATGTCAACCAAACTCATTCAAATATGTCAGGCCTTGTTAAATCTTGATCTCCTCTGGCAGCGCAAAGTTGCATCATCTTCAGACAGCAACCGTTACGCATAACAAAAGTGCACCAACACACATTTTACACAGATCATTTATGACAGTGCATGGGGAAAACAGACATCATGGAATTTTGGCATAAATTGACATTTTAATTTTTCATGGTGGAGCAAAGATTCCTTTTAATACACAGAAACCCGAATTGAGTTATCTTGTCTAATTTGTATGGTATCATTTTGCGAAGTTTGGCATTCGAAATAGATCTTTTGCAGAAACCAGACATAGAAGATACAATTTTGCCTCTGTGTTTCTATTGATTTGATTTAGAAAGCAATCAAATAAACAAAGAAATCGCCGTTGTTGATACTGGTAGACTACAGCAAAATATACACAAATATGCCACAATAGCAAATTGATATTTTGGGGATTGTTGACTACTTTTGGCTTTTGCTCAAAACATTCTGAAAGACTTATGTAGGTCTTTCCCATGCACCATCACATTTGCTTATTTCAAGCATAACTTATATGCATCGCACTCCTCAACATTATGACGGCTTACAAGAATGTTAAAGAATAAATCATCTTGAGTGGCAGAAGTACACTCTGAGTTTTGTTGCCAGCATCGTTGGAAGAGAAGAGAAATATACGTTTGGTTTCTCCCTACTTTGTGCTAATTCAAATGTTGCTTCTTCAAAATGACTTTTCTAAAATAAAGAGTTAAAATGCACATCACCCCCTCCCCTCAACGTCATGGTTCATTGCATTTTTTTCAGTCGCGCCTTTATATTCTACTATTAGCAAATGCATATTTTTTATTGTTTTAAAGGGTGAAAATTAACATTCAAGATTGGAAATGAATGCGGCTTATGTGTTCAATCTGCAGTAAAACAAAAAAGGCACGACTGAAAAACGGAAAGAACCCAGAAAATGGCGGGTGTTTGTGGATCTGCACCTTTGCCAAATAAAACTATCTATACCCTAAAAGCTTTCATCAAAAGAGTTAGGAAATCTTGACCACACGACGCTATAGCTCTGTTGAATTCATGTCTGGTGTGAATACTATGGTCATTCCAGGCCGGCCGTGGGGCCGCTTCATCCTGAGGGACAACAAGGACTGGCAGCGGTACGGGGACGACAAGGAACTGATGTCTGGTGTGAATACTATGGTCATTCCAGGCCGGCCGTGGGGCCGCTTCATCCTGAGGCACAAGGACTGGCAGCGGTACGGGCACGACAAGGAACTGATGTCTGGTGTGAATACTGTGGTCACTTTCAGGCCGGCCGTGGGGCCGCTTCATCCTGAGGCACAAGGACTGGCAGCGGTACGGGCACGACAAGGAACTGATGTCTGGTGTGAATACTGTGGTCACTTTCAGGCCGGCCGTGGGGCCGCTTCATCCTGAGGGACAACAAGGACTGGCAGCGGTACGGGCACGACAAGGAACTGATGTCTGGTGTGAATACTGTGGTCACTTTCAGGCCGGCCGTGGGGCCGCTTCATCCTGAGGGACAACAAGGACTGGCAGCGGTACGGGCACGACAAGGAACTGATGTCTGGTGTGAATACTGTGGTCACTTTCAGGCCGGCCGTGGGGCCGCTTCATCCTGAGGGACAACAAGGACTGGCAGCGGTACGGGCACGACAAGGAACTGATGTCTGGTGTGAATACTGTGGTCACTTTCAGGCCGGCCGTGGGGCCGCTTCATCCTGAGGGACAACAAGGACTGGCAGCGGTACGGGCACGACAAGGAACTGATGTCTGGTGTGAATACTGTGGTCACTTTCAGGCCGGCCGTGGGGCCGCTTCATCCTGAGGGACAACAAGGACTGGCAGCGGTACGGGCACGACAAGGAACTGATGTCTGGTGTGAATACTGTGGTCACTTTCAGGCCGGCCATGGGGCCGCTTCATCCTGAGGGACAACAAGGACTGGCAGCGGTACGGGCACGACAAGGAACTGATGTCTGGTGTGAATACTGTGGTCACTTTCAGGCCGGCCGTGGGGCCGCTTCATCCTGAGGGACAACAAGGACTGGCAGCGGTACGGGCACGACAAGGAACTGATGTCTGGTGTGAATACTATGGTCATTTCAGGTCGGCCATGGGGCCGCTTCATCCTGAGGGACAACAAGGACTGGCAGCGGTACGGGCACGACAAGGAACTGATGTCTGGTGTGAATACTGTGGTCACTTTCAGGTCGGCCGTGGGGCCGCTTCATCCTGAGGGACAACAAGGACTGGCAGCGGTACGGGGACGACAAGGAACTGATCATCTGGGACTGCCGGCTGCGCCTGGCTGGGTACCGCTACGTCATGGGGGTGGACCTGGATGAGGTCATCCTGCCCCAGCACCACATGGCGCTGAAGCCCTTCCTCCAGGTACTGATGCATGCCAGTCAGTCGTTTCCGACCATGACTGCCACATAGCTATTCCGGCGGGCTGGGGTGGAATTTGTTCATAGTGGTGATGAACAGCACATAAATCCCCACCACTACCCTCTTCCCTTCCTGTCTTCAAATTGTGGCGCTGTGTGGTTTCTTCTGGCAATCGTTTCTTCTGAAGTTTTCAGAATGACAATTAATTTTGTTCACCTGTTTTCCTTACTATTATTTGTCAGCCTTCAAACTGCAATATAGACTTATGTGATTGATTTAGATAAATGTACTGGCATGCTTTGTTAACACGTCGGATATAGGGAAGCAATCTGACAAAATTCGCTATACCCGTCACGTCAGGTACAGTGAACGCCGGTTATAACGAAGTAGTTTTGAATGTCCTTGGCATTTCGTTGTAAACGTCGTCGACTGTACTAAGAAGAGAAACAAACAAACCCTTTTTGTTCTTTCTCTCAAGGAGCAGTTCGAACTGTATCCCAGCGCTTCTTCGCTGCACTTCAAGACGTTCTACTTCCTGGACAACTGGGGGCCCGTGGACCTCGAGTCCCCCGTGCTGATGCTGAGGTACCTGAACAGCACCACTGCCCGCACAGAGACCACCAAGCATGTCTACCTGCCCCCCAGGACTCTGCAGGCCTTCACCCACAACACTCTGCCTTACAGAGGCTACAGGAGGCTAGTGCCTGTCTGTTTCTCTTGTCTCTATTTCTCTGGGATATAGACCACCAAGCATGTCTATCTGCCCCCCCGGACTGTGCAGGCATTCACCCACAACACTCTGCCTTACAGAGGCTACAGGAGGCTAGTGCCTGTTGTCTGTCTGTGTATGTCTGTCTTTGAACAATAACAAGAACAAAAACAAAACAATTATTGTCGTAAGAAAACCAGAGGTTTTGTGGGACACACATGGTTAGAAACAATTGAAATGATTTGGCCTCGTATGGTTACCGTATGCTTCTTTCACAATAGTAGATGTTATATCAACTTTTAACAACTTATTTATCCCGAACATCGTCACCAACCACATGTTTTAACCTATTATCATTTTGATTACTCAGATAAACGGTAAGTGATCTCCGACAGGACATCGTGAACATCATCATCAACATTTGTCTCGGTACTATTTCATTATTGTTAACAAAGCACTTCAGGGCTATGCCTCAGAGAGTTGTAAACATAATCGTCATTAGTCTTTGTGAATTGTTTTGTATCTTTCTCGCACATAGACCGCCAAACACGTTTATCTGGGCAGATTCTTCAGACCTCCACACGCAGCACTGTGCCTTTTCAAGGCTACAAGAGGCGCTAGTATCTGTCTGTTTTCTGTCTGTGTTTGTCTGTCTCTGTGGTCTCTTTTCAATCTTTCTCGTACAGAGATCACCAAATACGTTTAGCTGCCATCTAGGACTCGCCAGGCCTCCACATACATCACTGTGCCTTATAAAGGCTACACGAGGCTCGTATCTGTCTGTGTTCTGTCCATGCTCTCACCCGTATGTGTGTATGCATCAGCATGCCTATGTTCCTGTGTCACACAAACTACAGAATGTATGGCAGGGTGGGGCAAACAGTCGACAACATTGTTCTGCATGCATTGCCTCTTGCGTGCGAATGACTCTTTCATATGTGAAACGGCTAGGAAGCGCTGTAGTGTGGCTGGGCCTCTGGCGTTTACAGGGGCACCCTGACGGATGAGATTTGGCAAGAAACACGTCGAGATCACCAACATTACAGCCTTTTCAAGGATAGGAACACTCAATTTGCTCTGGTTTCATAGAAATCAAACTGTCCAAACGGCGATTCCTCCTTGGCGGAGTTGCCGGAGAGAGAAGCCATTTTGGACTGGGTGGGTGGAGACCACTCGACTGGTTGAAGCTTTTTTTTCTTTGTGGTGCAGTAAAAAAAAAGAGCTACTTCCTTTGTTGTGATTGAAACTCCTTTGGGCAAACTGTACATAAAAAGACATGAATTGTGGAAATTTCGTGATTTGATCTAAGCGACTCAGGCGGCCATTAGAAAAGAGAAGGCATGAAAGAATTTAACTTCCAGCACTTCCGTCAAGGAGGAATCGCCGATTTGGCGGTTTGATTTCTAGGAAATCAGAGCAAAGTGAGTGTTGCGATCTCTGTAAAGGGTGTTTTCCTGATGATCTGGACGTGTTTCTTGCAAAAAAAACTCATCCGTCAGGGTGCCCCTTTAAAACAAAATGTCTGTAGGTTCAAAGAGAACAGAAAAAGGACAGCTTGCTTGGGGCGGGTGTACTTTGCCCATCTTACCGTACTATCAAGACAATGGTATCCTCCGAAGTCGGAGTGTGGCTGCCCACGTGGCGGGGTAATCAAACACGGTCACACACGTAATGTTCTCATCCCTAGCTGGTGCATGTGTACCATAGTGTTCAATTGCTTCGGCTGTTGGGATGATCCCCGGAGTCTTTAAGCCAGGGTACAACAACAACAACAAGACAAAGGTAATTCTTAATGTTAAAGCTAACACTTGAAATGGATTTCATGGATGTCCATGGTTCTATGATTGATTGATTTTTTGTTCTTTACAGGGTCAAATTCATCCACCCGTCCAAGGCAGCAGTGTACCACTACCGGTCCTGCAAGCGCAACTGGAAGTTCAGCTGCGAGGGGCCCCGGAGACCGGACCACTCCATGCTGCGATTCCAGGACAGGCTGGTCCCTGCAGTGGCTGCAGTCAGGCAGAAATTCGGACTGCAGCTGCCTTGAAAATTATCTGTATGCGCCAGTGTTTTGCTGTGATTCTTCATTGAAAGTTGCCATCTCTGGAATCAAAAACGACGGTTGCTCGGGGCAGTGGGTGGGTATGCCTCATGCATCCATACGGGGAGCTGGACGACCCCGCCCCTGCCACGAGTCTCTTCTCCCCATGGGGATACCAGGGATCTTTCAGTACAGGTAGTTCCCCCACCTTCTGGGAGTTATGTGCTAGCAGGTTCCTCTAATCTATCACTCTCTTTGACTCTGCCTTTTCCTTTTCTTACTGTCAGCTACTATTTGTCTGACTTATTGGCCCATTCTCGTGGGGTTGTTCTTCTCCAACACAAAAATCGTTCATACAACCTGCTTTGAGCTCTTCCGAAGTCGGAATGTGTCGGCTGAATGCTGCAGGGAGACCATTGAAAACTGAAAACCAGACACTATACGTACATTACCTTTTATGGCCATACGGCCTGGGAACGAAGATGAAGAAGAAAACAGGTCGCTCATCAATCGTTTGTTTGTAGGAAGCCTGGGAGCTTCTGAGCGATGTGTTCTATTTATTAGTTCTCGAGCAAAGGGGCGCGCGCGACTTTGTTTTTGATTGGTCGCTCCAACTTTGTTTTTGATTGGTCATGCGTGCATTCGTCCGGACACCAAGCCTAGATAAGAACGCGAGGAAAGTTTGCACCAGCACGGGATTCAGCCTTTTATCGTTTTGTATCTGTTTATTTATCATTTTTGCTTTTGTTGGTCGTATGGTTATAGCATTTCCATACCATGCGTGTCCAGAAAGAAAGAACAATCCTGCTCCTCGATCAAGAAGCATCGCAGCCACAAGAAGCTAATATGTGTTTGTTATATTTATTTTTCTTTCATTTTTGTTGTTGTTTGCTTTATCGCTTAGCTTGCTTTAGTTATGTATAGATAGCAACCTTGATTATATTATGCATCTCATGTGTAAGAACAAGGTTGGTATTGCATGAAGCATCACATTCAGTGACAGTTGAAGTTTGTTTCATTGTACTATATGTTGCTCTTGTGCAAGCTGTGTGTAGGATTCAGCCGTCTGTGTCAGATGGGGGCAAAAAGGCCAAATAATCTTGCTTAACCCTTTCACCGCCAGCCATATTTCAGCCAAAAATTGCCATTACATTTATCTGGGTAGAGAACAAAATCCATCTGCAGTATTGGTGATTCTTCTGTGACATATATAAAATAAGGTCTATCCTTACTTCCCCAAACTAAGACAATAGGGTCTTTGGATAATAGACCCCAATTTGATGCCTTTTAGTGACATAGGTGTTAAATCACTGTGGTGCTAAAATGCGACTTTGGCGGTGAAAGGGTTAAGAACGGGGGGGGGGGGGGGGGGGGGGGGGGGGGGGGGGGGGGGGGGGGGGGGGGGGGGGGGGGGCGTTTGCCCCACCTTGCCTTATATTCTCAGAAGAATAAAATCCGTTTTAACGTCCACCGACCTGGAACACATACATGTGGGGCATTTTAAAACTATAAACGATCCTGGAGGTACTGCAATACCAGGAAAGTCCCAAGTTTTGTAAACGATTTTTTTTATATCAAAGATATATCCAAGAAAGAAAAGCAGGGTTTGCGACCTGGGAGTATGGAATCCACAAGTTCGAGTTTGTTATGCGTGTTTGGTGCATTTTGTCAAGCATGTTCAATATAGTACATTTGTAATTGTATAGTAAAATGCCTAAATGGTATTTATCATCGATGAGGGGGCCTTGCACCGGCTCTGGTGCTGCAGCCAAAGGG
>CM065687.1:3787204-3795692 GCA_017654935.2 Phymorhynchus buccinoides
TGTGTTTGTTTTTTCTTCGTCAACTTTTGATCGTTGATAGCAGAACAAAAAAAATAAATATATATGCAAACAAAATAAATATATATACAGAATACATATATATATATATATATATATATCATATATTATATATAATATATATATATATATATATATATATATATATATAGACGAAAACACATTCATAGCTCTTGAAAATTCTGCCACCCAATCTTTATTTACTTGGAGCTTTCGCCAACCGGCTTGTTCACTGCACATGATACAAAAAACAAAAAACATGCAACAAACACTGTAAAACTACAATTAAGACACTAACAGAGGAGGCATGAGCGGGGGGGGGTGGGTAGAAGGAAGAAGGAAGGAGAGAGAGAGGGGGGGAGGGGAAAGAGAGTGCGAGAGAGAGAGAGAGAGAGAGCGTGTGAGGAGAGAGAGAGAGGGGGGGTGGAGGGAATGAGAGAAAGAGAAGCAGAGAGAGAGAGAAAAAGGGGGGATGAGAGAGGGAGAGACAGAGAGAGAGAGAGAGAGAGAGAGAGAGAGAGAGTAGAGAGAGAGAGAGAGAGAGAGAGAGAGAGATAAGCAGACAGACAGACAGACAGACACACATGCAGGCAGAATACATATATATATATATAGTATGAAAGAAAAATCTCTGTGAATAGCCAGCTCCGTACCCCTACTCTGAAGGACTGAAAAGTTAGTGCATTTGAAATGCATAATAGTTTGCTTTGATAGCACAATTTATATAAAACAATTTTTTTTTTTTCCAAAGAACACGGAACATTACTCAAAGTTAACGTTAACTGGTATTGTTTCTGTGGTTCACAAATAAAGACATTCGACACAGAAAAGTTTTATCAAAGCAAACTATATATATATATAGTCTACCTGATCCATGCACACCTCTCTACATTCCTCCTCACCGGGAGTATGTTGGTGTTTACTACGATTTCTATGACCTCCCTTATTGAATCCTTCACTGGATCCACCAACATGGCATCCCATCTCTTCTACTCTATTCGAGGGATTGTAATTTTATATCATTACTATTTTTGTTATTTTATACAAGATGTTTACCATTTCTTTTGAATTAAGTGCTGGTTTGCTTTTATTGTGGACTTTCAATCTGGTGCAAAGAAGACAACCTTTCTCTTGGAGAAAGTTTTCTAGCTCAGTTTGAATGTTCACTGTGGACATTCTTTGCAGGCCGATATGCAGAATGAAGAGTCTTTCTCAAAGACGAAACAGCTGTCTTTGCATAGGCATTGTCTATCTCTCCCCCCCCCCCCCCCCCTCCCCCCCCCCCCCCACCCCACCCCCCCCCCCCCCCCCCCCCAGCCCCCCCCCCACCACCCCCCCCCCCCCCCCCCCCCCACCCCCCCCCCCCCCCCCCCCCCCCCCCCCCCCCCCCCCCCCCCCATTGGAAGAAAAAGTAAATCAGCACATTATTTTCTTTTATTCTTTTCAGAACACAGAACAAATCGTAAAGTTAAAATTAAAGTTAGAGTTTCTTTCTTAAGTTCACAAACTGATACACTGGACACAAACAAAGTTTTATTAAAGCAAGCTATATATATAAGAGGAAAGTTTAATGGTGTGGTTGTTTTTTCTTCTTCAATTCTTGTACGTTTTGTTCGGGGACTTCCCAGAGCTGAGGTATTGACCTACAGGGCCAAACCCAGCAACACCAGGGTCCCCTTTGTCATCACGCATCACCCGTCCAACCCACCACTGCGGGATTGGCTTGATGAGGGGCAGGGTGTGCTTCACAGCAGTGCACGCATGAGGAAAGCTGTGCCCAAAGTGCTTGTTGTTGGGGCGAGGAACTCGAGGAGCATACGCAACCTCCTCATGCCCTCTGCCCTTCCCCGAGTCAGTCCAACCCAGGAACAGGCTGGAGTGGTGAAGTGTGATGGCAGGTGTGTCATCTGCCGTGAACACTTGGTGGAGGGCAAGTCCTTCTCCAGCTCCACCACAGGAGAACGGTTCACTGTCCGCCACAGCATGAACTGCAGGTCTTCCAACATCATCTACCTGCTCTCTAGAGAGAGAAAGACAGAGAGAGAGAGAGAGAGAGAGAGAGAGAGAGAGAGAGAGAGAGAGAGAGAGAGAGAGAGAGAGAGAGAGAGAGAGAGAGAGAGAGAGAGAGAGAGAGAGAGAGAACTTGAAAACTTGAAAACTTGAAAACTTAAACTTTATTTTCCAAGGATATAGATTTTTAGGCAACGCCTATTCTTCCAATCTGTCCTTGATACATATAATACTAACGCAGAACACAAACATGGCACGGCATACTATTACACAAAGGTAGCAAAACATTTGATATTATGAAACATAGATAGGCTGAAATATGGGTTTATAAAACTTGCACTATAATGTTTTAATACTTGCGCGTGCATACAAGCATGCAACCATACTTACACACTAGCGCGCATGTATATAGAGGAAACATACATTATAGAACAGGGCAAATAAATGCATCATAGGGTATGTAACAGGTAACAGTTTGCACTAAATTGAGGACACCATTTCTAACATATATTAGGCACATTGCATGCGAATAGTAAGCAAATAGAATAAAATGAACTGAATACATACTAACATTGTCATAAGCATTTAGCATATCAGGAGATATGACCCTGGGGGGCGAAATGAGATTAAGGAGGGTCGACTGTTAGTGTCTTTCGAACACTCGTTTTGAAGGCTGCGATAGAGGAGCATAGTTTAATGTCACGCGGAAGGGAGTTCCATATGAAGGAACCCGAAAAGGTAAAGCTCGACTTAAATTTATCAATTCTTGTTTGTGGCAAAATATAATTACATGAACCATACCGTTGTGAGGCTTGTGTAACTAGATTTTTCAGGTATTGTGCAGCTAAGCCGTTGTGTACTTTGTAAATGAGAATGGTTTATATCTCTAGGACCGTGCTCACCTTTTGGCACAGTCATATGCGTTGTTGCTGGTTGGTGTCATTCTTGAATGCTATTTTTGTTGTCTGTTGATGAATAATTGATTGTAAAGCGCTTTGGGCTCATCTGAGGTAACGCGCTATATAAATGTACTATTATTATTATTATTATTATTATTATTATTATTATTATTATTATTATTGTAGCTAAGCTGTGATTGCAGTGGAAGTATGTTTAACTGGGCTTGTTTTTTCTAATGTACTGAGTTCAGGATCAGTAAGAATTATTTTAGCTGCCCTTTTGTGCATGGAATTGAGTTTCAATAGGTGACAATTAGCTGCAGAGTCCCAGACTACAGATGCGTAATTAATGTGCGAGAGACAGTGGGCATGAAAAAACATTTTGCGCGCATCTATATCTATGAAGGGTGTAAGTTTTTTTAGTAGGAATAGGCTGCGTGCAACTTTATTCAATATGGGATTGCCATTTTAGTTAGGAGAGAGAGAGAGAGAGAGAGAGAGAGAGAGAGAGAGAGAGAGAGAGAGAGAGAGAGAGAGAGAGAGAGAGAGAGAGAGAGAGAGAGAGAGAGAGAGAGAGAGAGAGAGAGAGAGAGAGAGAGAGAGAGAGAGAGAGAGAGAGAGTTAGTTATGTGTTCAAATGCGTTTCTTGTAGTGATTGTTTTTTCTTCTTTTCATTTGTTGTTTTTTCACGTTTCTAGCAATATAATTGTTTTCTTTTATCCAAGGACAGATTGTAAGAATAGGCATCGCCTAAACTCTGTATCCTTGTTAAATAAAGTTGTTCAGTGTTCAGTGTCTCCCTTGTATAAGAACGATCAAAATAGACTGCATTTTCCGTCTTCTTTTCACCAAACGAAGTGAAATAAAAGACTACCCTATGCGTAACACAATACCGAGTGCGTGTTGTCAGTGATGTAGCCCATGATAAAAGGTGGCCCGATGGGCATGGCGGACCAAATGATATCGTAAGAAGTGGGCGGGGTCGTAAGACAGGGGGGGGGGGGGGGGTGGGTCTGCGGGGAGTCTCAGGGAGTGTTAGTGAGTCCTGTGTTGGTGTGGCGTGGCCCTGTGCGGGCTAGGGGGGGGGGGGGGGGGTCTGCGGGGAGTCCAGGGAGTTACATTGTTCCTGGGTTAAAGCATAGTGGCCTTGTGGGGGCCCAGGGACGAAGCTCCCGGAACATTTAGCATTTTAGTGATTATTAAAAACTTGAGCAATGTTCTTACTGTTCACCCTTGTATAAGGTACATGGTTGGGGCAAGGGGGGGGGGGGGGGGGGGGGGGGGGGTCCGTAAAACCCTGGAAACCCCCGTCAGATCCGCCCTTTATGGGTAAGGTTTTATTGCGCCTGCCAACTCTGTTTGACCCTGTCTATACTTAGATGTGCCACCCCCCCTACATTTCTCGGTTAATTGTATTTTTCCGTGATTGCCTTTCTTACCATACATTAAGCTGTATTTTAGGAACATTTTTAGCTAATAACCTTTTTGGAATACTAACCCTATCCCTAACCCTATCCCTAACCCTATCCCTAACCCTATCCCTATCCCTAACCCTATCCCTAACCCTATCCCTAACCCTATTCCTAACCCTATCCCTAACCCTAACCCTACCCCCCACCCTATAAGACGGAAAAACGCAACGAACCACAACTGTGACAAATCGCGGTGTACTGCACTACATAGTGGGGGGTAGGGTTAGGTTTAGGGGTAGGGTTAGGGTTAGGGTTAGTATTCCAAAAAGGTAATTAGCTGAAAATGTTCCTAAAATACAGCTTCATGTATGGTAAGAAAGGCAAACACGGAAAAATACAATTAACCGAGAAATGCAGGGGGGGTGGCACATCTTGACCTTTACCACTTTTTCTTCTGTATGTGTCCCCGTCAGTATGTGTCCCCAATTCTGTCTCTGTGTGTCCCTATCTCTAGGTGTCCCCGTGTCTATATGTCCTCGATTTTATTTACATATGTCCCCCATCTCTATGTGTTTGCAATTTCGTCTCTAGGTGTCCCCGTCTCTATGTCTTCCCGCCAATATCTGTCCCCGTCTCTATGTGTTTCCATCTCTATATGTCCCCATGTCTATGTGTCCTCGTTTTCGTCTGTATGTGTCCCAGTCGCTATGTGTCCCCATCACACACACACACACACACACACACACACACACACACACACACACACACATACATACATATATATATATATATATATATATATATATATATATATATATATATATACGCACGCGCACACGTACACGTACACACACATGCACACGCGCGCGCGTTTTGCGCGCGCGCTCGCACAAACACACACACACACACACACACACACACTCACTCATATACAAACAAAAACAAACAAACACACACACACACAAACACACACACACACACACACACCACGCATACACACACCACACACACACACACATACACGCACGAACGCGCGCACACACACACACACATACACACACACACACATGCCACACACACACACACACACACACACACACACACACACACACACACACACACACACACACACACACACACACACACACACACACACACACACAAGCACACACATGCACCGATGGAGAGAGAGAGAGAGAGAGAGAGAGAGAGAGAGAGAGAGAGAGAGAGAGAGAGAGAGAGAGAGAGAGAGAGAGAGAGAGAGAGAGAGAAAGAGAGGGAGGGCAGAGACAGGCGGACAGAAAGCAAAGGAGACAAAAAAAGATCCCCTGGCCCAGATACCTCCCATCCCAGTAACCCAACACATTCCCATAGCTTTAACCCTTTCAGCGCCAATGTCGCATTTATGCATCACAATGGTTAAACATCCATGTCACTAAAAGGTATGAAATCAGGTTCTGTTATCTGAAGACCCTATTTTCTTAATTTCGGGAGGTAAGGATAGGCCTAATGTTATGCATGTCACAGAGGAATTCACAATATTGCAAAAACATTTATTTTTCTCTACCCAGTTAAGCGTAATAATAATAATAATAATAATAATAATAATAATAATAATAATAGTACATTTATATCGCGCTTTACCTCAAATGAGCCCAAAGCGCTTTCATTGTATATTGTGTCTGAAATATGTCTGGCGGTGAAAGGGTTAAGAAGTGTCAACTGTAGAAGGAAATTGCACTTTAATCCAGTCGGCTCTTCTTTCACGCAAAGTCGTGGCTGGTATGATGCGCCCTGTTTCCTTCTAGTCCAGGGTAGGGAGGGACTTTAGTTGTGCCTCACAACAGACTAGAAGCAAAACAACGACTGAACGAGCCACAGGAGGTCTTTGCCTGTTCATTCGCCAACATCATACAGAAATACATCACTTGTGAAATTTGGGGTGGGTATATCAAGACGTTTGCCTGTGTGGTAACCAATGCAGTTATTTCGGCCCGAATCTATTGGCAAAATATACCCGTGTGGTTGACCAAACAATTTACAAATGAGCCATTGTCATGAAGGACTACAGTAACTATGAAATGTGATGCGAATGTGTTGTGTGCGTGTGCGGATACCGATACAATTAGTTGACAAACGCTAATATAGTACAGAAGACGTGCGTTTGAGCCTAAATCTATTATCACATATTTATCAATACAATGAGGCATAATCATATAGGACTATAGTAACTATGAAGTTTGATCTGACTATATCCAGTTTATTAAACTGAGTGGTCACCTGTGGTATTGTTGTACACATGTTTGATATAGTAATCAATGTACATGAAACTAGAATGTCGGCATGAATCTAGTATCAAAAGTGTTTGTCTGGTTTGGCAATGCAATGCAGAAACATTAAATTTATCAGTCAATGTGAAGAAATTACATATTCTGTATGAGTATACTTATTATCAAGTAATGTGTTTGACTGGTTGCCAATACAATTAGTCTACAAACGTTGAGAGAGAAGTCAGTGTAAAGAAACTTTGAGATTAGGACTGAACATTAATACAATCATCAAAGAACTTTTGCATGTGTGGTAGCCAACACAATTTACCCATTTTTATTACAGCAGTCGGTGTACAGAAATCGTAACACCCTGTGCGAGCATTACCAGACGTCTTTGATAATGTTGGCAGCGCAACTTACAAACGAGTCAGTGCCACATGGACGACAATAACTTTGACATTTGGACATTTGTTTTAAAGTGATTCCCTGTTTTGGCAGCCAATACGTTTACATACGTTAGTACAGCGTCGTGTAGTGTAAGTATGAGACTGGGCCTGGGCGCATCCAAAAAGGTGTTCGCCTGCTTGGTGGTGAATGCCTTCTACTTTGTGGGGGTGTGGCTGTATTTCTCCACGTATTACTACCCGGGAACTGGCCTCACAGGAGCACCGGGGGTCCACAGTGCATCGTCAGCACTGCAGGTCAGGTCACATGTCTTGTTTGTGGCAAAGTTTAAAGTCTTTCTTCCCTTTCTTCTTTGTGTCTCTCTTTTTGCTGTTTATTGTTGTGTTCACAATTTGTTTGTGTGGTACTTTGGTCAGTGACGTTCAAGTCTATTTCAGGGTTTTTTCACAATTCATAATTCACAATTCACAAACAAACGGATCGTCTTCAAATAAAACGAAGAAAAACATTTTGGACGTGCACAGGAAATTCAAACTGGCAAGATATTTAGCATAAACTCAGACATAATACATGGAATATAACCGATGCACATGTAATTCATTTAGAACAATAAGTTATCAAGACCACACACACACACACACATACACATTTGTTTATCAAATAAGAGACCCTGATGATGCAGTTGATTACTGGACCCGTACGTTTATTTCTGTATACGATAAACATGCCCCTTTTATAAAGAAAAGAATAAAACATTCTATTAAACCACCTTGGATAACAAACGAAATTGATGATGAAAGATATAAAAGAGAAAGTTTACTGTTGTCCAAGGATAAGGAAAAATTGCAGCAACAAACAAACAAAGTAAACTCAATGAAACGCAAAGCAAAAACAAAATATTTTCAAAATTTAATTTGTTCATCACAAAATCAAAAATTGGTCTGGAAAGCCATTAACATGTTAACTAATGCTAACTCCAACAATCACAATCCAATAAACGAAATATCACCTGATGACATTAACCTTCATTTTACTAACGTTGCTAACAACATAATTTTAAATGACAAATCCAACCAAAACGATTTATCAGTTCTGCAAGAATTCTGTCGATCAAAGAACATTACTTCAACCTTCACCATTCCGCACATTTCAGTCAATGAAGTACTGTTCGAACTCTTACATTTAAAACAGTCAGGGAGTCGCGATTTAGATGGAATGGATGGGAAAATACTGAAAACCGCTTCATTTGCTATAGCAGACACTCTCACTTACATATATAACTTATGCATTGATAAAAAACAGTTTCCTCTAAAATTCAAGCAAGCAAAAGTTATACCATTACATAAAAGCGGTGATCGATCAAATCCAGCTAACTACAGACCTATATCAATATTAAGTATATTGTCTAAACCACTTGAAAAGCACATCCAAAAACATTTGAATTCTCATTTGAATCATTACGATTTAATAAATG
>CM065687.1:3796192-3803692 GCA_017654935.2 Phymorhynchus buccinoides
ATGTACAGTGTGAATACTTGTCAGTCTTGACTCCCTGTGTGGTGACTGTACTATCACATTGTGATTTTGCCTGTGTGCTATGTGTGTGTGTGTGTGTGTGTAGACATTGTGTGTGTGTGCATGTATTTGTGTGTGTGTGTGCGTGTGTGCGCATGCGTGTGCGTGTGTGTGTGTGTGTATGCATGTGAGTGTGTGTGTAAATGTGTGTGTAAATGTGTGTGCATGTTGTGAGTGTGTAAATGTGTGTGTGTGTGTGTGTGTGTGTGCATGTTGTAAATGTGTGTGTGTATACATTGTGTGTGTGTGTGTGTGCATGTTGTGTGTGTGTAAATGTGTGTGTGCATGTTGTGAGTGTGTAGTGTGTGTGTGTAATGTGTGTGTGCATTGGTGTGAATGTTGTGTGTGTGTGTGTATGTTGTGTGTGTGTGTACATACATTGTGTGTGGGCATGTTGTGTATAAATGTGTGTGTGTGTGTGTGTATGCGACTCTTGTGTGCCACTGTGTGACTGGAGTCTTTCTATGTGACTGTCATGTGGGTGTTAGTACTGTTACTGGTAGTTAACAGGTAGGTAGGTGGTGGTGGTGCGCGTGTGTGGTTATGAGGTAGGTAGACTGACTGTTAACACTGTGCTCCACCCATCCAACTTCAGTCATAAGGCTACCCAACTGTGAATCTGTAAGTGTAACTGTGTAAGGCATGAATCTTATCAAATATTACTATCTACGTGAAGCTGATAAAGTCCTGCTAATTTTGTTCACTATGTAATTACCCCCACTCATCATTCTTATACAAAATATTAGCAAGGCTGTGCACTTTAGACCCGGCGCCCGTTGTCTAGCGCCCCTCCCCCCCCCCCCCCCCCCTCATGTTTACAACCCATGGTCTAGATGTATAAATGTACACATCACCCTTTGTTCAATTTCGTTATCTCCTCTCTTGGCCTCACTATTTCATTCTTTGATTAACCAAACTTCCTTTCGAGGCTTACCAGTTTGTTCTGTGTTGTGTGTTGTTTATGTGTAACATATTCAAGGTTAGAAGGCTGTGCCACTCTTGGATAGATGTTGATTTGTTTGTATGTCATCCTCTCCACCATTGTTGATGCGTACTGTGTGGGTGGAGGCGAACTTGGCACATTCTTTTTTGAGAATGATGCTTTGTTTGTCTCACTTCTGTTCTGACCCACGCACTGCTAGGTGATCGGTATCGTAATCAACTTTGGTGGAGGGGAGTTAATTAGAAAGAGAGTATTCACCCTTTGTTGAATTTAGTTTAGCTTAGGTTTGCGCAATCATTGTTAAACTTAATCAAATTAAACAATCAAGAAAGGGCGTAAAAGGGCCGAGAGGCCCACTTCTAGCCCTATTAGTATTACACTTCTACACTACTACTACTACTACACAGGGCTCCCAATAGTCCCACAAAACAAGGGGTCCCAGGGACTCCTTCACTTACAGCATAGAGAGTCCTAGAGGTGGAATAGAGGGTCCCAGTGGCATTGCGAAAGCTAAAAATAATTTTTCTAGTGCATCCCTGGGACCCCCTGCACATTCTTTAAAAGCCTTAAGGGTCCTCTAGAATTCTAGTACTTCATAGACCCCCAAATGGGGGTCCCTGGGAGCTACTGTATTGCGGTCTACATGATTCATTGAATATAGTGAACAATACTACAGTGGAATACTGCTAGCTCAAAAATGGGTAACTCAAAAACATTGGATAAATAAAAAATAAAAAAATTTGGTCCCAGTTTAATTATAAAGTTAAATGAGGCTTACTTGAAGTCGAAGTTTAACCCTTTCACCGCCAATGTCGCATTTATGCACCACACTGGTTTTAACACCCATGTCACTAAAAGGCATCAAGTCAGGGCCTGTTATCCAAAGACCCTGTTTTCTTGATTTGGGGAGGTAAGGACAGACCTAATGTCATACACGTCACAGGAATTCTCAGTATTGCAGATACAAATTATTCTCTACCTAGCTAAGTTTAATGGTATTTTTTGTCTGAAAAATGGCTGGCGGTGAAAGGGTTAACTGTAATTATATTGAGTGTGCTGTTGGGAAGAGGTACACACACTCTGACCAGGGGATTAACCAATCAGCATACGAGATATAATAATCTTTCTAAAGAGTCTTTTTAACTCAAAATCCCGCTCTGGCATAAGGCTGTGTTCAGACCATAAGCTAGAACACCAAGGCTACATGAAAATGTTCTGCATAGTTATGCGGGGATTGTCTTTTAGCCATGACAAGCTTCTAGCGTAACATCATCGGTCTAAAAAAAACACGAAATTGGAGTGTGGCTGCTCATGTGGCGGAGTTAAAAAAAAAGGTCACACACGTAATGTTCTCATCCCTAGCTGGTGCATTTCTACCGTAGTGTTCAAGTGCGTCTCGGCTGTTGGGGTGATCCCTGGAGTCTTTAAGCCAGGGCATGACAACACTAGCAACAACAATTACTCAAAATATTGGCTTTCTCAAAATAAAATTTCAGTCCCTCTTTCTAATCTTCTGTGAACCCAGGCCATAGGGCCATAATGAGTAAGGTATGTATGTGTCCGTTTTTTCAGTTTTCACTGGTCTCTCCGCTGCGTAGAGCCGACACATTCTGATTTTGGAGGAGCTCAAAGGAGAAAAAGTATTTGGAAGATTTGTTTTGTAAAAAGGCAGGAGAATGGGCCAATAAGTCAGAAAGATGGTAGATGATAGAAAGCAAAGGGAAAAGGCAGAGTCAAAGAGAGTGGCAGATTAGGGGAAGTTACAAGCCCAGAACTTCCAGAAGGTGGGGAAACTATTTCTTACAAAAGACCCCCCGGGGAGAATCAGTCCCTCCAATTTTGACTTTAAAAGCGATTTTCACTGTAATAGCAGGATTTCAACACATTCACAGACAATATTGCTTAAAGGGTAAACAACGGGTCTTTTTCGCCGTAAAAGCTCTGCCTGGCGGTGGTTCGCACAACAGGGAACAAAGAAGGGCGAACCGTCTCTCTCGCCAGCTGTGATTCAAATGCGGCGCGCGCTCAGCGCCTCCCCTCTTTTATAGTCCGGCCGTACCAGAGTGTAGAGTGGCACAGTGGTAGCGCGTTCGCCTCGTGTCAAGTAAACCCGAGTTCGAACCTGGATACAGGGGATTTTTTTCTCTCACTTTGCACTAGGCCTTATGGTCTGAACGTGGAGTCTTTCGGATGAGACGATAAACCGAGGTCCCATGTGCCCATGCACTTAGCACACGTTAAACCCAGTGGTAACGAAAAAGTTGTCATTTGGTCAAAATTTACCCCCCACCCCCTTTTCCTTCCTCATCAGTCACACAAAAATTGCATGCAAAAAAAAAAAAAGTTGGGTGGCGCGCCTCTGGCTGCGACGCGCTCTCCAGGTGGGAGCAACCCGAATTTCACAGAGACGCCTCTGTGACTATAAAGTACCTAATACCTAATACCTTTAATCAGATTGATGGCTGACAGAAGTGGTGCCAGTTGGACAGCCGTAGCACTGAGGTTGGCTGTGTGGGGCAGGGCCTTGGGTGGGTGTCAGTCGTGTGGTGTCATGTCACTGCCTGCCTCAGTGCCTTGCCTCGAGGGGACACAGTTGGGGGCTTAGGTGCTGTGTAGTCCGTCACTGTGTTCTTTTTTGCTTGTTAATTGTGCATGAGCTGTGTCAGGGTGATGGGGGTGGGGGGTGGGGTTGTGTCGTGTGTGTGTGTGTGTGTGTGTGTGTGTGTGGTGTGTGTGTGTGTGTGTGTGTGTGTGTGTCACTGTGTGTGTGTGTGTGTGTGTGTGTGTGTGTGTGTGTGTGTGTGTGTATATATGTCACTTTATGTGTGTGTGTATATATATTGTGTGTGTGTGAGAGAGAGAGAGAGAGAGAGAGAGAGAGAGAGAGAGAGAGAGAGAGAGAGCATGTACACAGCCTCAGGGCTGCATTCAAAAAGAACTATGAAAAGGTGCCTTGGCTCCCTCCCCTCATTCTTCTATCTCTCACTCCACAGAGTGTTCGTCTTTGTCAGTCCCTCTGTCTTTCTGTCCAGGCTGTATCTTGTGAACTGTTCTACAGAATCGCTTCAAATTTTGTGTGGTGGTGCATTGCTACGAATAGAGGGGGGTCTGTGGACAAACTATAACTGTGCTGACCTTGACCTTGGAGTTTGACCCTGAAAACGTAATTTTTTTCTGTGTGGCCATATCTTTCACATCGATGGACTTACGATGTTCAGACTTGGTATGTGGGTCAGTGATCGCATTTACTGATAATTATCAATAAAATACTGATTGCAAAACCAAAATACTGAAAACAATTGAATAGTGTCAGTCCCAGGGACTGATAAAATGTTGCTAGGACTGATCAATTGTTTAACTGAGGCTTTGATATTGTGGTTTTCACTGGTTTTTGTTTCCCCTGGGACTGGTTTTGACACCGGTTGTTGGGGGGCATTATCACTGATGGGACTGGTTTTTGAAATCCCTAGCGTGATCACTGTGGGTGCTGTGGCTTAAATGGATGGTAATTCCCAATATTGGGTACTGATCAAGGTCAAGGTTAGGAACGTAGATCTTGGGCATGTCAAATTGGTGTTTTAGCCTCTCTTTTTGTGTGTGTGGCAAATTTTAAAAAAGTTTGTGTCTGCTTTCAGGAGAGTGACAACCTCTGGTGGGATGCCTTTGCCACAGAGTTCTTTGAGGACCTACGTTGTGGGCACTGAAAGGGTTAAAAAGTTTGTGTCTGCTTTCAGGAGAGTGACAACCTCTGGTGGGATGCCTTTGCCACAGAGTTCTTTGAGGACGATGCCTCCCTGACCCTGACCTTCTGCCTGGAGGATGGACCTAAGAGATACAGTCAGTGTGTGTGTGTGTGTGTGTGTGTGTGTGTGTGTGTGTGTGTGTGTGTGTGTGTGTGTGTGTGTGTGTGTGAATGCCTCCATGACCCTGACCTTCTGCCTGGAGGATGGACCTAAGAGATACAGTCAGTGTGTGAGTGTGTATATGTGTGTGTGTGTGTGTATGTGTGTGTTTAATTTTTACTTTTTTTTTAATACAATGTACTGGTATATTTCTCCGAATTTCCTCCGTCAGTCAAGTGGTTTATGATAATAGAACTACAGCAGAGTCCTGATAACTCAAAAACGGGTAACTCAAAACACTGAATAACTCACAATAATATTTGGGTCCCAGTTTTATAATCTCTGTGTTGAAAAGTCTTTTTAACTCAAAGTATTGGCTATCTCAAAATAAGATTTCAGTCCCTTAATTATTGTGAGTTATCCAGGGTTTAGAGTTATCAGGATTCCACTGTCACTTGAAAAGTCTTTTTAACTCAAAATATTGGCTATCTCAAAATAAGATTTCAGTCCCTTCAATTCTGATGTAAGCGATTTGTACTGTACATGGACAAGTTAGAATAACTGATATTTTCATAATAAGGGCGTGTGCAGGTACATGCAGAAACCTGTGCGCATAACCCATCCACAATCCACAAATAAAGTGAAAGAAAGTCACAAATAAGTGCATGGGATATGGGGATGGGTTTCAAGTCAAGTCAAGTCGAAGTCAAAATGATCTTTAATGACGATAAAGGAATAAGCTAAACAACACTTTTTTTCATCCTGTCGTCATAAATATATAAGAAATACAACTGAAGCAAACAAGATGAAAAGCAAAAACTGTAAACAAAAAAATCAATTTACAATGAAATATATGGAAAAAATACTCATATGTTCCGCAAGCACAATACCATTTCAGTGTAATGTGTACACTCCTTCATATTTCTTACTTCCAGGTTGTTTGGTTTTTCCCCGGATTGCAGATGGGTTTCCAATCCTATCCGCAATTTGCGTGTTTATGTGTTATGCCCAATCCGTGATATTGCCTATTTCATGAAATGGGCAAAATGCTTTTCTCAATTTATGAAATGGATAATGTATATCACATTTTTGAATCCCCATTCACACAGGTATTGATTAAGATTGATTCAATGGTATCACACTTTTCTACATTGTATTTGCACCCCTATCCTGCCCCCCAACTCGACCAGATGCTAAGCTGGGGCATGCCTGAGCCACATGTTGAATCAAATGTTTTATCAAATTAAGTCTGAATAAAATAATTTTAACTCATCTACAGATTCGTTTGAACCAATTCTTGATCTATGTGTGCTAATGAACAAAAACTATTTTTCATTCATATTGCTTTTCTCAATTGCAAGTTATAAATTGGATATTTCACGAACTGGGCAAAATTTCATGGATTGGGCGTAACATATTTACACGCAGCCTAAAACCCTCACACATTCGCTTCTATGGGTTTTCCAATCCCATCCGCAATGTGCATGTATATGTGCACACACGCAGCCTAAAACCTGCACACATTCGCTTCTATGGGTTTTCTTTTTTCGCCGTGCGTGCAGCCATCGGGCGGACGCTGATCCCGCGCTACTTCCGCAGCATCTTTGAGGGCGGGGTGACGGACCTCCACTACGTGCTGAAGCACCCCAAGGAGTCCTTCCACAACACCACCATCAGCCTGGACTGCGAGCAGGCCTCCATGGTCACCCAGCATGGCAAGCCCATGTTCCCCTACGTGAGTGGTACAAACAACACCCCGTGTGTTCCCCTATAGGAGTGGTACAAACAAACCCTGTGTTCCTCTATAGGAGTGGTACAAACAAACCCAACGTTCCCCTACATGAGTGGGACAACAAACCATGTGTTCCCTCCCCTATAGGAGTGCAGACCTGTTTACTCTACTCTTTTCGAGTTGTATTCTACTCAATTTGGACCTCTACTACTCTTCAAAATTGAAAATAATGCTCTAATTACTCATTTTCAGTGAACATTGTTTGATGGTTTAATGAAGAGGACTACTCATTTTACACAAAAACTACTCATTTCAGCTATCCAGACTACTCAAGAATTGTGTAGGGGGTAAACAGGTCTGGGAGTGGTACAACAAGCCCCATGTTCCCCTAATAGGAGTGGTACAAGCAAACCCAATGTTCCCCTATAGGAGTGGTACAAACAAACCCAACGTTCCCCTATAGGAATGGTAGAAACAAACCCTGTGTTCCCCTATAGGAATGGTACAAACAAACCCTGTGTTCCCCTATAGGAGTGGTACAAACAAACCCTGTGTTCCCCTATCGGAGTGGTACAAACAAACCTAATGTTCCCCTATATGAGTGGTACAAACAAACCCCATGTTCCCCTATAGGAGTGGTACAAACAAACCCTGTGTTCCCCTATAGGAGTGGTACAAACAAACCCTATCGCAGTGGTACAAACAAACCCCATGTTCCCCTATTGGCCACTGCAACAACCTCCTTTTGCAAGAGTGAATGCCCTTGGTGGGTGGGAGGAAGATGCTTGAGTACTGACCAAACTCTCACCAATAACCCTATTTGAGGCCACTGAATGGCTGCCTTTTGCAATAGCCCAACTTGCAGTGGCCTATAGGAGTGGTACAAAGAAACCCTGTGTTCCCCTATAGGAGTGGTACAAAGAAAC
>CM065687.1:3808692-3813007 GCA_017654935.2 Phymorhynchus buccinoides
TGCGTGAATCGTGATGGAGTGTATGGGTGCGTTGCCCCATATTATTATGTTAATGTATACCCTAGTGTATTCGTGATGAAGTCCCTGTGTATCTCACAGGCGGTGTGTGCGTGAATCGTGATGGAGTGTATGGGTGCGTTGCCCCATATTATTATGTTAATGTATACCCTAGTGTATTCGTGATGAAGTCCCTGTGTATCTCACAGGCGGTGTGTGCGTGAATCGTGATGGAGTGTATGGGTGCGTTGCCCCATATTATTATGTTAATGTATACCCTAGTGTATTCGTGATGAAGTCCCTGTGTATCTCACAGGCGGTGTGTGCGTGAATCGTGATGGAGTGTATGGGTGCGTTGCCCCATATTATTATGTTAATGTATACCCTAGTGTATTCGTGATGAAGTCCCTGTGTATCTCACAGGCGGTGTGTGCGTGAATCGTGATGGAGTGTATGGGTGCGTTGCCCCATATTATTATGTTAATGTATACCCTAGTGTATTCGTGATGAAGTCCCTGTGTATCTCACAGGCGGTGTGTGCGTGAATCGTGATGGAGTGTATGGGTGCGTTGCCCCATATTATTATGTTAATGTATACCCTAGTGTATTCGTGATGAAGTCCCTGTGTATCTCACAGGCGGTGTGTGCGTGAATCGTGATGGAGTGTATGGGTGCGTTGCCCCATATTATTATGTTAATGTATACCCTAGTGTATTCGTGATGAAGTCCCTGTGTATCTCACAGGCGGTGTGTGCGTGAATCGTGATGGAGTGTATGGGTGCGTTGCCCCATATTATTATGTTAATGTATACCCTAGTGTATTCGTGATGAAGTCCCTGTGTATCTCACAGGCGGTGTGTGCGTGAATCGTGATGGAGTGTATGGGTGCGTTGCCCCATATTATGTTAATGTATACCCTAGTGTATTCGTGATGAAGTCCCTGTGTATCTCACAGGCGGTGTGTGCGTGAATCGTGATGGAGTGTATGGGTGCGTTGCCCCACATTATTATGTTAATGCATACCCTAGTGTATTCGTGATGAACTCCTGGTGTCTCTCTCACAGGCGATGGATCCAGCCATGATGGAACAGCTGCCCAAAAACATCACCCGCCAGGGGCTCACCAACTACACACTCAATTTCCTCAGGGTGAGTCTACCGCAAGGTTTTCGCTTTTATCTCGTAGCAAAATATCCCTCCGCCAAGGAGCGCAGGCAGATTTGAGGGGGGTTACGGGGTTTGGGAACCACCACACTCCCCACTCTTCATTTTTTGTTGGTTAACTCTTTCACCACATACTAATTCCCAGTAACTCTTACACCACATACTAATTCCCAGTAACTCTTACACCACATACTAATTCCCAGTAACTCTTACACCACATACTAATTCCCAGTAACTCTTACACCACATACTAATTCCCAGTAGCTCTTACACCACATACTAATTCCCAGTAGCTCTTACACCCCATACTAATTCCCAGTAGCTCTTACACCCCATACTAATTCCCAGTAGCTCTTACACCCCATACTAATTCCCAGTAACTCTTACACCCCATACTAATTCCCAGTAACTCTTACACCCCATACTAATTCCCAGTAACTCTTACACCCCATACTAATTCCCAGTAGCTCTTTCACCACATACTAATTCCCAGTAACTCTTACACCACATACTAATTCCCAGTAACTCTTACACCACATACTAATTCCCAGTAACTCTTACACCACATACTAATTCCCAGTAGCTCTTACACCCCATACTAATTCCCAGTAACTCTTACACCACATACTAATTCCCAGTAACTCTTACACCACATACTAATTCCCAGTAACTCTTACACCACATACTAATTCCCAGTAGCTCTTACACCACATACTAATTCCCAGTAACTCTTACACCACATACTAATTCCCAGTAGCTCTTACACCACATACTAATTCCCAGTAGCTCTTTCACCACATACTAATTCCCAGTAACTCTTACACCACATACTAATTCCCAGTAGCTCTTTCACCACATACTAATTCCCAGTAGCTCTTACACCCCATACTAATTCCCAGTAGCTCTTTCACCACATACTAATTCCCAGTAGCTCTTTCACCACATACTAATTCCCAGTAGCTCTTTCACCACATACTAATTCCCAGTAGCTCTTTCACCACATACTAATTCCCAGTAACTCTTACACCACATACTAATTCCCAGTAGCTCTTACACCCCATACTAATTCCCAGTAACTCTTACACCCCATACTAATTCCCAGTAGCTCTTTCACCACATACTAATTCCCAGTAGCTCTTTCACCACATACTAATTCCCAGTAGCTCTTTCACCACATACTAATTCCCAGTAGCTCTTACACCCCATACTAATTCCCAGTAGCTCTTACACCACATACTAATTCCCAGTAACTCTTACACCACATACTAATTCCCAGTAACTCTTACACCACATACTAATTCCCAGTAACTCTTACACCCCATACTAATTCCCAGTAACTCTTACACCACATACTAATTCCCAGTAACTCTTACACCACATACTAATTCCCAGTAACTCTTACACCACATACTAATTCCCAGTAACTCTTACACCACATACTAATTCCCAGTAACTCTTACACCACATACTAATTCCCAGTAACTCTTACACCACATACTAATTCCCAGTAGCTCTTTCACCACATACTAATTCCCAGTAACTCTTACACCACATACTAATTCCCAGTAACTCTTACACCACATACTAATTCCCAGTAACTCTTACACCCCATACTAATTCCCAGTAGCTCTTTCACCACATACTAATTCCCAGTAGCATACTAATTTAGCTTTTCCCCAAATACTAATTCCCAGTTAATTCCCAGTAGCTCTTTCACCACATACTGCTATTTCCCAGTAGTAACTCTTACACCACATACTAATTCCCAGTAGCTTCTTTCACCACATACTAATTCCCAGTAACTCTTACACCCCAGACTAATTCCCAGTAGACCATAGACGTAGTAAAATCGGCAGTTATCTCTATCTACTTTTACTTAGACCAAGTGTGAGTGTTTGGTATTGTTGGACAGAACAAGTCTCTAGCTATACCTACGTCAAGTTTCTTAGCACTGCATGAATCATACCCAGATAGTGTTTTTTTTGCCCTACTTGCCACTTTATGGCCGCGCTTTCGGTTATTCAGCTGTTTGCGGAAAAACATTAACCATATAAAGATAACTGATTGTAGTTAAGGGAAGTTTTTTCCCTTAGACCGTACTTAGACTTGCACTGTTCATAGACAAAGTCACCACCTATATATATGCGTGCTGCGTACTGAACGGAGGAAGCTTCTACCACACATATGTGTGTGCTACATCGTGAAAAAGTTAAAGAAAAAGGGGTAGAATCCATGTCAAAATGTTAACTTATTTCTCCAGGAGAGGCCTTGATTGCTTCTTTTCCATTCAAATTATCATCAGCTTATGGGGGGCTTCTTCCCTGAGACACCCCCCTCCCAACTGAGCCATTGGAACCACCCCCTTCTTGACAGACTGATCCGCCCCTGAGGAGGCTAGTTTTTTCGTTGATGGAAGTAGAGTCGATCCTCACCGAAAGTTACTAAACCCTCCACTGCCAGAGCAAAACAGAGAAATTATCGATGTTTTTTAAAATAAAATTTAAAACAGATCTGTTAAACTCGATCTGAGAAAATGGTCTCTAGAAAATGGTCTGGAGGCATATCTTTCCTGATATATATATATATCTTTTACCTCATGTCTGATGTTCTATTTATATTTCAATTTGTAAAGTGCACAGAGCATGCTCATAGTGTGGAATGTTAGCGCTATAGCAAATAAAATTATTATGATTATATTATTATATATCCTGACTTGAGTCACAGATTGGATTCTAGAGGGGAAGTATTGTTTTCTGCTCCTTTTGCTATCTTTGCTGTTTGCTGTTTTCTTGTGTGTCTGTGTTGATAAAAGGCGCATTCGCCGAAATATCCCCGTTGTCTCTTGTGAATAAATGAACGTCACTTTACACTTGTTATGTGCTCGTTTGTTTGTTGTGTTTTCCAGTGACGTAGCAGTCTGTTTCAATTTCCTGTCTAAGCCAAATGCCATCATCATTCCAGGGGGCTATGACATCAAAAGTTATGACATCATCAATGACATCACACATCCAGACAGGACTGGGCAGGGAGGGGGTTAACCCTTTCACCACCAGCCATTTCCAGCAAAAATATACCATTGGGTAGAGAAAAAAATTGTTTGCAATATTATGAATTCCTATGTGATATGTATAACATTAGGCTTATCCTTACCTCCC
>CM065687.1:3813507-3856007 GCA_017654935.2 Phymorhynchus buccinoides
CTCGATCAACAACAATGTTCCTACTGAAAAGTTGCAAAAGCGTCTTTGTGCATTCATTAATGTGTATATGAACAATAATGTGTATGTGAGAGAGGGGGGAGGGGGAGTGGGAGAGTGAGTGAGGGGAGAGGTAGGTGGGGGAGTATATGTTATTTTTGGATATTGTTAGTGTGAGTAAGTTCAGGTGCATGTATATTATAATACAAAATCACTCACTACCAAATGTAGACGATCTATTGTGAATGCTTATCAATTACGGCAAATGTGTCTTTACCTACATAAGATTACTTAGCAGTGCGCGCAGGCGCACGTGTGTGCGCTTATGCGTGCGTGTATGTGTGATCTATGTATTTTTTGTATGCGTTCGTGTGTGTGCGTGTGTTTGTGTGCGCGCGTGCGTGCGGGCATGCGTGTGTGCGGGCGTACGTGTGTGCGGTCGTGCGTGTGTGCGTGCGTGCGTGCGTGTGTGCGGTCGTGCGTGTGTGTTTTGCAACCGGCTGGACATGGTGATATAGTCGTTATTATAGATCGTATTTTTGTGTGTCTCACCTGATTCATGCGCTGTTGAGAAAATATTGGCTGGCTAGATATATAATTACATAAGTTTGTGCTGATTTTTGAGACAGATTTTCTTCGGCATAGACGTTTATTTGATATTTTGCTGCTGGGTTTCCTGCAGATTTTACGTTCTTACTTTTCGAATCCAGTTCAATATTTTGTTTTCTTTTTTCCTCATTCATAAATATTCATTGCTCATTGTTTTCTTGTTCTCTCTTGGGAACGTTGTTACTTACTTAATTTGATTGACATTTGTCCTGGGTTTGTTAAAGGTGTATATGCATCTGAGGATAGTCTAGGCTCGGTAAGCTTAGCACCTTGTTCGTTTGAACACAGTTACTGTAATTGTGATTCACACAGAGTGTGGGCATCGTACATTGCTTTACATTTATGCTTGGTATAGACTAACTTGCCTAATTCATTGCTTGTTCACTTCTACATTGACCGTTTTCAATTGTCTTTGTGCATATATTAATTAATCATTGTTAGTATGTCTTCTACCCTAGATAAATGGCCCTCACAGGAGGGACTTCGTATTGGATACCTAAATATCAATAGTGCCAGAAACAAGACCGATGAAATCGCAACAATACTCCGTAACAATGGTAAACACTTTCATTTATTTTGTATAGCCGAGTCCTGGTTAACTGATGTAATTCCCGATTCTCACGTGTCTATGCCTAACTATAACATGATTCGATTAGACCTCAATGCACCGCGTTCAACAGGTTTACTTTTGTACTGCACTCGTTCCCTAACTCTCAAAAGAATAACTAATTTAGAAAATTATAATGTAGAGTCGATTTGGGTTGAAATAAGTCTGAAGCATTGTACACCCATTATGATAGGATTCCTGTTGACTGGTACGACAGATTCAATTCAATGATGGATGCAGCAATCTTAGAATCAAAGGAAATCATCCTACCTGGCGATTTTAATATTGATCTAACAATCCCTGGAACTAAATGGAATCAAATGTATACAATGTATGGCTTGGATCAAATAATTGATGTTCCAACACGCATTACTGAACATTCTAAAACTTTAATTGACCACATATATGTAAACTCTAAAGCGAATATAACAGAAATATGCTCTGTACAAACCTGTTGTAGTGACCATTGCTCTGTTTGTTTAACTTGGAAGAAAAAAGGCATAAAAATCCCGAAGTCCGGCCATAAAGAAATATTTTACAGGTGTTTTAAGCATTTTGATCAAAATTCGTTACTAGAAGATTTAGTTAACTCCAATTTAAATTATGTCTATCAGATTAGGGACCCCCGATAGAGTTCTGGATTAATAGATTTCAAGAAATATACAACAGACACGCCCCATTAGTGAAAAAAAGAGTTAAGCACGTTCCCAAACCCCCTTGGATAGATAACGACATAGACATAGAAGGATATAAAAGAGACAATTTACTGACTTCAAATGACAAACAAGCATTCCAAAAACAAAGGAACAAAGTAAACTCGATGAAACGAAAGGCAATAAACAAATATTTTCAAAACTTGGTAACTTCATCTAAAAACTCTAATACAATATGGAAAGCTATTAACCTTTTAACTAATAAAAATCCCAGTGATAACGCCCATAATCTTATTAAAGATCTGTCACCTCAGGACTTAAACTCACACTTTGCAAGTGTTGCCGAGAAGCTGATTGCCGATGACAAAACTGATGAAAATGACCTTCAACTTCTTAATGATTACTGTCGTTTAAAGAACATTTCCGTACCCTTTAACATGCCTCCCATATCCGTAAATGAGACACTGAACAGTCTTTTGAGCTTAAAACAATCAGGATCCAGGGATTTAGATGGAATCGATGGCAAAATTATAAAACTAGCAGCACCTGCTATTGCTGACACACTTACATATATTTATAATTTGTGCATAGATAAGGGTCAGTTTCCTAAAAACTTCAAACTAGCTAAAGTTATACCTTTCTACAAATCAGGTGATCGTGCCAGTCCCTCTAACTATCGCCCTATTTCTGTATTATCACTTCTGTCCAAACCACTTGAAAAACACGTAAAATTCCATTTGTGTAAGCATTTAAACCGATATAACCTACTTCATGAAAACCAATCAGGTTTTCGTGAAAATCACTCGTGTCACACGTCCCTCATTCAGCTTATTGATAGATGTCTTTCTAATATTAACAATAATGATTTCACTGGAATTCTTTTAATTGACTTTGCCAAGGCATTCGATGTTATTAATCATTCCCTGTTAGTAAGAAAACTCAAACTTTATAAAATGACCGATCAAGCCCTAATATTCCTTACCTCCTTTCTTAGCAATCGTCATCAGCTTGTCGAAGTCGGATCAAAAAGATCAGCACTACTCCCAATTAAGTTTGGTGTTCCTCAGGGCTCAGTATTAGGACCTCTCTTGTTTTCCCTATATATCAATGACTTGCCACTGCATTTACGATGCTCTTCTGAAATGTTTGCAGACGACACGTCTTTGCACTCCTGTAATGGTAACCCCAATAATTTGGTCAGTGATCTCCAGAACAATGTCGATAAATTAATGACATGGACTAAAAAGAACCATATGGCATTAAATGCTTCTAAAACAAAATGCATGTATGTCGCTACACGACAAAAAGACAGAAAATGAGCTCTCCATTCCCACCTTTATACATTCAAGATCAAAAGATAGACGAAGTGACATCACATAGCGTCTTAGGCGTTACTGTCGATAATGATTTATTATGGTCTGATCATATTTCTTATCTTGGCAAACGAATTTCAAAAAGGATATATCAGCTTGCAAAAATAAAAAAGTTTTTGAATCTCCACTCGCGAAAGTTGTTCTTCTATTAGCTAGGTCCATGAAGCCGAATTTACTGTTGGATTTTTGCAAAATGGCCCAAATTTTGCTCATTTTCAATAACAGATTTATAGTTCTTTGTCTCCATTGACCTGACTTAAAGTTGTATCAAAATAAAGATCAATCTTTCGCCTTTTTCTGAATGTGATTGTTTACTTTGGTGTGTAAAATGTATTTTTTCGAGTGAAAGAGAAAGCGAGTGAACAGAACGTAAAATTTGCTATTTTGCGGTGTTTTTTTGGTCGTGGTTGCAAGACGTATTTCACCGACTAGTTTCGACTGCAAATGGCTTTACACAATGGATGATCTAGATCTAGACGTATACGTCAAACGAAAGAAGAAGCTCCGGACTTCTCTTCGGTCAAACTTCTAAGCGGAAATTTAACCGTTAAGGCCGTTAACATTCCTTTCGAAAACAATACGTTGCATTGTTCAGCATGTTTGAACACCTTCTGTTTCACTAAAAATCTTGAAAGTGAAAGAAAGAGAAAGCTGAATCTATCCGCTGTTCAACGATATGATTGTCGTTTTGATCTAAACTATTTGTGTAAAGCCATTTTGATCTGAAGATTCAAGGCCTAGACTGGGTGCGCCATTGGTAGCAGCGACATGCCGAGATCTGACTTGATTCGATCAAAGCTGTTTCTGATCCCGTGAAAGCATTAGAAATTGGCAAATTGTAAAAAAAAAATTGTGTTTCGAAACTTACAATGTATATAGGCTCATTTACATGCGCTATGAGAGCTGAACCAGCATTTATAAAGGTTTTATTTTACAAGAATTCAATGGTATTGGGTCGAAGATCGCCTCGCGGCGATTCGCGTGAGTCATAGTTTAGAGTGCTCAAGTTAATAATTTTTTTTAGGACGAATTTCGCAGTCCAAAATATATATTTACCAACATTTATATAGACGAAGTATCCAAGAACACTGCCAGTTGACTGAGCTTTTCCAAATAAACAGTAGTAAAGCGCAAATCAAGAGGTTCTGTAGGTGTATTTCGCGAGTCTCAGGCCTAAAAGCAGAAGCGGGGGCAGATAACTCTTAACTCAGTTTCCTACTTCAACTTTCGCCCTTGGCCTAGATTTATTTGTTCAATCAATAATTTGTACTTTCTATCGAGATTTTAGGTATATAGAGCAGAAAAACAAGTTCTTGCTGCTTTCTGATTAAAAGAATCAAACCAAATATGATTTAGAGAAGAAAACAAATTTGATTTAATGAAAAATTAAGCGTGCATTGGTCTACTTTCGCTTTCACCTGTAGGCCAAGACGTAGCTCACAGTAGCGTTTGTTTCCCTCCAAGGAAATTTTAGCTTGTACTTTTTTGTTTCTTCGGAGCCATTGAAAGCTAAGCTTTATGACCGGATTGCCCCCCCCCCCCCCCCCCCCCCACCTTCCCTTCTAAGTTCAGTTCAGTTCAGATTATTGCCAACGAAAAATGTATTTCACTCAAATGTGCAGCAGCTTGAAAAGACAAAACTAAACAAATTCAATAGATGAACGCATGCGTGCACGCGTGCACGCGCACACACACACACTCTCACAGAGAGAGAGAGAGAGAGAGAGAGAGAGAGAGAGAGAGAGAGAGAGAGAGAGAGAGAGAGAGAGAGAGAGAGAGAGAGAGAGAGAGAGAGAGAGAGAGAGAGAGAGAGAGAGAGAGAGAGAGAGAGAGAGAGAGAGAGAGCCTAACTCTGTAGGCTAACATGTTCAGAGGTCACCAGTCTGTTAGGCTGATGCATATTCATGAGGTTCTCAATGATCGCACCAGAGTCGCACGCTCAATTAAAAAGGGCAGACAACTTCAATGACAAAGGGAAGACAACTCTGATGAGCCCAGCAGGTCACGTGCTCCTCCACATACTATAGAACTGGCCCAAAATCACGTGACCATCCACAGTAAAAAGTCATGTGATACCCTGCCCGACGATGACGGGGAAGGGAGGACGATGAGGAACCAAATAAAAAGGGGGTGAAGATGGCGATGAGGATGAAGAGAGAAGACGATTTCAGCCGAAGCTCAACAGCTTCGCTACCCCCACGTCTAAGCCTCGTGCAGGGTAAAACGTTGAATACAGGATCCTTCAGGGACGTGGCCCTCACCACACCACAGCACTGGACGGCCGTAGGTGGAAAAAGAATGACAAGGAGAAAGGATGAAGCGATGAAACGATGTTGACTAACTGAAGGAAAAATGTGGAGTGACGTTCGACCGGTTTAAAGCTCATGAAGTTGCAAGTTGAATGTGGAGTCTCGCGAGAGGTCAGTGGTGATACGGGTTGCACGCATTTCATGAGTAGGTTGTCTCCCTTAGGTGAGAAGAAGGAGAAAGACCTTGGGGTCCTTTGTGATCGAGTGGTAGACGGTGCCTTTCTCTGTCTGTTCAGATGAGAATGTCACAAACTCGTGACAACACACATAGCCGTCTGGGGAAACTGCGGCACACTCATGGCTTCCTGAATCCCGTGTCAGCCAGACGCTAGGCCCTCAGTTCAGGTACACAGCAAAAAGGCCGTCCTGAGCTCAACAGGACAGCATGGTCTTCTTAACTTTGACGCCGGTTACCGCGACAGTTCACCCCACGAATATTGAATTTGGGGTGAAACTAAGGCTGGCTAGCGGAATGAAATATGAGTTCTTGTTTCGCACAGAGGGCTAAAAGAATCGAAATTTTCCCTCTGTGCAACGAACAACAATAAGCAGAAATAATTATAGACAACTCAACCTGAAATAGGAGTGGAAAAACCTGGATTCTAGAGCCTCAAATCTGATTGGTGCAAACACTTCAGCCAATGAAAACTAAACTTGTCATGGCGTGATGTATGGACATAGTCCGCAATTAGACTAAAGACAAAAAGAACAGATTCCGTATAGTAAATTGAAAACTGAGAAAGAAAGAAATTGTCTCCACCTTGACTATTGGCGATTAACACGGTTCCAAAATTAACACAGTAGCAAGAGAAACTTGATAGACAAAACCTAACACCTATTTCGTGGCAGCAAAAGAACTAGCATAGGCCAAAGTAAATAAGAGAAAAGGTAGATAGTATACACACATCAATAAGTGACCTGTGACACACACCAACGATTTGTCACAATTTAATTCAACATTAACGAAGAACAAGTAAAGGAAACAAAACAGAAATTGTCAATAGCAAGAAACGATTCATAAAAAGTACACACAAACATACTAAGTTCACCATTTGGCTACCATTTTTAAGATCAGGTCAGGTCAGTTTAGGTCAGAGGATGAGGACAACTAGGCCTTGTGGCCTCTTAATGTGTCCTTTCTGATTATTTGTATTCTTTTTCATGATTGGCATGACTAGGACGCTTTTAGATGTGTTAATCATATACATATTTCAATTGTTAAAGCTTGGGGTCTTTATCGAGGAGGTTTTTGAACTGATTAAGGTTAGGTGCCAACTTGATATATGCTGGAAGAGAATTCCAGTATTTAGTGACTCTGTTGCTAAAGACATTCTTTCTAATGTTAGTTCTATTGTATTGGGTTAGTAATTTAGAAAGTTGTAGCAAATGTTTATTAGTAATAAAATATCAGAACTGTGAAACGTTTTATAAACTTTTATTAAATCACCGCATAGTCACCACGGACTATATTTTAGGGATGGTAAGTTCAGTTTATGCAACCTGTCACGATAATCTAATTTTTGTAATGCTTTTACTAGTTTGTCTTCTCTCCTTTGAACACGTTCGAGAGCATGAGACTGTCGTTTTAGGAAAGGATTCCATATTAAGTTGCCATATTCCAAATGGGGTCTCACCAACCTTTTATTCAGATTTACAAACACCTCTCCATTCAGCCTATAAAACTTCTCCTTATGAATCCTAACATTTGATTTGATTTGTTAATTGCGGATGTTATATGCTGATCAAATTTCAGTTATGGATAAAAGATCACTCCAAGATCCTTTCTTCTACACAAGATTCCAAAACATATTTGTCGGCGCCATGCGTTATTTCGTGGGTAAAATAATCATTTAGTCAACAAACCACTCACATTAAGACCTGCGATTGTGGGCAGTCGGGGCTTAGTGTGGGGGACTGGGCTCCCGTTGACCACTGGTCGAGGTCTGGATGGCAGTGAGTCCGGTTTCACATTGACCACCTTCTGAAAGTGACATCAGTAGTCAATGACCTATTGAGACCCGTCCATAAAAACACAAAAAAAAACCCAAAAAACAATGCGGATGTTATATGCTTATAAAATTTCAGTTTTGGATAAAAACAATCACTCCAAGATCCTTTTCTTCTATACAAGATTCCAAAACATGTCTGTAGTTATCATGCGTTATTTCGTGCTGTTTGAGGATTAATCAAAGTATGAAATAGTAAGGCCAAGAGAGGAGATAACCAAATTGAACAAAGGGTGACTACTCTCTTTCTAATTAACTCACTTTGGTTCTGACCCACGCACTGCTAGGTGATTGGCATCGTAATCAACTTTGGTGGAGGGGAGTTAATTAGAAAGAGAGTATTCACCTTTGTTCAATTTTGTTTGAGGATTGTTCAGGCCCAAATGAATGATTTTGCACTTGTTTGCGTTGAAGTAAAGATTCCAATTTGGAGACCAGTCAATAAGTTTGTTAATGTCATTTTGTAATTTATTTACAATTTTTAGATGAGTTGTATATTTGTGTAGTCTGCAAAGGCTTTACAGATGCTTTGTACTTCGTCAGGTCGGCCGTTAATTAAAAACTGTAAAAAGAATCCGGCCAAGGATACTCCCCTGTGGGATGCCACTCAAATCTTATCTGCCGTTTAATAACTTATCATCTACCCGTACTTTCTTAGTTCTACCGTTCAAAAACGTTTCTCATCCAGTTTAATGTGTTACCAATAATACCATAAGTCAAAGTTTAAGTAATAATTTATCGTGTGGAACTGAATCTAAAGCCTTTCTAAAAGAACCCAAAGAATGTACTTATGTAGGTGCGTGCGTGTCAAGTCAAGTCAAAATCTTATTTAAAGATGGACATTGAATAAGCAAACATACATGCTTTTTTTTCCATCAGGCCATCTATAAACAGAAGCATAAACCGAACATACATGCACGAACATATACTGGTTAAGGACAAAGAAAGAAAAAGGAGAGAGAGAGAGAGAGAAGAAGCATATAAATATTTACAGAAAGAAAAGGAGCATATAAATATTTACAGCAACAAACAGACAGCGTAGGAAATAGCAATACAATATTAACATGGTGTGAAAAACGGGGGCACATATATATTATACACATCTTTACACTCACACACTATTGTTTTATCTATGGGCGGGGATGGGGCTAGGAGACATTAAAACCAATTTTAGGATAACCCGTGCGTGTGTGTGTGTGTGTGTGTGTGTGTGTGTGTGTGTGTGTGTGTGTGTGTGTGTGTGTGTGTGTGTGTGTGTGTGTGTGTGTGTGTGTGTATGTGTATGTATGTGTGTGTGTGTGTGTGTGTGTGTGTGTGTTCTTGATAACTTATTGTTGTACATGAATGACATGTGCATCAGTTATATTCCATGTCTTATGTCTTAGTGTATGCTAAATATCTTGCCAGTTTCAATTTCGTGTGCACGCCCAAAATGTTTTTCTTCGTTTTATTTGAAGACGATCCGTTTGTGTGTGAATTGTGAATTATGAAGTGGGAACAAAAACTGAAATAAACATCAACGTCACTGACCAAAGTACCACACAAACAAATTGTGAACACAACAATAAACAGCAAAAAAAGAGACACACAGACTTTAAACTTTGCCACAAGCAATACATGTGACCTAACCTGCAGTGCTGACGATGCACTGGAGACCCCCGGTGCTCCTGTGAGGCCAGTTCCCTGGTAGTAATATGTGGATAAATACAGCCACACCCCCACAAAGAAGAAGGCATTCAGCACCAAGCAGGCGAACACCTTCTTGGATGCGCCCAGGTCCAGTCTCATACTTACTCTACACAGAGAAGACACCATTCTTTTATTAGAAATGTCTTCCTGTTGGGGTTGATCCACAAGATAGTGTTTGTTAGCAGATATACATACTGACGATAATTCCATAATTCGAAAGAGATCTATGTACCATGCTCATACACTGTCTGTCCCCCATTGGGACAAAAAGTAAACCAGCACAATCTTTTACTTTTACTTTTAATAGTTCGTCACGAAGAAGGACTATTGCGATGGGCTGGTTTGTATTTTTTTGTTTTTGTTTTGTTTTGTTTTTTTTGTGTGTTTTTTTCTGTCTGTCCCAAGGATATCTCCCGAACCGCTTGACCGAATCGCGTCAAATTTTGTGTGAAGGTGTGCCTCCTTAATAGGAAGAGATCGGCGCAAACCATTTTGCCGTCGTGACCTTGACCTTGACGTACGACCTTGAAAACCGAAAATCTATTTTTAGCCATATCTCGGGCACCGATCAACATAGGATGTTGAAACTTTTTTTTTTTTTATTGAACTTTTTTTTTACATTTTCAAATACAGAACATAAACATAGCTAGGCAAAATAATACAAACCATATGACAAAAATACCACAACACATACACATACAAACACATACGTCTGCACATATTCACACACACACACACACACACACACACACACACACACACACACACACACACACACACACGTGAACGCGCACACGCGCACACACAGACACATATACACACATATACTACATGTTTTAGGTTAAATAAATAAATAGGTACATTCAATAATCAAACTTTCAACACGAGCTGGACGTTGCAAAATGTTAGTCCACTAATTCTATGACAGGTTATCATTCTTTTTTTATATATGTTATTTTAAAGAAAAAATCTGCAAAAGACAAGGTTCAATAAATACCTCAATGTCACACACAATGGCTGGTTGTTGTTTTTTAAATACAGCATTAGCGATAATAATAGTTTTATCCAAAAATAGACACATAAAAATACTAGAAATACTGAGTTAGTTAGTTTTGTTGCACAGGTTTGGGTATAAGACAGCAAAAGGCGTGGGAAAATAAATAGATATGATCAATTGTCACAAAACAATGGAATATATGGCAACCACTTGGTAGAAAAGTCATTGTATTCTAAGTTCAGGTACGCAATGTGTTTTTCGATTCTGTAACGATAATTCATTTTTTTCAAAAATACTGTCACCCGCGGAAGGCATCTTTGTATTTTGCATGTGTATATGTAATATTTTGCAAACAATACAATGAAATAAAAAACTGAATCAAGTTTAATATTTATGTCAAAACCCAGTAATATAAGTGTTTCTGTTAATTTTAGATTTTCTGCATTGAAGCATTTGTCTTTTACTATATTCAAGAATGTGTCCCAAAAGTCTTTAATGTGAGAACATTTCCAAAACATAATATGATCAATACTGTCCTTGTTTGTGCCACAAAAACTACAATTTTCATTCTGAACAATTCCCATTTTTTTCAGTATCACATTAGTACCCAGGCATCTGTGCAAAATTTTAAGTTAAAACTTTTAGTTTAATATATTTTATTTTGTGTGTAAAAAAGAAGCATGATTTCCAGTCGTGATTAACTGATAATTTTAAATCCCAAGTATCACAACATTTTGATTTTTTATTATTTTCAATTAGTATATTATAATAAGGTTTGGAACCTTTGTGAACAGAAAACAAAATCTTAAAACACAGAGGTGAATCAATATATTTATTATTTTGTATAGTAATACTGGATTTCTTAACATAGTCATTGATTGCATGTTTGATCCCTGTGAAAGTAATAAAGTCAATATTTACATTAAAGTTTTCCTTAAAACTTGTGTAACTGAGAAAATTACCTTCAGTATCATAGAAAAACGCAAGTAAATTAATATTGTTTTGATCAAGTACTTTGGATGTGATGAATTTCTTTCCAATTTGGATTCTGTTATTAAAAAACAGTGGCTCAGAAAGAAATTCAGCAGAATCTTTTGGTTTACATTGATAGAAAAATGTTTTGTAAGCCTCTAAAACATCTGTCCAAAACTGATTATCTTTGTTAAATTTTGAAATATACTCAGGGCCATAATTATTGATAAGTGACCATTTTGGAAAGCTTTTTAGCAAAATATGTGTCCATTTGTGTGTGGATTTTTCAACTCTACGCATCCATGATACTTTTAATGATAAAACAAACGCTTTTAAATCTGGCAAGCCAATACCACCATTTTTTATGTTTTTATGCGCTGTTTTACGATTAATCTTGTCTGGCTTTTTATTCCACACAAAGTTATAGCAACACTTTTGATAAGTTTCAAAAAATATGTCAGGTGGGTTTGGTAAAAGCAGCCATAAATGGGTTAAGTTGGAAAGAATAACAGATTTTAGTATAGCTATTCTGCCCAGAGGAGTCAGTTGTCTTTTTACCCATACCCTAAACAACTGTTTAACATCTGCTAGTTTGTCTGCATAATTCATAGCCACACACTCTTTCAAATCATTGGTAAACCAAATACCCAATACTTTAAATTTTGGTGGATTCCAATCCATTCCTAAATGCTGCATATAGCGAATTTGTGATTTTTTTTTACTTCCTAGCCATATTGCACTGGTTTTATTATAGTTCATATGAAGACCTGAAACGCGACCAAATCTAAATATCACATTGATACAAGTTTCAAAAGACCTTTGATCCCCTGAAAGCAGAAATTCAGTGTCATCGGCATATTGAGACAACTTAAATTCTTGATTACTTATCTTAATTCCCTGTATGTTTGGATTTTCCCTTATCATAATGGCCAGTATTTCTGCACATAATACGAAGAGATAGGGTGACACAGGGTCTCCCTGTCGACATCCTCTTTTAATTTCAAACCATTCTGAAATTTGACCGTTCACAATAATGCAAGATTTAATATGATTATAAAAAGTACTTATCCATTGACAAATGTCATTTTTGAAACCAAACTCTTTTAGCACTCTAAGCATAAAATCCCAATTTACCGAATCAAACGCTTTTTCGAAGTCAATGTTTAACAATAGTCCAGGTAAATTATGCTTTTCTAAGTAAGATATTGTATCATAAATTAATCTAATATTATCGCCTATAAATCTGTTTCGAATAAATCCTGTTTGGTCTTCACTAATTATCTTAGGCAATACTGTCTTTAATCTATTTGCGATACAAGAAGAACCAATTTTGTATACAACGTTTAAAAGCGAAATCGGCCTCCAGTTATTAATATGTTCTCTTGATTTGTCAGGTTTAGGAATACATGTTATAATCCCTTCTTTTTGTACATTTGATAATTCCCCCTTTCTAAAACTTGAATTAAGTGCTCTAACTACAAGTATTCCCAACTGTTTCCAGAACACTTTAAAAAAATCAGCAGTAAAGCCATCAGATCCAGGGCTTTTGTTGTTTTTCATGTCTTTTAAGACAGATGTAGCTTCCTCTAAAGTAATGTCACCTTCCAATTCCTTTGCTTCTACTTCATCTAAACGTGGCATATTGTTTATTAAGTCTTTTAGTTCGCCTTTCTCAACTTCAACTTTCCGATATAGTGATTTATAAAATTGTTGAACTTCTTGAAGTATATCCTTTTGATCTGTTAAAACATTACCTTGGTCATTTACTAATCTAGCCATATTTTTGCTAACATAGTGGCGTTTTTCCAAATTGCAGAAATAATTACTGACTTTCTCGCCTTCAGCTATCCACCTTGCTCTTGATCTTAATAATACTCCCTCCATTCTTTTTTCTCTTATCATTTTTAATTGATCTTTTTTCACGTTTAAAGTCAAAGTTGTGTGTTCAGTTTTATGTTGAACCGATTCTAGCCTATTAATCTCTTCTACTAATACCTTTTCCTCTTCTGCAGTTTTTTTATTTTTCATAGTAGCATAAGATATGGTCTTTGAATGAATCTTCATCAAAAGAAAATCAAGAAAAGTATCGTCAGAGACAGAAAACTGTAATTGTTCATCGGAAACTTCACTATTTGCATTCGTTGTATATTCCTCTTTAACATTTAATATTTCAGAATTAATTTCATCCACAAATGCCTTATCTCTTAAGAGGGATGAATTAAATTTCCAAAATGTTTTATGTTTTATATTTTCATTAAATTTTAAAGTTAATACTATAGCAGAATGGTCTGTTCTATAGCCACAGATAATGTCTACATCATTCACAAATGAAACTACAGAGTCTGAGATTAAAAAGAAATCAAGTCTTGCCTGCTGGAAAGGATTGGTTCTTCTCCAAGTGAAACGCTGACAGTCTGAATTCAAATCACGCCAAATATCATTTAAATCTAAACTTTCTATAATATTTTCAACCGCTTCTTTAGCCTTGGGGTTGTTAACGTGTTTGTAATTATAGTAATCTCTGGCAGGGTCAAGTACTAAATTGAAATCACCTGCAACTACAATATAATCTACATTTAACTCATTTATTTTTTGATTTATACTATTATAAAATTCTGGATTGTCTTTATTAGGTCCATATACATTAACAAAAAGAAAGTGCTTATTCTGTGTCTCAACTATCACCATAATATAGTTCCCAGTATTATCTTTTATTACCCTTTTTACCTTGAACTCGAAGTTATTATTAAATAAAATGGCTACCCCCTTGCGTTAGACTGAAAACTAGAAAAATACCCCTGGTAACCCCATTCCGCTAACACATACTTTTCCATACTTTCCTCAAAGTGAGTATCCTGTAAAAAATACACCGAATGTTTCTTAGTTCTCAAAAAATGAAAAACATCACGTCTTTTCTGTGACATGTTGAGGCCTTGACAGTTTACAGAAAGTATTGAAATGTTACTATCCATTATTGTATATATGCATAGATAAATGCAAGCATCCAACCCACCAACAGACTTCAAAAACCTCATGTAGCAATACGAACATATAAAGGTAAACAACTAACAAACAAACAAACAAAACAATGCATGTAAACAAACCTTTGATGACTAACAACCACAATCGAGAGCACAGGAAAAAACCAAATCTCACACATCGTGAGCAAAAGAGAAAACTAAATCACTGTTTGGCTCACAAAAGCCTCAGGGATAACAAAACGTGAAGAAAAAATTGAAAATAGAAAATGTCACGCATTTCAACCCAACAGTTCAAAATGTGCACACATTAAAAACGATGAGCAATTTTGTCCGGAAGAATAGGGGTGAAACATCTCAAATAGGCCAACAGAGTGGGAAAGGAAGACGGGGCGAATGAAAGGGAAGGAAGGGGGGGGGGGGGGGGGGAGGATGTCCAAAAAAAGCAGCATGTGAGCTAGTAGTACAAAAGCATGCAGCTGGTTTGCGAGAGTAGGCCTACATAAAAAACAATCGGGGGTGGTTTGCGCATGCGCGAGAATGGTGTCTTAACTTTTTCGATCCAAAAGATATTGGACAAAATATTCAAAATTACGTAGTACAGTATTAATTTAAAGTTATGGTGATTTTTGTCATAACTTTAGGACTTACAAAGTAGTTATATTTCTTGTCCTAAAGGATTCCAAAAGGTTTTTGTGCCGGTTTTCAAGTTGTCAGGTTAACTCACGGGAAACTCACTTCCTAACATCCAAGACTGTACAGTCTTGCTAACATTTTTGATCTTCTGTTCCTGCACTTAGAATTTATATTTTAAGTATTGCACCTAACTGTTTGAAGTTAAATAATCAATTAAGGTAAGTTCTCATATTTATTTATTTATTGGTCAGCGGTTTTTTTTTATTTATTGACGCTAGTCTGCTTGTAAAATGGGTCCTGGACCAAGAAACTCTCAATCTAGAAAACAATCGGGGGTCAATGAAAAGGAAAGGAAGGAATCGAGAGGAAACTCGCCCCACTTGCTACTTTCGGCTTGGCAGTGTATCGTTTGCAATAACCCGTGTGAGAGTGGATGCGATGAGGGTAATTCACTAGAGTGTTTTACCTGCAAGAAGTGGGCGCACCAAAAGTGTGCCTGCATTGATGACGATACTTTTAAGATACTGGGTAGTAAGCCTCAATATCAGTAGATTTGTGACCCTTGCCTACAAGGTAAGGATGAGCAAACCCCTAAACTGGACAAGATTTTTTCGATGCTTCAGGCAATAAACTCTAGAATGATGCGTCTTGAGGACAAGTTTGATGAGAAAAAGATAGAACAGAAAATAGAGGAAGTTGTTGATGCTAAAGTAGCTGAGGCTATGGAAGAGAAAGAGGAGAGAGAAAAACGAAAGAAAAACATCATCATTACAAACTTGAGGGAAAGTGACATTGAAGCAAAAGAAGACAGAGATAAGGATGAGCTGAAGCTGGTAAAACAGACACTAAGCAAGGTGACAGAGATGGGGGGAAATGAAGTGGTGAGAGTGACAAGACTGGGGAGTAGAGGGGGGAACAGACATAGGCTCATGAAGGTGGTTCTGAAAACTGAAGAAAAAAAACAAGAGATCCTAAGAAATGCTCCAAAGGTAAACCAAAAGGGGATGGAACTAAACAAAAGAGTATACATTAACCCAGACCAGACACCAAAAGAAAGGGAGATTCACAAAGCACTGAGGAAAGAGTTAAAGGAGAGAAGAGAAAAGGGGGCAGAAAATCTGGTGATAAGAGGGAACAAGATCATCGACAGGAAGGAACAGAGGGACAGGGGTTCATCCCCAAACAGACAGGGAGACAGAAAGTGACTCCATGAACAGAGACCTGTACATAGTGTAAATAGATGTTTTGGAAAAAGAGAGAATGAGTTTGAGAATGAGAGTAGTGATTATTTAAATGTTCTATATTCTAATGTTGATAGCTTCCCAAATAAAAAGATTGAATTGTTAATTAGAATAGATGAATTAAAACCCGATATCATAGCACTAACTGAAATAATACCCAAAACAAAAATTGGAAAGAAATTTTAATAGAAGAATATAACTTACCTGGTTATGATGTATTCTTTAACAGCACTAGACCCTATAGAGGGACTGTTCTATATGTTAAGCAGGCATTGAAGCCAGCGGAATGTGAAAATCTTAACAACACAGACTTTGATGAAAGTGTATGGTGCAGCATAGGTGGAATTAACCATGAAAAAATATTAATTGGCTGCGTTTACAGAAGACATAATGAAAATGAGGAAAATACGGACAAGGTTTTCGACTTGTTAAAGGGAAGGAAAGTAAATTCATTTAATAAAGTTTGCATCATGGGTGATTTTAACTTACCCAAAGTAAATTGGAATGATGGAGAGTGCAATCAAACTGACAATTATATTAAAGAAAAAATACATGATGCATTTTTAATACAAAAAGTAAAAAATGCAACAAGAAGGAAGAAAGGTGATAAACCTAGTTTATTGGATTGGATTTTAGTCAGTGACATAAACATGACCTCAGATGTTCAACATTTAGCCCCATTGGGTAAAAGCGATCATGACTTACTATACTTCCATTTATATATTCCTAGACAAGAACCAGTAAACGACCCTCACTATAAATATGATCTAAAGAATGGCAACTATACAAAAATAAGAGAAGATATGGAAAAAGTAAATTGGTCAAACATTAAATTTGAGAATGTTAATGAAACTTGGGAAAGCATTAAAAGTAAAATCCTAAATTCTATGGATATGCATATTCCCAAAATAAATGTCAATAAAACGAAAAGATATAAGCCTATATGGTTAAATGGGAAAGCTTTTAAAGCAGTAAAGAAAAAATATAATGCCTTTCGAAGATATTTAATGAGTGAGTCTGGAAATGTTTATTTGAAAAAGGTTGAAAAAGAGAAGAAAAGTAAAAATAAATGCAAAAGGGAATATTTAAAATATATCAAGAAAAGAGACAAAAGTAAAAAATCTTACTAGAAAGGCAAAGAAAGACTATGAGAGAAAATTAGCCAGTGAATGCAAATCTAAACCTAAATACTTTTGGAAGTATGTGCAAGAAAAACTAAAAACATCAACAGGGATAGGAACATTGAAAAATGAAAAGGGGGAAACAGTCACAACAGATAAAGACAAAGCCAACACATTAAACTCTTTTTTTTCGAGCGTTTTCACAAGAGAAGATATTTATAATATTCCTAATGTAGATAGGGAATCCAAATCCAAAGGGAACACATTAACAGATATATACATTGAGGTGGAGACAGTTAAAAAGAAACTTAAAGAACTGGATACTTCTAAAGCTCAAGGACCTGACCAGTTACCAGCCAGAGTTCTGAAAGAGATAGCTAATGAGATAAGTGAACCATTAACTAAACTATTTAATTTGTCTTTGGAACAGGGAGAACTGCCAGATGATTGGAAAAACGCAGAAGTTATATTTTTAAGAAAGGCACTAGAACAGATCCTGGAAATTATAGACCAGTAAGTTTGACATGTATAACTTGTAAGATACTTGAATCAATTATAAGGGATAAAGTTGTTCTTTATTTGAATGAAAACAAACTATATTCAGATTGCCAGCATGGTTTTAGGCGCAGAAGGTCGTGTGTTACGCAATTACTTCAAGTCATGGAAATTTTTACAAAACTGATAGATATAGGAGAGACGATAGACATAGTGTATCTTGATTTTAAAAAGGCGTTTGATTCCGTGCCACACGAAAGATTATTACTTAAATTGTCAGCATATGGAATTGATGGTAGACTTTTACAATGGATTAGAAGCTTTTTAACAAATAGAAAACAGAAAGTAAGAGTAAGTAAATCATACTCGGAACAAGCAGAAGTAATCAGTGGTATTCCCCAAGGCAGTATTTTAGGCCCAGTCCTATTCACCATATTCATAAATGACTTGCCCGATGAAGTAAATAGTGAATGTAAGATCTTTGCTGATGACACAAAGCTATATAATACATCTGGTAATAAAGAAATACTACAGTCAGATTTACACTCTCTACAAGCATGGTCAGATAAATGGAATTTATATTTTAATGTCCAAAAATGCAAGGTAATGTACATAGGAAGGAAAAACCCTAAACATGATTATTATATGAAGCCGAACTGCACAACAAGTAAAATTAATATATGTGAAAACGAGAAAGACTTGGGAATAACTTTTGATCCAGCTTTGAAATTTGATACACATATACAGAAGGTAACCAGTAAAGCTAACCAAGTAATGGGATTAATCAAAAGATCATTTGACTATCTTCATAAGGATATATTTGTTAAATTATACAAGGCTATGGTTCGACCTCGCATAGAATATGGTAACTGTATATGGCATCCTAACCTAAAAAGACAATCAATAATAATTGAAAAAGTTCAGAGAAAAGCCACAAAATTAGTTATAAAGCATGTAAAAAATATGACTTATGAGGAACGTTTAAATTTTCTGAAATTACCATCTTTGAAGGGAAGAAGACTTAGAGGGGACCTTATTCAAACCTATAAAATTGTACATAATCTTGATGATATCAATTTCAATGACTTTTTCATAAAATGCACAGTAGACAAAACAAGAAATAGTGATGGTAAATTGTTTCTTAACAGATCTAATACTAACACCCGCAAAAACTTTTTTACTAACCGTGTTGTTCATATGTGGAATGATCTACCAATTAACATAAAGAATGCACCTAGCATTAATGAATTCAAAAATCTTTTGGACGAAAACCCAAATTTGATAACAAAATTTAAATGTGTTGTGATGAATTAAAAAAAATATATATATATATATATAATATATATATATAAAAAAGCCATTCTCTTAAAGATTTATCTTTTTATTAGTTTATTGATTTAAGAGACGCAAACCACTAAATAAATTCTGACAAGTCAAATTCATCGAGAAGGGGCGTAATAAGGGCCGAGAGGCCTATGCATAGCCCTACATCACCTACCTACCTACCTACCTACACCTACCTACCTACCTACCTTAAATTGAAAGGAAAGGATACGAGAACTTCGAAGATTTACCAGCCGGTCCATAACTCCGTGAAGCACGACACACACACTCTCTATCTCTCCCCCCCCCCCTCCCTCCCCCCACCCCACAGCAACGCAGCCCCAGGTCAGAATATCACCACTGGGCCACCACGGGGAACGAGAAAAAACAACGTGCACTTCCACCTACCCCTCCCTCTCTCTCTTTTATATTTTCTGTACTGGTGAACATGGTGCTATGCTAAGCAGAAACAATGAATACACTGAGGGGTGGGGTGGGGGCGATTGGGAAACCTAAAAAACAACGATAAGTCCAGGAAACCAAAGTCGGAAAAAAAAAAAACCCAACAACATAGAAAACTTCTACACCTGTCATTATGTACAGCGCTTTTTATCTTAGAAAACAAACTTTGAGAATCAATCGTGGAAACAGAAACCAGGAAACAAATATCAGTTAATAGGTCGCAATATGAAAAACAAGTTAATAATCGTGGACAAATATATAAACAGAACAAATCAAATGTTATCCAATGGCACATAATTTGAGTGATCATGTCTTTGATAATCTCGGATGTTGAAACTTGGTATGAAGGTGGTTTGGCTTATGCCCGTTCTGATGATGGCATACCGATCAAGGTCAAGGTCAAGGTCAAAAAGATCGCTGGAGCCTGAAAATCGGAGGGTCATTTTTTTCTCCTTCTGTCTGTCCCAAGGATATCTTTCGAACGGGTTGACAGAATCACGTCAAATTTTGTGTGCTGGTGTGTCACCATGAGAGGAAGGCATCCGCGCAAACCATATTGCCGTCTTGACCTTGACCTTGGCGTACGACCTTGAAAACCGAAAATCTTTCAGGGGCCATAACTCCCACACCGTTAGTGTTAGAGTCTTCAAATTTGGCATGAAGGTACTTTGGCTTATGCCCGTTCTGATGGTGGCATACCGATCAAGGTCAAGGTCACGGTCCGGGCGATCCGTAGGCCTTGAAAGTGGTAGGGGTCTACACATTGGGTTTTAAGCCATATTTTCCACATTGGTACTTGACAGAAGCGCTTCAGATTGTGTGTGGTACTGTATACCCTAGAGAAGAAAACATCCGAGCATAAATTATCACCATGCTGACCTTGACCTTGAAGTGTGACCTTGAAAACCGAAATTTCCTTCTTTGCGCTATATGTTTCTTCTTCAAGCTGTATCTCGTGAACTAGAAGACAGAATCCCTTCCAATTTTGTGTCAGGATGTGACACTCTACGGGGTGTCGCAAGTGCGTGGCATTGCTGGTGACGGACATGTCTGCCGCCCGGCGACGCCCTTGTTTTATTCTTTTCACAGCACAGAGGTACCTTCAAAAAGTATAAACAGTTAGTGGTGTTTGTGGTTTCTTTGATCAAATACTTACTCTACACGACGCTGTACTAACGTATGCAAACGTATTGGCTGCCAAAACAGGGAATCACTTTAACACAAATGTCCAAATGTCAGTTATTATCGTCCATCATGGCACTGACTCGTTTGTAAGTTGCGCTGCCAACATTATCAAAGACGTCTGGTAATGCTCACACAGGAGGTTACAATTTCGTTACACCGACTGCTGTAATAAAAATGGGTAAATTGTGTTGGCTACCACACATGCAAAAGTTCTTTGATGATTGTATTAATGTTCAGTCCTAATCACTAAGTTTCTTTACACTGACTGCTCTCTCAACGTTTGTAGACTAATTGTATTGGCAACCAGTCAAACACATTACTTGATAATAAGTATACTCATACAGAATATATAATTTCTTCACATTGACTGATATATTTAATGTTTCTGCATTGTATTGCCAAACCAGACAAACACTTTTGATAATAGATTCATGCCGACATTCTAGTTTCATGTACATTGATTACTATATCAAACATGTGTACAACAATACCACCGGTGACCACTCAGTTTAATAAACTGGATATAGTCAGATCAAACTTCATAGTTACTATAGTCCTATATGATTATGTCTCATTGTATTGATAAATATTATGTGATAATAGATTCAGTCTCAAACGCACGTCTTCTGTACTATATTAGCGTTTGTCAACTAATTGTATCGGTATCCGCACACGCACACAACACATTCGCATCACATTTCATAGTTACTGTAGTCCTTCATGACAATGGCTCATTTGTAAATTGTTTGGTCAACCACACGGGTATATTTTGCCAATAGATTCGGGCCGAAATAACTGCATTGGTTACCACACAGGCAAACGTCTTGATACACCCACCCCAAATTTCACAAGTGATGTATTCCTGTATGATGTTGGCGAATGAACAGACAAAGACCTCCTGTGGCTCGTTCAGTCGTTGTTTTGCTTCTAGTCTGTTGTGAGGCACAATGAAGTTCCTCCCTACCCTGTATTATGAGGAAACAGGGCGCATCGTACCAGCCACGACTTTGCGTGAAAGACGAGCCGACTGGATTACAGTGTAATTTCCTTATACAGTTGACACTTCTTAACCCTTTCACCGCCAGACATATTTCAAACAAAATATACCATTAAAGCGCTTTGGGCTCATTTGAGGTAAAGCGCTATATAAATGTACTATTATTATTATTATTATTATTATTACGCTTAACTGGGTAGAGAAAAATAAATGTATTTGCAATATTGTGAATTCCTCTGTGACATGCATAACATTAGGCCTATCCTTACCTCCCGAAATTAAGAAAATAGGGTCTTCAGATAACAGGACCTGATTTCATATCTTTTAGTGACATGGATGTTTAACCATTGTGGAGCATAAATGCGACATTGGCGCTGAAAGGGTTAAAGCTATGGGAATGTGTTGGGTTACTGGGGGGGAGGGGGAGGTATCTGGGCCGGGGGATCTTTTTTTTGTCTCCTTTGCTTTCTGTCCGCCTGTCTCTGCCCTCCCTCTCTTTCTCTCTCTCTCTCTCTCTCTCTCTCTCTCTCTCTCTCTCTCTCTCTCTCTCTCTCTCTCTCTCTCTCTCTCTCTCTCTCTCTCCATCGGTGCATGTGTGTGCTTGTGTGTGTGTGTGTGTGTGTGTGTGTGTGTGCGTGTGCGTGTGCGTGCGTGCGTGTATGTGTGTGTGTATGTGTGTGTGGTGTGTGTATGCGTTGTGTGTGTGTGTGTTTGTGTGTTATGTGTCTGTGTGTTTGTTTGTTTGTATGTGAGTGAGTGAGTGAGAGTGTGTGAGTGTGTTTGTGCGCGCGCGCGCGCGCGCGCGCGCGCGCGCGCGCGCGCGTGTGTGTGTGTGTGTGTGTGTGTGTGTGTGTGTGTGTGTGTGTGTGTGTGTGTACGTGTACGTTTGCGCGTGCGTATGAGTGTATATATATACAGAACAAAAAACACAGAGGCAAACAGGTTGTTTTTCTTCTTTCCCAATATTTCGACGAGATTAATCTCGTCTTCCTCGGGGGACTTTATTCTCTCAAATGTACAATACATTGGTCTCAAAATAAACAGGTAGAGAAATTAACTACATTGAAAACTACTCACATACAAAATAATAGAGGCATTTTTTGACAAGAACTCAGAATTGTAAAAGTGGTGGGGAGAAAAGAGGGTGAACAAGCAAACAAACAGAAAAACCAAACAACACGCTTCACTGAAGTGCAAACTAATAAACACTATTTAGTTCAAGAGGTATCAGTCTGAAAGAAACACAAGCTGGGACGATGGCAGCCAACATGTATCTCAATGTCATTCCAGGGTGTTCAGCACCGACGGAAATGGTGTGTATGTGTGATGGGGACACATAGCGACTGGGACACATACAGACGAAAACGAGGACACATAGACATGGGGACATATAGAGATGGAAACACATAGAGACGGGGACAGATATTGGCGGGAAGACATAGAGACGGGGACACCTAGAGACGAAATTGCAAACACATAGAGATGGGGGACATATGTAAATAAAATCGAGGACACATAGACACGGGGACACCTAGAGATAGGGACACCTAGAGACATAATTGGGGACACATACTGACGGGGACTCATACAGAAGAACAAGTATGGACAGGGTCACACAGAGTTGGCAAGCGCAATAAAACCTTACCCATAACGGGCGGATCTGACGGGGGTTTCCAGGGTTTACGGACCCCCCCTTGCCCCAACCAAGTACCTTATACAAGGGTGAACAGTAAGAACATTGCTCAAGTTTTTAATAATCACTGAAATGCTAAATGTTCCGGGAGCTTCGTCCCTGGGCCCCCACAAGGCCACTATGGCTTAACCTAGGAACAATGCAACTCCCTGGACTCCCCGCAGACCCCCCCTCTTACAAATCATTTGGTCCGCCATGCCCATTGGGCCACCTTTTATCATGGGCTACATCAATGAGAACACGAACTCGGTATTGTGTTACGCTACGCACCTGTGTGTGTGTGTGTGTGTGTGTGTGTGTGTGTGTGTGTGCGTGTGCGTGTGCGTGTGCGTGTGCGTGCGTGCGTGTGCGTGTGCGTGCGCGTGTGCGTGTGCGTGCGCGTGCGCGTGTGCGTGTGCGTGTGCGTGTGCGTGTGCGTGCATGTGCGTGCGCGCGCGCGTGTGTGTGCGTGCGCGTGCGCGTGTGCGCGCGCGTGTGTATTATAGGCTATATATATGTGCGTGTGTATGCGTTGGCGTCCCCAAAGGTCGCCAAAGGCCAGCCAATCCCATTGGCTGCAACACTCGAGCCAGTGTAACGCCCCCCCCCCCCCCCCCCCCCCCCCCGCCGCCCTAGTTAAAGAGTCCTAGTCTTCCGCGAACGACTAAGCTGTACCATGGTATTCCAATACTGTAGAAAACCATACATAGTCCAGCTCTCATTTACTATTGGCCCTTTCTACAGGCTAATGTCAACCAGCGATAACAACCATTTGAATAAAAGGCATTCGTCTTGGCTTAAGGCTGTGTCAGACCAGTTGACACAATAGGCTAGAACACCAAGGCTACATCAACATGTTGTTATGCTCTGCATAGCTATGCAGGGATTGTCTTTAGCCATGGCAAGATCCTAGCATAACGTCATCAGTCTCCAAAATCCTTCGAATTCAGAGTGTAATTGCTCACGTGGCGGGGTAATCGAAAACTGTCACACACGTAATGTTCTCATCCCTGGCTGGTACATACTGTACCATAGTGTTCAGCTGCTTCTGCTATTGGGATGATCCCCGGAGTCTTTTAGCCAGGGTACGAGGTACGACAACAGCAAGAAAAGGCAAATAAAGAGACAAAATGCCATGATAATATATGTGCTAATATCACTGAGTTTTCTGCTTGTGGCTCAAGCCACAAACCTATAACTCACTTTGTCGGTCGGTCGGTCGGTCGGTCTGTCGGTCGGTCCAAAATGGTCGCACATATTGACAAAATTGTCGCACATATTGTAAAAGAGAAACAAAATACTTGGGCATAAAGTAACATTTCAGTTGTGTTATCTACAGTCCTTGGATGGAAGTTTAACGTCGCGTATCGGCTTTCGCCATGTACGACGGGCTGAACAACCCAACCAGGGTATAAACAAAAACTTATGTTCCTGAATCACTGTCTTAGCCGAAAGGCCGAGAAGCGATCAGTATACAGTCTACGACGACGAATATGGGACACATATGGGACATTTGTAAATACAAATATGGTGGGAACAATACTGGAGGCAATGCCCGGAGGCAGTACGAAACCAGTAAAGTCCCGATTTTGTTAATACAGATAGATGTAGCGGTCACCACGCCACGGGTAAACCTCATCGGCTATGGCACCGTTACAAGTAATTCAGTATACAGTCTATAGTTATGGAAATAATTATATACTGAACAGAGCACATGAATCTTCATTTTAAAGCGTACAGAATAATAAACATGCGTAATACAGACACTGCAACAGACACGACGAGTATGCGGTGCTTCTTTCGATGAGGATAAGTAGGATAAATAGTTTTAAATGTTTTCCAAAAGATATAAAAAAAAGTTACGAAATGGTGCAGAGATAACATTCTGGTTTACAGATTAAAATTATTGAAAAGCCAGTGTATGTAATGATTGGAGTGGTAAAAATAGACCGCTGGGCTGCAGTAGTGTGGAGTGAAAGTGTTTGATCAAAAATGGTGTGTGTGAAGAGCATAATGTAAATGCGCAACATTTCTCTTTCAAATTATAATTAAGAATTCTGTTCCGACAAATGTAAACGTTTTAATGGATACAACTAGTATCATGATAAGAGTATTTTCGGATGTGCGCTTCCTGTGATGAGAAATAAGTAGTTGAAATAGTCGCGTGCCTCAAACGATTGCGAATCCGCGCTTGTTTCTCTTCTGGCTAGCACGTTTTTGTGTGCAATGTGTATGCCTTTGGCACACAATTGAATACAACTGTCAGCCATCATCAAGCTATTATTTTAGCCACGCAATCATTTCACGCTAAAAATGCGTGAGTCTCTATGGAAAGTCCACGCATCACCTCTTATCCATTTATACTGCAAAATGAGAAATGTTCCAAAAGCAATGGGTTGCTTAAGCTCGACATACATGTTGTTACGTTTCGCACTTTTCCCATGGCAACGCAGTGATTGGCAAGTTATATCATTATTACTACAGCACCACTGTGTTGCCATGGGGATAGAGTGGAAAGCTAACAACGTGCATGTTGACGTTAACGTGGATAATAATGTAGGAGGTTTCTGCATCCAGTGATTTCGTTGTGTTGTTTGGTTGTTGTTTTTTCAAATGCCTTTTGCGTCATCACTGGAGTACATTGTTGGTGGAAAGCACTGCTTGACCTATAGACAGAAAATAGACATTTCACGGTTAGGTATGAAGAATAGGCGTTCATTGCTTTAGTTCTTCTTACGGTTGGTTTGGAAAAAATAAATTTGAACAGTTTATGAATAGATTTCAAATGCACTCTCTCTCTCTCTCTCTCTCTCTCTCTCTCTCTCTCTCTCTCTCTCTCTCTCTCTCTCTCTCTCTCTCTCTCTCTCTCTCTCTCTCTCTCTCTCTCTCTCTCTCTCTCTCTCTCTCTCTCTCTCTCTCTCTCTCTCTCTCTCTCTCTCTCTCTCTCTCTCTCTCTCTCTCTCTCTCTCTCTCTCTCTCTCTCTCTCTCTCTCTCTCTCTCTCTCTCTCTCTACCTGTATCTGTGTGTGCATATATGTGTGAGTGTATGTGCGTGCGAGAGAGAGAGGGAGAGATAGACACAGACAGAGAGAGAGAGAGAGAGAGAGAGAGAGAGAGAGAGAGAGAGAGAGAGAGAGAGAGAGAGAGAGAGAGAGAGAGAGAGAGAGAGAGAGAAGAAAACGAAAACGAAAACGAAATTTTATTTAACCAGGGAAACATGAGATAAGCAATACAATGCTTTTTTCCACCCAGCCCTGGGGCAAATAGAACATTCAATAACAAAGTTAACTAAGTTAACTAACGCATGCAAAAGTGAAAAGGCAAATGGGTTACACAAAAAGAAAGAAACGCTTGGGGTAATTACAGGTGAGGGGGTAAGGAAGGGGGGGGGGGGTAAGGAGGGGGAATAAGGGGGAAGGGAGGGTATACTGAAGCATGTCACAACACACATAACACATGAGTAATAATAGTAAAACATAGGAGAGGAAGAAGAAAAAGAAAAAAAAATTACATTTGTTCTTTAAGATTTTGAAATAGAATATTTTTATATGCCTTTTTGAAAGAATTCATGCCAGCTATTTGTTTTAAACTAGATGGCAAAGAGTTCCATAGAGTCCCACCCGAGTACGTTAAACTGGTTTTAAAAAGATCAGTTCTGGGCTTGGGGACAAGAATACTGTTTGTATATCTAGACTGGTTGAGTGGAAATCTTTTGATTAAGGTTGCAGGTGCAAAACCGTTTATAATTCTGTAGAGAGAGAGAGAGAGAGAGAGAGAGAGAGAGAGAGAGAGAGAGAGAGAGAGAGAGAGAGAGAGAGAGAGAGAGAGAGAGAGAGAGAGAGAGAGAGAGAGAGAGAGAGGGACACATATACATGGAGACGGAGACATATAGAGACGGGACACACAGAGACGGTGACAATGTCATACAGACGGGGACATGATTGAGACAGGGACACATACAGACCGGGAAAAATAGAGACAGGGACATATACAGACGGGGACATATTGAGACAGGGTCACATACAGACGGGGACATATAGAGACAGGGACACATACAGACGGGGACATATTGAGACAGGGTCACATACAGACGGGGACATGTAGAGACCGCGACACATACAGATGGGGACATATTGAGACAGGGACATATACAGACGGGGACATATAGAGACAGGGACACATACAGGCGGGGACATATAGAGACAGGGACATATAGAGACAGGGACACATACAGGCGGGGACATATTGAGACAGGGTCACATACAGACGGGGACATGTAGAGACGGGGACACATACAGACGGGGACATATTGAGACAGGGACACATACAGACGGGGACATATAGAGACAGGGACACATACAGGCGGGGACATGATTGAGACAGGGACACATACAGACGGGGACATATAGAGACAGGGACACATACAGACGGGGACATATAGAGACAGGGACACATACAGACGGGGACATATAGAGACAGGGACACATACAGACGGGGACATATAGAGACAGGGACACATACAGACGGGGACATATAGAGACAGGGACATATAGAGACGAGGACACATACAGACGGGGACATATTGAGACAGGGACACATACAGGCGGGGACATATAGAGACAGGGACACATACAGGCGGGGACATATAGAGACAGGGACACATACAGACGGGGACATATAGAGACAGGGACACATACAGACGGGGACATATACAGACGGGGACATATTGAGACAGGGACACATACAGACGGGGACAAATAGAGACAGGGACACATACAGGCGGGGGCATATAGAGACAGGGACACATACAGACGGGGACACACACAGACAGGGACATATAGAGACAGGGACACACACACACACACAGGGACATACTATAGAGACGGGAGCATGTCACACTGACTCCGACTGGGGTACAGTTATGAGTGGGTATATACAAATAATAATAGTATGGAAATATATCAAAGCGATTAACAAATTAATTTTTAAAAAAATCTTCTATTTTTGAGAAGAAACAAAAAGAAATAAAGAAAAATAGTTAGTTGTATTATCACAATGCAACAAAATCACAAAGAGAAAATTGCTGACAAAATGATTAGACAGAAAAAAATTGAATAGAGAAGAACAAGATAAGAACACATTGATTCATTCTGTTGTTAATAAATGATGATAGATTACTGAAAATTCTGTTTCAAGGTCTGTCGTAATCTAGATGAATGAAGTTCAGATTATACAGTACACCCCACTTATAGTAAAGTCCAGGGGAGCAAGGATTTTCCGTTACTATAACAGGTTTTTCTTATAAACGATGTTTGGATATAGTAAACTTTTGATGATATTTTTTTTATCTTACCCGAGGACGTTTTTCAAAGTTAAAGCTAACGTAAAATACTGAATATAAACCCACCCCACCCCTTCCTCGTATGGTTTGAGGTCCAAAAAGGTGATTGGGTTTATACATGGTATATTTCCCTGTGCACAAAACAAAACTAGCTGTAAAAACATATAGTGTACAACCTCTAACTTCCAGAATGGCCTTTGAATCGATTCATGCATGCACACGCACGTGCGTGCGTGCACACACCCACACACCCACACACATACACCGTGACCGGACAGTTTGCCTGCGGACATTTCGCCTACGGACACTTCGCCTATGGATATTATGCCTATGGTCACCATGCTCACCGACATTTTGCCTACTGGACATTTTGCCTACAGACATTATGCCTAATGATAGATTATCATACCTGCAATAAATTATCGCATTTTCATGATGCGATATATATTTTTTTCCGATTCATTTTTTTCCACTAAGTAATGAGAGTGTGGGCTCAATTGTCGACTTAGCTCGCCTTTTCCTCTGTGTGAGGGCGCTGCAGTAAAACAGATACAAATTTAATTGCATCTAATGACCGGACAGTCTCAATTGTATGTAATGAATTGCAAATGAAGATTGTGGGCGGACATGGTCGACTTAGTTCACCGTTTCTGCCATGCGAGGGCGCTGCGTTAGAGCGGGTACAAACCTAGTTGCAGCCAATGTAATGTTAGTTTGTCATAATGAGTTTCATGAAAGAAATTTGTGGCGAATAGTCACGTGTTTCGTGCACAAGCTATCAACTGTATCGCCCGTTCTACCGCAGCGCCATCGCGCAGTGTAATCAACAAAAGTTTGTTTAACAAAATTTATGCACAATCTCTCTTTTATCTACAGTTTAAATAATAAAGTTCACTTTAAACAAGAATTTGTAAAAACAGAGAGAGAGAGAGAGAGAGAGAGAGGGAGGGAGGGAGAGAGATAGAGAGCGAGAGAGAGAGATATATATAGAGAGATAGATAGATAGAGAGAGAGAGAGAGAGAGAGAGAGAGGGTGAGAGGGAGAGGGTGAGAGAGAGAGTAGAGGGAGTAGTGAGACTGTGAGGTATACATTGATGACGTATTTACAAAGGTCAGGAAGAGGACAATTTTTTTTATTGTAACCCAGGAGAACCACAAATGACTTTACATAGATAGGAGTTTTTTTAATTATTTTTAATTATAACCCAGTTGCTACTATGGGTGGGTGGAGGGAGTGGTGAGACTGAGGCATACATTGGTGACGTATTTACAAAGGTCACAAAGAGGACAAATGTTTTTATTGTAACCCAGGAGCCAGTCCTGTGGGGAACCAAAAGTGACTTTACTATAGCAGTTTTTTTGTTTGTGGCTACCTATAACTCACTTTGTTGGTCTGTCAGTCTGTTGGTCTGTCGGTGCTAAATTGTCACACATATTGTAAAAGAGAAAGAAAAGTACAGTCAGAAAAAGAATACTTGGGCATAAAGTAACATTTCAGTTGTCATATCTACTGTCATGTGTGTCAGATTTAGTATTACACACATTTTGTGATGTTGTTAGTCTTGGGACTAACAGGCGTACTTTATGGTTATATGGTTTCATTTGCAATTGTATGGTATGATGAATGAACCTAAAATGGTAACATATAGTGTTCATCATGTTTTTGGATTGCGCGGGGATGCGTAACTTTTGGTGTATAGTATATATAGTAGTGTATTATGATCACTGTGTGAGAGGTTGTTATCTTCTTGTGAAGTGTATAGAGGATTTTTGGGCTTGCATTGACAGCTTGAGCTGTAGTGAGTTTTTCTAATCTCTTAGCTGAAGTGAGCGTTTTTAACCTCTAACTTGTGTGATATTGGATTTGGATAAGGGTTGGTAGTGATTCTGAACAGAGTTCAGTAGTTGACTTTGGAAAGCTTTGTTAATCAGTAAAGGGCAGTATCTTAGGAACCATTGAGAGGAATGATCCAAAGCATTGGTGGACTCCAATGTATAGTGGGGTGCTGGGAGGTGTTGGAGACACCCAGGACAGATGTCCCTGAGCCAGTACCAGCAGCGTATGCTGAAGAAATGTGGAGAGAGTGGAGGTTTCCACTGATAGGCGGTTTGGCCACTATGCTCTCTGTCGGGAGGACAGATGAGGTCTACGGAGATGTGTTTGTTTGACTGTCTAGTCATACAAAGCCTGTCATGGTGATGGGTATTGTACCGTCTATTACTCGGGAAGAGTATGTATATTGTATGTAGGAGTTAGCCTACAAAGGATCACCTAGGACTAGGAAACGATTAGTCTGGAACGGTGGAAACTGCGGGACGGAGCAGTAGATTCTTCAGGAGAACGGGAGTTATATTCTTCAGGAGAAGAATTAACTTTGGAGGGAACACAAGAAGTGTGTACGTGTCAAGGACGGGATCGTGAACGAGATCAACTAGTGGAATTTGGAACGGTATTTATTATTGAGCTCATAGTGATATAATTGTAGTTAACGGAATTACAGTATTGGCCATTGACATTTATAGTATTTAAATATTGCGTAATTAAGTGGGAGGCTTAATTGTGAATAGTATTATATTCTCTTTTGTTTGAGAGAAAGATTTCGTACATATTTGATATTGATTGTGAAAGTTACTTTATACAGAATTGACATCAGTTCCTATTATTTGTTGTAATAAATAATCTTCTTTAGTAAGAAGAGGGGAACTAAGCGAAATCTTATTGTCCCGTGTTTAATTTCTGCACCGATTGAAGGGAAAGATTGCGAGTGTGCACGGAGAGATTGTTGAGTGAAATGCGTGTGCGGGAGCGTGTTTGGGAGCGTGTTTCTACAGCATGACATCTACTGTCCTTAGGTATGGAAAGAATTGTATACTGAACAGAGCATATGAATCTTCATTTTAAAGCGTACAAAATAATAAACATACGTAATGCAGACACTGCAACAGACACGACGAGTATGTGATGCTTCTTTCGATGAGGATAAGTAGGATAAATAGTTTTAAATGTTTTCCAAAAGATATAAAAAGTTACGAAATGGTGCACAGATAACATTCTGGTTTACAGATTAAAATTATTGAAAAGCCAGGGGAGGCGACTCAGTGTATGTAATGATTGGAGTGATAAAAATAGACCGCTGGGCTGCAGTCTTGTGGAGTGAAAGTGTTTGATCAAAAATTGTGTGTGTGAAGAGCATAATGTAAATGCGCAACATTTCTCTTTCAAATTATATTTAAGAATTCTGCCACTCTGCGATGCCCTTGTTTGTAGTTGAAATAGTCGCGTGCCACAAACGGTTGCGAATCCGCGCTTGTTTTATTATAACTGAGTTGCTACTATCCGAGGACTATTTAGTAATAAAACAGTAGACCTTTGGCACGGGAACCAGTGCTTTCCTTAACTGTAACCGAAATTGCTTATAACCGAGTTTACTATAAACGGGGAGTACTGTATAAAGATTCACATCCATCGTCATTGTGCGACTAAAACAACACATACAGATAAACAATGACAGGTATTAGGAGGTCTCTATCTGTCTTTGTCTCTTTGTCTCTGTCTGTCTATATGTGTGTGTGTGTGTGTGTGTGTGTGTGTGTGTGCGTGTGCGTGTGCGTGTGCGTGTGTGCGCGTGTGTGTGTGTGTGTGTGTGTGTGTGTGTGTGTGTGTGTGTGTGTGTGTGTGTGTATGTGTGTGTGTGTGTGTGTGCGTGCGTGCGTCTGTGTGTGGGTTTTTTTTTTTCGGGATCAGAATTTTGTCGCTGCTAACCTACTTCCCATAGGAAGGAGCAGCATTTGGGAATCGTTGTTATTTCCCTAGAAACAAATTAATGGACATTCATTTTGCATGCGTTAGTTTTCATGTTCGCTCTCTCACACACATATTCTCTCTCGAGCTCTCTCAGCTTGTAGGCTGAAGCTTTCTTCTTGTCTGTTTTCTCCCGCTTAGGCCTCTTGTGTCGTCGTGTAGGCCTAGGCTTCTAAGCTGTTTTTCTGGCACTGTAGGTGTGTGGCTCTTGTAGGCCTACAGAAACTCTTCCTTTAGGCCTAGCAATGGTTTGATTTGGCTGCTTAGTGGTAGGCTAGCCCAGGGGCGCGTTCAGTCGAACGGGGTCGAGATCTCTGCTTCTGATCGTGGTAGTAGAGACTGGCACTGTCTCGTGGGGTGGTGTCTGCTTGGGCGCTAGCGCTGCACAGCTGTAGTGTTGACTTGGTAGTAGCAGAGACACTCTCTGGTAGGCCTAGTAGCTTGTAGTAGGCTGCCTGCTGCCAGACGTTGGGGTTCAGGATTAGTAGCGTTTAGTATTCTCTCTCTTGCCATGCACATTTCAAAATTGCATTTATATCAATGTTTTGATTCCCTTTTCATCATTTCCCGATTTGTAACTTTTTTTTTCTTTTTCTTCTTTTTTTCTTCTTCTTTTTGTTCTTCAATTTTTGTTTTGCCTTTCAACGGCAGACACATGCAATAATACATTTCCATGCTTTAGGTGTAGTACAAACGTATTTCTACCGTAATTCCAAATCGTCATAATCGTTATCCTCAACATCTCTCTCTCTCTCTCTCTCTCTCTCTCTCTCTCTCTCTCTCTCTCTCTCTCTCTCTCTCTCTCTCTCTCTCTCTCTCTCTCTCTCTCTCTCTCTCTCTCTCTCTCTCTCTCTCTCTCTCTCTCCCTATTCTCTCTCGAGCTCTCTCAGCTTGTAGGCTGAAGCTTTCTTCTTGTCTGTTTTCTCCCGCTTAGGCCTCTTCCCTTTAAACTGCTTGTTAAATGTGTTTGGATTGATGTTGCTTTCACCTCCTACTTGTCATCAATTATTTGTTTCACTATGTGTTTTTGTTTAAAAAAAAAAAAATTATTTTTATTTTTATGTATGTATAAACAATGTATATGTGTATGAGAGAGAGAGAGAGAGAGAGAGAGAGAGAGAGAGAGAGAGAGAGAGAGAGAGAGAGAGAGAGAGAGAGAGAGAGAGAGAGAGAGAGAGAGAGTATACAAATGTTTTTGTTTCTTAAAATAATTTGTTTTTCTTTTATCCAAGGACAGATTGTAAGAATAGGCATCGCCTAAAATCTTTATCCTTGTCAAATAAAGTTTTCCAGTGTCCAGTGTCCAGTGTCCCTCTCCCTGTGCCCTATTCCCCCTCTCTCTTCCACCCACTCCCTTTCTCTCGCTCGCATTCGTTACCCCCCCCCCCCCCTCTCTCTCTCTGTTTCCCAATATTTTATGACCGTGACGGGATCGTATTGAAGTTTCTGAGAGAAAGTTCCCTTTCAAATATGATCGACATTGGGAGCCTGTCGCCGTACCTGTATTTACTGATACACGTTTTTGCGATGGCTATGATATGATTAATTAAATCTCTGTCTTGTCTTGGTGCACTATTATTGTGGTAGCCTAAGAGCACTGTGGGTTCTGTTAGGGTTACTCGTTTTCCTGTCCTGCTATTAATTTCTCTTTCTACCAAGTCCCAAATAGGTTTAACTGTTGGGCACGTGAAGAAAAAGTGTTCTATAAAGTCTATTTCGTTTGTTTGGCAGACGCTGCATCTGTTGGAGTTAGCCAAACCCATTTTCTTCAGCAAAATATTAGTAGGGTAAATATTGTGTAAAATCTTCCAGTGTAGTACTTTAAGTCTTGTTTCGTTTGTGCTGTTGGTTGCCGCTTTCCAGTGTTTGTCTGATATTTCTATGTTTAGCTTGCGTTTCCAGAAGTTTACTGAGCATGGTTGGCATTCTGGTGTTAGTAGTTTTCTAAAGTCTTTACATTTGAGTGTTGTAATGTTTTTGCCATCGAGTATTATATTTTTGGGGAGCAACTCTTCGTTGTCAACTAAGTGAAGTTTGTTATTAGTTTGGGCTTGAAGAAGAACACTTCGGACGGCGTTGTATTCTAGGATTCGGTGTGGTGCTGCTCCTATTTTTGTCTCTACTTGCTGAAATGTTAATAATTATTTCTCCTCTGTTATTCATAATATCGCTGATTGTGTAGATGCCTTTGTCTGTCCAATCTTTCATATTAAGGCTTTTATTTCTGTATTGAAGGTTCCTATTGTTCCATATTATAGAGTTTAGGTATACATTCTCGTTGTCTGCTTTTGTTTCTTTCATCAAGACTATCCAAGTTTGCAAAACTCGGTTCCAGAAAGGGCTCTCTTTGTTTAAGGACCTGTCAATATCTTGTATGGTGGTAGGAGTATTGAAGATGTCAAAGTTACGACTTATTTTAGCGAAGATGTGTGACGTATAGGCCTTCCATTTCCCTTGGTTGTTGTTGTCAATTAATTTAGGTACCCACGATAATAGGAGAGCGTCCTGCAGAACTTTGATATCTATCATGCCAAGACCTCCTTTGGCGCTCTGTTGATGTAGAACTTTGCGTTTAACCTTTTCGAAAGCTTTTCTATTATTATATTTCTTTTTCCAGAGAAAAGCATGCAGTTCTCTATTTATTTTAGTTAAAATGTCGACTGGGATTCCTACTGATTGCATAATGTATGTAAATTGGGAGAGAAGAAATGTTTTTGTTATTATAATCTTACCATAAATGCTTAAATTTCGTCTTGACCATTTTCTTATAATTCTTCTGACGTTCTGTACCGTTTTTGACCAGTTATCTTCAATGGTTTGCGCGCTTGTGTCACTTTGGAAGTAGATTCCCAATTGTTTTTAATTTTCTTGACCCATTTTAGTTCGTAGTAGGTATCATTGTTGTTTTTATTTCTGCCTAGCCACATAACCTGTTTTTTGTTCATTCATTTTCAGCCCTGAAACCTCTGCGAAGCTTGTGAATATTTGGATGACTGCATCAAGGTCATGCTTATCTTTCAAATAAAGAGTAGTGTCGTCAGCAAACTGTTGTATTTTAATTATACGGTGATTGTCCTCGTTTCTGTCATTAATTGATATCCCTTTTATAAGATCACTTCCTCTGATCTTAATTGCTAAGAGTTCAACACCCAGAATGAACAAATGGGGCGACAGTGGGCAACCTTGGCGGATACCTCTTTCTATTTTAATACGTTCTGATATCCACCCATAGTGATTGATTGAACTCTCTGTGTCTGCTAATATTGTTTCTATCCATTGTGTGAAGACTGGGCCAAATGCATATTGTGCCAGGCTGTCTTGAATAAATTCCTTGGAAATTGTATCAAAGGCTTTTGTGAAGTCTATTGCAAGTAGAATCCCTGGCAAGTTGTTGTTATTTAGGTAATGTGTGACGTCATCAGTGGTCTTGAGAATTGTTGATATATTACGTCCTTTTACGAAGCCGCATTGGTCATCCGCTATAAGCTTATTCAGTACTGTATTCAGTTTTATGGCTATAGTTTTGGCTAGTATTTTGTAGTCCGTGTTGAGGAGAGTAATTGGGCGCCAATTTGACAGTTGTTCCCTTGGCAGGTTTTTCCCTTTATGTAAAAGCGTTATTATTCCTTTTCGTTGGGTTTGTGAAGTGAATTTGTTTTCAAAGGAAAGCAGATACGAATTTAGTAGCATTCCTTTGATTTTTACCCAGAAAAACTTATAAAATTCTGTGGTTAAGCCATCACAGCCAGGGGCTGAGCCATTTTTCATTTCTTTAAGAGCTTCCCCGACCTCTGTTTCATTGATCTGTGTGTCGCATCCCAATCTTTCCAGGTCATCTAACATTGGGACATCCTGATTTGGGCCTAGGAAGTCATTAATGTAATTGTCATTTCTTTCATTTTCGTTGGCCCCTTTCTTGTATAAATTTGAATAAAATTTTACCTGCTCCTTCAAGACACTTTTCTGGTCTGATATTATGTTGCCTTCATTAGTCTCCAATCTTGTTATCGTGTTTAAAGTCGCATTGCTTTTTTCTAGGTTAAGAAAGCAAGCTGTGTTTTTTTCGCCTTCTTCAATGAATTTAGTCCTTGATCGGATTTGCGCCCCTTGTGCACAGGAGAGAGCATGTAGCTCAAGTTCAGTTTTTATTTTCAACATTTCAGTTTGTAAACCAAGGTCTGCCGGCTGGTCTGCAAGTTTATTTTCAATAGTGGTTAGTTTGTGCTGTAATTGTTTATGTTGCTTGTTTTTACGTTGTTTATTCTGAGAGAACAGCATTGACATTTCCTTGATTTTCACTTTGCAAAGTTCCCATTTATCGTGAGCGTTTAGGTGATTGTGATCTGCATCATATGCCTCTAGAGCCTCGTGTATGTAGTCCACATAAGCTCTATCGTTGAGTAGGCTGTTATTAAATTTCCAGTATGAAGGTCCTTTTTTATAGTTACTAGCGCAACGCCTAGTACTGGCAATGCACCGTACTGGTAACGCCTAGTAACGGTAACGCCAAGTACTGGTAACGCTGAGTACAGCAAATTTGAAGCGATTCAGTTAAGAAACGGCGGAGTTATAAGGCCCCGTTTCCAGTTGGCGCTGCTCTGAGAGTGACGCGCTCTCCCGATTCTCTTCCAATTTGCTGCCAGGCTTTGTCCCGGCCACAGCAAGCCTGACAGCAAATGTAAAGCGATTCGGTTAACAAACGGCGGAGTTATTTGTGAAAAGGTGAAGCGGCGTATAGCGCGTGCGTTGCTGAACCGATTCGCTTCCGGTTTGGCACACCGATAGTCACCGTACCTGGTCATCTACCTGCCAAATTGGAAGGCAATCGGCCCAGAAACGCCGGAGATACGGGCGCCGAGAGGCCGGCAGATGCGCGTTTCGCGCATTTGCGAAACCGCGCAAATGATACGGCCGCCTCGGTTGCCGTTGCCATCGCCCCGTTAGGGCTCACAGCAACTTTGAAGCGATTCGGTCGAAAAACGGCGGAGTTATAAGGCCCGTTTTGTGTTTCAGACACACACACACACACACACACACACACACACACACGGACACTTGGCTTTTTACTATATGATGAAATGTCAGTGTTGAGGCGACGGCCCTATGGTCAGAAAGAGGGAATGATATTATTTCACTGTCCTGTATGTAGGGTAGTATGCTACTTGAGGTGAAAATATAGTCCAGTCTTCGGGCAATAAACGGGTGATTTCGGCTCCAGGTGTGCTGTTTTTCTTCTGGGTGTAGCATTCGCCAACAATCGTGTATGTCAAGGAGTGAAACTAGCTGGTTCAGTGCATCAGTTTCTCTGTTGTTGTGGTTTCCACCTGATATAATATCATTCTTGTTGTTCATTACAGCATTGAAATCTCCCATTATTACTAAGGGCGTGTCTTCTCTGTTGTGTTCTTCTATTGTGGTGTGTATATGGTTAAAGAATTCCATTTTGTCGGTGACTAGTTGTGGTGTGTATATGGTTAAAGAATTCCATTTTGTCGGTGACTAGTTGCGGTGCGTATATGTTTGCCACAAGTAGAGTGTTGTGACCTGTTGCTATTTTAATTATTATAATTCGATCATCTTTATATACACATTCTGCTTGATCTGCCCATTTACGGGCCACCAGTGTCACTTGACCTAGGCTATAATTATTACCTAGTGAATAAAATATTTTCCCTCCCCACTGAATTTCCCAGGATTCTGCTTCAATCTTGGTTGATACATGGCACTCTTGTAGCGCTATGACATCGTATTTTTCTTTTCGAAAATGAGAGAAATAGGTGTGCCTTTTCCGTTTGTTTTTCAGCCCTCTGACATTCAGAGTAATCATTTTTAGTTTATCCATTTAAGGATTTTAGTTTGGCGTTGTGATTTTTGCGTGTGTGTGTGTGTTTGTGTGTGTGTGTGTGTGTGTGTGTGTGTGTGTGTGTGTGTGTGTGTGTGTGTGTGTGTGTGTGTGTGTGTGGTGTGTGTGTGTGTGTGTGTGTGTGTGTGTGTGTGTGTGTGTGTGTGTGTGTGTGTGTGTGTGTGTGTGTGTGTGTGTGTGTGTGTGTGTGTGTGTGTGTTTGTGTGTGTGTGTGTGTACGTGTTTGTGTGTGTGTGTGTTATGTGTGTTGTGTTTGTGTGTGTGTGTGTGTGTGTGTGTGTGTGTGTGTGTGTGTGTGTGTGTGTGTGTGTGTGTGTGTGTGTGTTTGGTTGTGTGTGTGTGTGTGAGTGTGTGTGTGTGTGTGTTTATGTGTGTGTGTGTGTGTGTGTGTGTGTGTGTGTTTGTTTGTGTGTGCGTGTGTGTGTTGTTGTTTGTGTGTGTGTGTGTTTATTTGTGTGTGTGTGTGTGCGCGCGCACGCGTATATATATATATATGTAGATATGTGTGTGCGCGTGCGTGCGTGTTAGTGATTGATTTCCTTTAGTTTCGTTTACCAGTGACCCTAAAACAGCTTATGCATGCATCTGTCATCCACAGCCCCGGCACACAGTGATTATTTCAAATTCAGAGCTCCCCTCTATTATGCCATTGTAACTGTCTCTTCGTGAACGTTCCACATCTATTGAAGTAAAACAGAATAGTGACACAGACAATAAAATGATAATGCGTCCATCATAGTTGAAATGTCATGCCGATCTTGTTAGCAAGAGAAAGGTCATGGTGAGCAAGCATTTGATTTTGAATTTGATACCAGAAGAATTATAATTAATTGAGAAGGCAGGTTGTGATTACACTAACTAAACATAACATTATTACGAAAAGCATTGAGTTCTCGATCGATTCATGTTATCGATTTGATCGGTAAAGCCACAAGACTTGATGAAAATCGTGTTCCAGTGGTTAGTTGCCCGTGGTTACGTCAAATTAATGGAAGAAATGATGGAATAAAGGAAGGAGAGAAAAAAAGGATGAAGAATAAGATCAGTCAATTACGGCGCACCGCAGTTTTCGGCTTTAACTAAACGCGTCGATGTAATCCGATTAAAAGGCTGTCGTTGACTGCTTGTCACATTACTCTGTCCTTTTCTTGTATAATTATCTGACTCTGTCTCTCTCTGCAACTCTGTCTCTGTCTCTGTCTGTCTGTCTCTCTCTCTCTCTCTCTCTCTCTGCCTCTCTGTCTTTGTCCATCTGTCTCTATTTCGCTCTGTCTCTCCGTCTCTGACTCTCTCTGTCTCTGTGTCTCTGTCTCTTTGTGTGTCTGTGTCTGTCTGTCTGTCTCTCAATTGCTCTCAGTCTCTCTCTCTCTCTCTCTCTCTCTCTCTCTCTCTCTCTCTCTCTCTCTCTCTCTCTCTCTCTCTCTCTCTCTCTCTCTCTGTCTCTTCTCTCTCTCACTCCTCCTCCTCCTCCTCCTCCTCCTCCTCCTCCTCCTCCTCCTCCTCCTCCTCCTCCTCCTCCTCCTCCTTCTTCTTCTTCTTCTTCTTCTTCTTCTTCTTCTTCTTCTTCTTCTTCTTCTTCTTCTTCTTCTTCTTCTTCTTCTCTCTGCTGCTCTCAATCTATATCACCGTCTCTGTCTTTCTCTGTACTTTTCAAAACGGAGTAAAAACGTCTAGCGAAAGAAACAATTCACCTCCAATAATAACAATGCGTGTGTGTGTATGTGTGCGCGCGTGCGTGTGTGCGTTCGTGTGTGTGTGTGTGTGTGTGTGTGTGTGTGTGTGTGTGTGTATGCGTACGTGCGTTCGTGTGTGTGTGTGCGTGTGTGTATGCGTACGTGTGTTTATACGTGCATGTGTACGTGTGTGTGTGCTTGTGCTACTAGTCCATAAGTCTTCTGCGTATATCGGCGTTTATGCAGCTTTCAAGACCAGGCGACGTGGACAGTTGAGGATCCCACATGATTTCCAATGGATCGTTTGTGTGTGGACATGATTATTTCTGCAGGTATCAATCTACGATACTTACGGCAGACGACACAGTTGAGGAGCCCACATGATTTCCAAAGGACCGTTTGTGTGTGGACATGATTATTTCTGCATATATCAATCTAAAATGCGTACGGTTTTGTAAGATTTCCCCCTCTAAATTTCTTTCTTTCCATACTCCGACCAACACGTTCTTTTGCCAAGACTCCAGAATACTTACTAACCACATTCTTCGTTCTTGTCTGATTGTCCTTATTTGTTCTGTGCGAAACGAGAGTTGAGAGTGACAGACTTAACGAGGGTCTCTTCCTTCGAAGTCGGAGTGTGGCTGCCCACGTGGCGGGGTAATCAAACCGGTCACAGACGTAATGTTCTCTCATCCCTATCCGGTGCATTTGTACCATAGCGTTCAATTGCTTCTGCTGTTGGGATGATCCCTGGAGTCTTTAAGCCAGGGAACGACAACAAGAACAACGAGGGTCTCGAACGAACGAAAAGTTTGCTTAACGTCCTCCCGGCCGAAGCCATGTGGGACATTACTTTATATAAAGTTCTTCAAATTTTTATTTTTAGTTTAGTAAAGTTATTTGTTGTTAATAAATTTATATAGTTATAAAGTATTTTTATTGCCATGGCTCGTCTGTTTGACCCACATTTTAGCTAGCTAGCTAGATAATATAAAGTTTATGATATTGATAAAAGTTGTAATAAGATTTTCCTTGAACTGAGCATCTCTATTAATTAAAATTTCCAGGACCACATTTAAAAAAGATCAAAAATTATTAAAAATCGCTAAAGGTCTGTCCCCTTGAGTGGGGCATAATCTATATACATATACTTTTATTTCCAAAGAATTTTTTTTTTTAATTTCGTACTTCATTCGTTTACCGTGGAGCAGCCGGCATCTAAGTCACGCTGCGCCACGGCCGCACTATAAAACATGTTGCCGGAGCTGTCGCGTCGGTCTCATGTCCCATATGTGCCTTCCCAGGTCGAGAGGACGTAAAATTTCAAATTTCATTCGTCGCGTCGGTCTCCAATGAAACCGGCACATTAAGCTAGGGGTTTTAAAATTTTAAATGGGTCCCTGACGGACTAGTTAAAATTTAAGTCAAGTTTGTCCCCTTTGTCTCAAAAAGGCACAAACATAATATATTATGAGGCCGAGTCGCCGGGGGACTTGTTAAAAAGATGGGAATTTATACAAGGGGAAAGCAGATCAAAAGGAGAGGGGGAACAAAGCGGAGACCTATCTCCCCCCCCCCACTACCCGAGGGTCTCTGTGTCCACCTCTTCTTATAATCTGGTACGGTAGGGTTAGGGCCAATCAGCTCCCTCCGCTGTTCCAGGGTGCAGGCTTAGGGTTAGGGCCAATCAGCTCCCTCCGCTGTTCCAGGGTGAAGGCTTAGGGTTAGGGCCAATCAGCTCCCTCCTTTTCCGTTAAGCTGATTGGCCAACTTCACAATGGAACAGCGGAGGGAGCTGATTGGCCCTAAGGGAGCTGATTGGCCAACTTCACCATGGAACAGCGGAGGGAGCTGATTGGCCAACTTCACCATGGAACAGCGGAGGGAGCTGATTGGCCAACTTCACCATGGAACAGCGGAGGGAGCTGATTGGCCAACTTCACCCTGGAACAGCGGAGGGAGCTGATTGGCCAACTTCACCCTGGAACAGCGGAGGGAGCTGATTGGCCAACTTCACCCTGGAACAGCGGAGGGAGCTGATTGGCCAACTTCACCATGGAACAGCGGAGGGAGCTGATTGGCCAACGTCATCATGGAACAGCGGAGGCAGCTGATTGGCCAACTTCACCATGGAACAGCGGAGGGAGCTGATTGGCCAACGTCATCATGGAACAGCGGAGGGAGCTGATTGGCCAACTTCACCATGGAACAGCGGAGGGAGCTGATCTTAACATTTGCCGAAGAACCAGCCAACACAATTGACTGTTTCTTCTAATGTACATGATGCTACCCGTGTTTCACTGTTAAAGACGCACTCTTTATTACCGTACGGGATTAACTATTTAAAACTCTGTTATTCTTAATTATCACTGGATCTATCTACTGTGTGTATGTGTGTTATTTGCCAGTTTGTAAATATTTTTTATCATTATTTATTTGTAAGAAATGGGTGTAAAACAACACTTACACGTCCCTCATTGTCTAGTTGAGGATATTATA
>CM065687.1:3866007-3871007 GCA_017654935.2 Phymorhynchus buccinoides
AACACTTATAACGGCAAAAACAAACAACAACAAAAACAACAACAGAAAGGACACAAGGAACCGAAAGAGTTAACAGTCTCAGCCCATTCATTACACATTGCTGTCATGGACTTGGTACTGCATCAAAGATGGATTTGAGGGGGGCTACAGGGGTTCCACCCCCTCAGACAAAAAATGGAAAGAAAAAGAGGAAGACAAATTGTAGTTCCATGCTACAGTTATTCTCTCACGAGAAGCCTTGATTGCATCTTTTACATTCAAATTATCATCAGCTTCTGGGAGGCAATCCCTTCACACCCATCACCCCACCCAACTGACCACTTGGAGCTACCCCCTCGCCTCTTCCATGACTGGCTGATACGCCACAAACATGGTTGTATTTTTATGCTTTTTTGTTGTCTCCTTTCAATTCACATCATGTTTTATTTCATTCATGTATTTTTTTATGTAAATGATTATGATTATGTTTAAAAATAACAATAATCAAGTATTTTTGTAGGATTTACTAAGTCATGTAATTTAATCTATCCATCCATTCGTCTTGTCCGTGCGCTTGCGCCCCCCCCCCCTTTGTTGGCAATCCTGCCCCCCCCCCCCCCTGGCTTGAAGACGTTCCTACGCCACTGGTAATCGCACATAATAAAACTAACTAGGATTAAAACGAAAGACATGCGAAGGTCAATCTACCCAATTCACTGTGGACAGAACAATACCAAATCATGACGCTTCTAAAGCTACCGATCAAAGGAAACACGTTTCACAGGCAAGTGGAAAACTCATCATAAGAGATGTGCATCATGTGTTATTTTTGTACTTTTGTGACTCCCCTTCTCTCAAAAGGTTTTGTTCAAACCAGTAGCGAAGCAAACACTGGTTGATCTGGACCTCAATGTGCTCAACATTAAAGAAAATGATAATCAACTTCATGACCCCCCCCCCCCCACACACACACACACCTCCACCCTTGCACCAAATGTAGTATGCATTGCATGCTAGTCTGTCGTTTCCGACAATGACTGCCAGATAGAAGAGGGGGCAGATACTATTCTGGCGGGCTGAGCGATAATTTGTTTATAGTGGAGATGCCTTGCCCAGGGTACATCCCCACTCTCTCGGCCAAAGGGATTTGAGGACACAGCTGTCGTTGAGGAAGGTCCCCAAAGGCCAGCCCATCCCTTTGGCTGCAGGTAGTAGGCCTAATTGTTGGTGACACGGTGGATAGAGTATCATAATACAACTACTTACCTACCATGATGGTGACACGGTGGATAGAGTATCATAATACAACTACTCACCTACCATGATGGTGACACGGTGGATAGAGTATCATAATACAACTACTCACCTACCATGATGGTGACACGGTGGATAGAGTATCATAATACAACTACTTACCTACCATGATGATGGTGACACGGTGGATAGAGTATCATAATACAACTACTCACCTACCATGATGGTGACACGGTGGATAGAGTATCATAATACAACTACTCACCTACCATGATGGTGACACGGTGGATAGAGTATCATAATACAACTACTTACCTACCATGATGGCGACACGGTGGATAGAGTATCATAATACAACTACTTACCTACCATGATGGCGACACGGTGGATATAGTATCATAATACAACTACTTACCTACCATGATGGTGACACGGTACCGCGATAGATAGAGTATCATAATACAACTACTTACCTACCATGATGGTGACACGGTGGATAGAGTATCATAATACAACTACTTACCTACCATGATGGTGACACGGTGGATAGAGTATCATAATACAACTACTTACCTACCATGATGGTGACACGGTGGATATAGTATCATAATACAACTACGTACCTACCATGATGGTGACACGGTACCGCGGTGGATAGAGTATCATAATACAACTACTCACCTACCATGATGGTGACACGGTGGATAGAGTATCATAATACAACTACTTACCTACCATGATGGTGACACGGTGGATAGAGTATCATAATACAACTACTTACCTACCATGATGGTGACACGGTGGATATAGTATCATAATACAACTACTTACCTACCATGATGGTGACACGGTGGATATAGTATCATAATACAACTACTTACCTACTATGATGGTGACACGGTGGATAGAGTATCCTAATACAACTACTTACCTACCATGATGGTGACACAGTACCGCGGTGGATATAGTATCATAATACAACTACTTACCTACCATGATGGTGACACGGTGGATAGAGTATCATAATACAACTACTCACCTACCATGATGGTGACACGGTGGATAGAGTATCATAATACAACTACTTACCTACCATGATGGTGACACGGTGGATAGAGTATCATAATACAACTACTTACATACCATGATGGTGACACGGTGGATATAGTATCATAACTGTGAGCTGCGTCGCATTGGTACGATTCGCCATCTCCTGTCTATAGATACTACTAAAATACTAGTCTGCGCTTTTGTTCTCTCTAAACTAGATTATTGTAATTCACTCTTGTATGGCTGCCCCCAACACCTCATTGACAAGCTTCAAAAAGTCCAGAACTCTGCTGCCAGACTTGTCCTCAAGGTCTCTAAGTATCATCATGTTCAACCACTCCTGATATCCCTTCATTGGCTTTCCATCAAAGCACGTATTGACTACAAAATTTCCACTCTATGTCATTCTTATTTCTCTGGAAATGCCCCTAGCTACATTTCTGACATGCTTTTTGTCTATACTCCATCAAGGCAACTGCGGTCATCTTCAGATTCCAAAATTCTCTGTGTTCCTAGTACACGAACAAAAATGTTTGGTGAGCGCTCCTTTTCCTTTTCGGCCCCATCAGTTTGGAACTCCTTACCACGCGAAATCCGCCATATCTAGTCCTTGCAATGTTTCAAATCAGCTCTCAAGACCCACCTGTTCAAGCTACATCACAACCTTTAGGCCACATTACTTCTGGACTCTATTCTCACACACACACACTCCCCTCCCCCCATATTAGTTTCACTGTGTGTTGACTGCAATGTCTACGTCAGCTTTGTTGCGCGCGCGCGCGCGCGCGCGCGAGAGCGAGAGAGAGAGAGAGAGAGAGAGAGAGAGAGAGAGAGAGAGAGAGAGAGAGAGAGAGAGAGAGAGAGAGAGAGAGAGAGAGAGAGAGAGAGAGAGAGAGAGAGAGAGTGTGTGTGTGTGTGTGTTGATGCTTTGTTCAACTGATTGTATTTTGTATTGTGTTTTTTGGGTCAAGTCAAGTCAAGTCAAGTCAAGAAATCTTTATTATCTCTATACAGAGAAATTGCATTCGGGTGCAAACACAGAATTACAAAAACTAGAACACAACATATTATTTAAGGGCTTAAAAACAGTCACAAGAACTAATACGTCAACCATATTGCCACAAATTTAACAATTCATATACTAGGATCGCATTGCACCAGCAAACACTCAAACCATATTGCACACACAAAATGGCTTATATACCAGGTAAGAATATACATTAAATAGTAAATCATTTTAGGATTCACAAACACATTACTTTCTTTTAAGAGAAGGTACATTAAGAGCAGATTAAGTTTAAAGTTAATAAACATATATAATACTTATTAATAACATGCTAATTAAGAAGATATACATCTTAAATCATTTTGTAATTCATAAAACATTACTTTCTTTTAAAAAGAAGATACATAATACTGATTAAGAACGACCTTAAAAAAAATAAAAAATAAAAATAAAATAAAAAAATGCTGATAAAGAACAGCAGTACAGTACATAATTCACCCCCCCCCCCCAGACACTAACACACACACACACCTACCCCCCCCCCCCCACTAACACACACACACACCTACACCCACACCCATACAACACACACACACATGCACGTTCACTTCCAATGGACGGACATGCTGCATTTCATCAGAGAACCATTTCACAGAATAAATCATGAATTTAAAAGCTTGATTGATCTGGGGACAAACGTTTTATGTGCTCTAGCTTTCAGCTTCAACGTCCTGTAACGGCGACCCGATGGTAAAAGTTCATACTATCTGGCTAAAACATGGCTGTCATCATTAATTACTTTCCTGGCCTTTTGTACTGCTCTTTCATCAAATAAATCTTGTAATCCATTCTGCCTCACACCCACAATCTTACTGCACACATTCACCATATCACTCAGCACACGCTTGCTTCTTACACTCAAACTTCCATACCAACAAAGAAATGAAACAGTGAGAACTGACTCGATACAACACCGGTAATAAGAATGCAGAATGTCAGAATGAACACCGATGTTTCTCAATTTCTGTAAACAAAAAATTCTTGGCTGGCATTTCTTATGAACATAATCAACATTTTTATCGAAAGTGAGCCTGCTGTCTAGTACTGTACCAAGATATGTATAATCATTCACCCTTTCAACAGTCTCACCGTTAAGCACAAGCATCGGGACAGGCAGTGGGTTTTTGCGAAAATCAATCAGCATTTCTTTTGTTTTTACTACATTCAAATCCAAATAGTTGTATTTACACCAAGAACAAAACGTTTCAACTTCACTAAAATAAACTGAATCTGAATTTGATAGATCTTGGATTGCAGAGTCATCAGAATATTTGACGACGGGTGTTTCATCTGTACCTGTGCAGTCGTTAGTATACAATGTGAAAAGAATAGGGGATAGAACTGTACCTTGGGGAGCACCAGTAGAAGTCGACCTTTCAGAGGAAACAACAGAATGAAAACGAACAGACTGTGTCATGTGGAGCAGAAAATTGACGATCCAGAGAATGAGCTTGGGATCAACATCTAAACGTAACATTTTCAGAGCCAAGAGATGAGGTTGTATAGTGTTGAAAGCAGAGGAGAAGTCGATGAACAAAATACGAACAAAAGAATTAGGGTTATTCAAGTGCAGAAAGGCGTTGTTCAGAAGTGTTAGAATGGCATCGTCTGTCCCCCTGCAGGGTTTGTAGGCGAACTGAAAAGAGTCAAA
>CM065687.1:3876007-3878507 GCA_017654935.2 Phymorhynchus buccinoides
TGCATTGTGCATTTGTATATGTACAAAGTATGCAACTTTAGTACTGCTTATTTATGTTCATTTTATACGACTGTTTTGTAAAGTGAGAGTGAGAAATCAATCGGAATGGCTGACGCTTTTAGCATAGGTTAACTAGGATTCTCCTCTTTAGGGAGCATACTATTGCATTTGTAAACAAATCTTCTTGTTTTGTGTGTGTATTTGCTATTGTCTTCAATGAGAAATGTGCGATGCCATACTGGGTTTTTTAATGTTTTTAGAGTAAATACAATTAGGATGTTATTGCCGTGTTTGATGTTTTCTGTGGTGACAGTCCCAAGAAGACCATTGCTGTTGACGGGACTAACAGTGTCAAAATGAAATAAATAATAAATAGTCTGCATGTCTGCGTCACGGCCATTGTGTCTGTCTGTCTGTCTGTCTGTCTGCCTGTCTGCCTGTAGGTTTATTCTTTCTTCTCTCCCCCCCCCCCACTATCTCGCTGTCTCTCTCTTTCTCTCTCTCCCTTCTCTCTCTCTTCCTCCCACTCTCTGTCTGTCTTTCTGTACACTCTATCAAATTCTATCTTGTTTTTGTCCAAACAATGTCACTTTAGACAGTCATTCTGTGCTCGCGCCCCATAAACACACACGAAATACGTACGCAATTTTACACGAACACATCTAACACGTTGAACCCCCAAAATGATGTTAGGAAAGAAAAAGAAAGAAAAGGAGGGCAGTACAGTCCCTGTCTTCTACATGTATCCCTGGCACCATCTTTAGACTTCCAGAAAGTCTACAGATTTCTAGCTGAAGCCATTCAGGTTCTGATACGTTCAGGAAAAGATGGTGTGATGGTGACAGTGCTTCCCCTGTCTCTACTACTCTTGTGTGTTCCATTAGTTTGATGTCTTCCGACACGGATAGCAACCAAGGTTTAGTCAATCCGCTTTCGTTTGAGGGGAAGTTTCATCCATGCTTTGATAGTTTCATTCGTGTATGCATTCAATCACTCAATAATGTATCAAATCATGTGTTCATTTATGTATGCATTCATTCATTCATTCATTCATTCATTCATTCATTCGTTCGTTCGTTCATTCATTCATTCAGTCAGTCAGTCAGTCAGTCAGTCAGTCATTCATTCGTTCGGTCGTTCGTTCGTTCGTTCGTTCGTTCATTCATTCATTCATTCAATATTTATGTCTTATTTGTTTCTTTTTTATTTCTGTCTTTATGGCTTAAATTCGTTGTTCTTTTTTCTTTTCCTTTGTCTGTCTTTCTTCGTTTCTTCTTTTATTCTTCTTTTCTTTCTGTGTGTTTTTTGTCTTTCGTTTTTGTTTCTTTATTTCTGTTTTACACACGAAAATTTTACGCACGGAGAGAGAGAGAGAGAGAGAGAGAGAGAGAGAGAGAGAGAGAGAGAGAGAGAGAGAGAGAGAGAGAGAGAGAGAGAGAGAGAGAGAGAGAGACAGAGACAGAGACAGAGATAATGAACGAAAGTGTTTTTTAATGAACGGCGGACATAGGCCACAATTCAAAAGAACATAAGTATAAAGGAGATGGGTTGGGGTGGGTAGGGTCGGGACTAACATGAGAGAGAGAGAGAGGGGGGGGGAGAGAGAGAGAGAGAGAGAGAGAGAGAGAGAGAGAGAGAGAGAGAGAGAGAGAGAGAGAGAGAGAGAGAGAGAGAGAGAGAGAGAGAGAGAGAGAGAGAGAGAGAGAGAGAGAGAGAGAGAGAGAGAGAGAGAGAGAGAGAGAGAGAGAGAGAGAGAGAGAGAGAGAGAGAGAGAGAGAGGGACGGGGGATGGGTGGGAGTGGTGAATATATAAAGATATAAAAACAGTATCTCCAAAATGTTTAATATTCTTTTCCTTCCAGTTTCCTTTACTTTCTTCCTTACTTTCCCTGAACAGACCTCCCCTGCACTTGACACAAAATCAATGCTAACCCGCTCTTTCTCTTTCTTCTTCTTTCAAGTCGTTGCTGCACGTTGCAGTTTGAATATCCTGCACACCTGTGTTGAATGTCAGGAAAATGCACCTGGTTGAAATAAGCTCTGTTGAGACCACGCATGGTTTTAAGGAAATTGGAATGAGTGTTTGGTTGACTATTAGAAAATGAAATCGAAATCGGAATCGAAATATTTCAAAAATAGGCCTGTTGTTTCAAAACAACTTGTACATTTAGAAATGTTTCTGCTAGGAATGTGCTTTTAAAAGAAAAGAACCACCTATGTTTCCTTAGTTTCCATGAGTGCCAGTTCTGTTTAAATGAACAAATAAGCCTGTCCTTTAATTCAAAAATATACTGACGTTGACTACCTACTGTTGGATTCATCCACACTATTCCAAAACCCTGTTCTGCTATGACTGATTTAACTGTAAACCCCCAGTTCTCCTTTCCTACCTCCATCTGTAACAACGTCATGCCATAAGCTTGTCTGCATAATCATGACTGTGGAAGCTTTAAAAGTTTCAACCAATAGTGTATACATCTAAGAAATAATCTTATGTATA
>CM065687.1:3886007-3888507 GCA_017654935.2 Phymorhynchus buccinoides
GAGGAGTTAGCTGCTTTAGTTTAGGTTCATGTCCATTACTTTTGAGCCACGTTTCGGTTATAAATACTAAATCAAAGTCATGCTCAAAAACATAGTCCGCAATATAGTCCGCTTTGTTCTCAGGGCAGACAGACTGGGCATTAAATACACATACACTAAAACTATCAGAGGATGGAATAGAGTTCAGTGACACAGATGACACGTCACACTGGTGGCTGGGTGCTGTACACACACACACACGCACACACACGCGCGCACACACACTCACACACACACACACACACACACACACACACACACACACACACACACACACACACACACACACACACACACACACACACACACATATATATATATATATATACATATATATATACATATATATATACACATATACACACACACACACACACACATACGCACACACGCGCGCGCACACACGCACACACATACACACACACACACTACATATTTAATAATCAATGTTCAAATCAATACTCAAACATTCCGCACTCAAACACACCACCACCCCAATCCCTATCTCTTAGTTTTCTCTCTCAGTTCGATTGTGTTCTCTTCAAATTGTTTCCATTTTAAATATTTGCCGATCCCATTTTAAACCGTGGTGACAAACACTTGTACCTGCGGATTTCGCGCTTGGGTTTGAACGATTTTCACTTCAGACTCCTTCTGTGTTTGTGTGGAAATATCCCCCGTAATATAGTTTTCGTGTTAATTTTGAGGGAGAGAGAGAGAGAGAGAGAGAGAGAGAGAGAGAGAGAGAGAGAGAGAGAGAGAGAGGGGAGAGAGAGAGAGAGAGAGAGAGAGGGGGAGAGAGAGAGGGAGAGAGAGAGAGAGAGAGAGAGAGAGAGAGAGAGAGAGAGAGAGAGAGAGAGAGAGAGAGAGAGAGAGAGAGAGAGAGAGAGAGAGAGAGAGAGAGAGAGAGAGGGAGAGAGAGAGAGATTCAAACCATTTTAATGAACAGGCCTTCTGCCCGTATCATAGGGAGGCTGGGGGAGGGGTTAAAATGACACATAGCATTCGCATCAAAAACTAGAAAAGAACACAATTTGTGTGTGTGTATTTGAACAGCTAAGCAAAAACAAAAAATATATATATGGCATCCCATCTCTTCTACTCTCTTCGAGGGATTGTAATTTTAGAACATTATTATTTTTGTTATTTTACACAAGATGTTTACCATTTCTTTTGAATTAAGTGCTGGTTTGCTTTTATTGTGGACTTTCAATCTGGTGCAAAGAGGACAACCTTTCTCTTGTAGAAAGTCTTCTAGCTCAGTTTGAATGTTCACTGTGGACATTCTTTGCAGGCCGATATGCAGACTGAAGAGTCTTTCTCAAAGACGAAACAGCTGTCTTTGCATAGGCATTGTCTATCTCCCCCCATTGGGAGAAAAAAGTAAATCAGCACATTATTTTCTTTTATTCTTTTCAGAACACAGAATAAATTGTAAAGTTGAAATTAAAGTTATTCAGTTTCTTTCTTAGATTCACAAACTTAAATATTGGACAAAAAAAAAGTTTTATTCAAGCAAACTATATATATAAGAGGAAAGTTTAATGGTGTGGTTGTTTTTTTCTTCTTCAATTCTTGTACGTTTATATATATATATATATATATATATATATAGATATATAGAGAGAGAGAGAGAGAGAGAGAGAGAGAGAGAGAGAGAGAGAGAGAGAGAGAGAGGAGGGGAGGAGAGAGGAGGGAGAGAGAGGGAGAGAGAGGGAGCGAGAGAAAAAGAGAGAGATAGTGTGTGTGTGTGTATGTGCGTGTGTGAGAGAGAGAGAGAGAGTGAGAGAAAGAGAGAGAAGTCGGAAGTCGGAAGTCGGAATCTTACTGAATATAAGGCCAACAGCCCCTTTCAGGGGAGAGAGAGAGAGAGAGAGAGAGAGAGAGAGAGAGAGAGAGAGAGAGGGGCAGATATACTAACTTTGAGAGAGACTGAAGACAAAAGACTGAACATTGTCATGACACAAGATTTTAGGCCAAGCCTATTCTATGAATCTGTCCTTGAGAAAACAACATTAATACAAAAGAAGCAGATACGGACATGCATGAATAATGATACTAGCCAGCGAGAGAGAACACTGGAACACTGGGTATGTTATTGTCATTACCACACGGGTCTGATGACAAGAGGGGGAGGGTACTTGAATATGTTCAATGAAATAATAGTATTCGACAACATAAACAACAGTAAAATAAACAAATGAAACAAAATAAATGAAAACTGAAAGAAAACATTCATTCAGCGAGAGAGAGAGAGAGAGAGAGAGAGAGAGAGAGAGAGAGAGAGAGAGAGAGAGAGAGAGAGAGAGAGAGAGAGAGAGAGAGAGAGAGAGAGAGAGAGACAGAGACACACGGGCAGGCAAACAGAGAGACAGAGACACACGGGCAGGCAAGCAGAGAGACAGAGAGATATAGAGAGTGAGGGGGCATGCAGACAGACAGTTAGACATAGAAATAAAAA
>CM065687.1:3891007-3896007 GCA_017654935.2 Phymorhynchus buccinoides
GCAAACAAAAACACATTCCCCACAACATTCACCATGGTCATCCCGCACACTAGCATTAAATCATACACATTAAACATACATACCAATTGCGTTATACACATTACAACATACACAAAACAAAGTAAGCAAATAATTACGTGCATACGCATAAACTCACCAACACACACACATACACAAGTACGCACACACGCACATCCCACACACAAGCATACACACACACATACCCACAAAATTCGCAGGCAGACACATACACATTCACATGTATGAACGCGCACATACACACACTCACATTCAAACTCACACATGCATACACACAATCACCACTATAACATATTATGAACACTAAACATGCATGGTTAACAGTGGTGACACTCATATTAGGAAGGAAACAAGTGGTGAATGGGTTATCAGGTAACGTATTAAAGAGTTGTCATCAGAAAATCTTTATATCTTTTTTTGAATGACTTGAAAGTGTTTCCAATTTGGGTATTAGCCAGCATGGCATTCCACAGGGCCCCACCAGAATAAGCCAATTCTTGAAGAGGGAGCATGGAGAGGGGAGAGAGAGAGAGAGAGGGAGAAAGGGGGAGGGAGAGAGAGAGGGGGGGAGGGGGGCGAGAGAGAGAGAGAGAGAGGGAGACAGAGAGAGGGAGAGAGAGAGAGAGAGAGAGGGGAGAGAGAGAGAGAGAGAGAGAGAGAGAGAGAGAGAGAGAGAGAGAGAGAGAGAGAGAGAGAGAGAGAGAGAGAGAGAGAGAGAGGGAGAGAGAGAGAGAGAGAGAGAGAGAGAGAGAGAGAGTATGGGCCGTGTGTACGCACGTATTAATTGGTGCATTCCTTCCGGTTACTTGTTTACATTTTTATTAGTTTTTGTGAGTGTGATGTGTAATGAGAGAGTGACAGTGCTTGGTGAACGAGGGTGGATGTCTTTGTGAGTGAAAATCATGTTATTTTGTTACTTTATTTCTTTGTATTCGAATGTTGGTGGTATGACTTTCTTGCTGATTTTAATTAATGTTTTCCATCTTTCATTGTTGCTTTTGTAACGTGCAACGAGCATACTACTATATGGAGTTTTAGCGCTATATGAATTATTATTATTTTTTATTATTATTATTATTATTATTTTTATTATTATTACTATTATTATTATAGGATTGGGTTTCATCATGTTATGCATAAGTGTTTACTCCAAAATGCGTGCATGTTAAAGATGAGTATGTAGAATAGGATTTGGTTTTATTCTGTCATGTGTATGTGCTTACATTTAAGCTTGATGTATTTTTAAGATTAGTATGTAAAATGGGCTTAGGCGTAATTGATTTTATTATGTGTATCGGCTTTAAATTTTAAATGTGTACATGTTACGAGTATGTAAAATAAGGATTAGTTTTAATTTTGTGATGAGTTAAGTTTTACTTATGTGCGTGTTAAAGATGAGGACTAGAAAGTAGGTTCAGGCTTCATTTCGTTATGAGCAGTATTTACTTTTTAATATGTGTATTCGCTTGCAAATAATATGACTAGGTTTGCTTTTGTTATGAGTGTGTGTCTACTTTTTAATTTGTTCATGCTAAAAATGAATAATGGAATGTAGGAATAGGTTTCATGTTGCCATGGGTACATGTATTCACATTTTAAATTGCGCATGCTAAGATGAGTAGGTAAAGTAATACTATGTTTGACTTATTATATGCATAGGTTTCTTCAAATAAGTACATTTTAATGATGAAGTATGATTGAGGTGGGTTTTTTTTTTAATGTTTGTGCACTTCTCTATTTTGAATGTTTAAAGATGAGTGTGAAAAGTAGGATTGGGTTTTATTTTCCCGTGTGTATGCGCTTACTTCACACATTTTGAATGTTAATAATTAGTATAGTTAATAATAATAGGTTTGATTTTGTTATTGATGTGTTACAATATAGGGATGTTTTTTTTGCATGCTTTATATTACTTTGTATGTGTTTATTTTCGTTTTCCATTTTCTACTTTTATATATGTATTTTGTCCAGAGGGCTGGATGTAAAAAAGCATGTTATTGCTTACTCTATTACCCTCTATAAATAAAATTCAATCAATCAATCAATCAATCAATCTCTCTCTCTCTCTCTCTCTCTCTCTCTCTCTCTCTCTCTCTCTCTCTCTCTCTCTCTCTCTCTCTCTCTCTCTCTCTCTCTCTCTCTTGTGGTAACGCGTTCATCTCGTGTCAAGTAAACCCGAGTTCGAACCTGGGTACAGGGGATTTTTTCCTCTCACTTTGCACTAGGCCTTACGGTCTGAACGTGCGTGGTCTTTCGGATGAGACGATAAACCGAGGTCCCGTGTGCCCATGCACGTAGCACACGTTAAACCCAGTGGCAACGAAAAAGTTGTCATTTGGTCACAATTTACCCCCCTCCCCCTTCCTTTCCAGTCAATCATCGCATGCACAAAAAAAATTGGGTGGCGCGCCTCTGGCTGCGACGCGCTCTCCAGGTGGGAGCAGCCCAAATTTCACAGAGATGCCTCTGTGACTATAAAGTACCTAATACCTAATACCTGCCCCTCTCTCTCTCTCTCTCTCTCTCTCTCTCTCTCTCTCTCTCTCTCTCTCTCTCCTCTCTCTCTCTCTCTCTCTCTCTCTCTCTCTCTCTCTCTCTCTCTCCCCTCTCTCTCTCTCTCTCTCTCTCTCTCTCTCTCTTCTCTCTCTCTCTCTCTCTCTCTCTCTCTCTTCTCTCTCTCTCTCTCTCTCTCTCTCTCTCTCATACGGAGCATCATCTCAGGGCTGTCAGAGGGATGGGGGTGTCTTCTGTTGACTGATGGAAGTGAGATCAACGAAGGTCCACTGATCACCATCATTCAGCAATGAACGGGTGTGCGTGTACGCGCGCGCTCTCACCGTCTGGCGCTACACATGCGCGCGCACATGCACATACACATTGAACGCGTTTAAGCATTCTGGCAAACACAGACAAACACACACGCATATGCACGCATGCACACACTGCACTCATATAGATATACACGCACGCGTGCACACACACACACGCACACGCACGCACGCACGCACACACACAACACACACACACACACAACACACACACACCACACACACACACACCACACACACACGCACACATATATGCACGTACGCGTGCACAAACATTACACACATACACGAGTGCATACACATAAGCACCCACACACACACACACGCACCCACCCATACACACATTCAGACATACGCCTGTGCACACAGGCATAAGCACACACAGCCAATCACGGCACGCACGCGTACACGCACGCACGCACTCCCGCACTCCCGCGCATGCACACACACGCACACACGTACGCACGCCTCTCCCTCCCCCCCCCCCCCCCCCACACCTGTCACACACTCTGAAAGCATTGCGTCAACGCTCGGGTTGTAATTGTTTTTGTGTTTTCATTATTATTACCTTTTTAGTGTATGAATTGGATTTGCAATCTTTATGACCCCACCCCACACATGGGGCAAATGGACAGGGGGGCAAAATCTCTCCTCTAGACCCTATGACCTCACCCCACACCCCCACACTCACCACCCAAACCTGTATGACGTGGCTCTGGGAAGTATTATGTTTCTCAAGATTTAACTATCTCCCGAATGTGCTCTATTGTAAGTTTGTAAATCATGTTCTTGCGTTTTTTTATGTGTGCTATTACTATGCTCTATGTCCTAATACGCTCTAGTAAGTAATGGTAAAGGTAAAGATGTGCCACCCCCCCCCCCCCTGTATTCTCGGTAGACATACACACAAACGCACGAGCACTATCTTTACACACGCATGTACGCCACACCACTCACTCACTCACACACACACACACACACACACACACACACAACACACACACACACACACACACTCACATACACTCACTCACTCATACTCTCACTCACACACCAACGCACGCACGCACACGCACACGCACACGCACGCACACGCACGCACGCACGCACGCACGACACACGCACACGCACACGCGCACATGCACACGCACCACACACACACACACACACACACACACAACTGGTTAAGTATACTTTGTTCGCCATTGAACGAAAGTCAATCCAAAACCAGCTGTGTTCTTCTAATCAAAACCTGAATGGACTAGAGGCAACCAGTAACAAAACAAGAATTGCATATAACCTTCAAAGCCAGTGTGGACTGGGACACGTTCCCTGTTGCCCAAGACGAAGCTCTATATCTGCCATTACACAGGTTTCCAATCTGTTCAATCTGTTAACCCAAAAAGAGGCGCCCAGTTGTACAGGAACGACGAAACGTGAAAACGCGAAACGATCCCTATGGATTCTTCCTGGGTGGCTGGTTTTCCCTCGTTCTGTTTTCTCTGTGATCAGTGGTGCGTGAAGGCATTAAAACCCGGAGCTGTAAATAATGCACATGCACGGTACGCACGTGCCGGTCTCTATCTATGTCAGTGGCTGTTATAATGCATGGAGCACCAAAGGGCCAGCCACACGTGCACTAAAATCGCACGACTGTAGGATACGATTCGATCACGTGGTCTCCAAGAACAAAATAAAATGTGATTCGCGCTTCGAGATCACATGATCGAATCGCATCGTACAGTCGTGTGTTTTTTGTGGACGTGTGGCAGGCCCAGCCACGCTGCATACGATTAGACCCAATTTATGTGAGTCATGATGCGCGTGATCTTACCCTTTTATAATATCTTTGATTATAGTCAAGTTTGTAATACTTCTTGCTGAATATATTTTGATGTTGTTGTTTTTTGTTGTTTTTTGCTCTCGTTGTCGCCTTGCATCATCAAGCATGCCCATATCTATTTTCTTAATTGTTTTATATTAGTCTAGTTTTCGTCCCAAGGACAGATTGGAAGAATAGGCCTGGCCTAAAATCTTAATCCTTGTGCAATAACGTTTTTCAGTCTTCAGTCTTCAGTCTCTCTCTCTCTCTTTCTCTCTCTCTCTCTCTCCTCTCTCTCTCTCTCTCTCTCT
>CM065687.1:3901007-3903507 GCA_017654935.2 Phymorhynchus buccinoides
AAGTGAGTCTATAGTATGATAGTTGTTCGGTTGTGTGTGTGTGTGTGTGTGTGTGTGAGTGTGTGTGTGTTGTGTGTATGTGTGTGTGTGTGTGTGTGTGTGTGTGTGTGTGTGTGTGTGTGTGTGTGTGTGTGTGTGTGTGTGTGTGTGTGTGTGTGTGTGTGTGTGTGTGTGTGCACGCGCGCGCGCGTTGCGTCCGTAGTCTAATCTCCAAACATTAACGTCAGCATTTTCTCGGGAAATAGAAGGCATACATTGTTCAAACTTTGCACACATATTGATGTATATGCAAGCATTCAAACAATAATGATTGACTAATTAAATACTTAACACAACACTGTAAACAGATAACAAACAGATAACATTTTAGATTAGTGGGTTAGAGAGTATTCAACAGGCAACATGAGTTAAGAAACTCATCAACAGTGAAAGCCTCCATAGCTCATTGGTCTGTCTGTCATGCCAATGGTTCCGGGTCCGATTCTGGGCAAAGGCACTTTTATTTTTTAATTTGTTTAGTTGTATCCATTAACGATAATTTCATTTGTACTTTAACATTTGATTGGCAATCTTGTACATTAGACCCACCTCAATCTGTGTTTGTTGTTCTCCCACATGTGCCTGTTCGAGTGAGCCTTGGAGGCTTTGCATCTTTTTTATGCATAGTAGAGTCGCTCAGAGATAACGTGTTCGCCTCGTATGCTACAAACCCGCGGTCGTTCCTGGCCCCAGCGGAGTTTTCCCGCTCACGTTCCTCTAGACCTTATGGTCTGAACGCTAAGCCTTTCGGATGAGGCGACAAACACCGAGATCATGTGTGTGCATGCACTTCGCGCAAGTTAGATAACCCAGTGGTCACACTTGGTCAACATCCCCCCCCCCCCTCTTCCCTATCAGTCACACAAAAACCGCAAGCAAAAAAGAAAAAAGAAAAAGAATAATGGGTGGCATAGCACCAGCTGTGACGCGCTCCCAGGTGGGAGCAACCTGAATTTCACAGAGACGACTCTCTGTGACTATAAAAGTAGTAAAAAGTAATAAATACAGTACTATGTTTTAGGTTTGGTCTTGTATTATGTGTAGCTGACATTGTAAAGTACATGCGTATGCATCATTACAATGTCAGATAATCAAATTGAATCGAAAAGCAACGAACGACTTAACAATAGCTCACCCAAATTTGGTTTCATAGAATCATCGTTATTCCTACAGATACAAAAAAACCCGAAAAAACCCCAACAGGAAACACTTTGCACATCGTACCCCCTTCTTAAAGACCCAGTGACGCAGTGGTTTGTTTCTGGGTTGCTGTGACCCACATACAAATTTCCCCATATTCAAATTGAGGCTGCTCTTTAAACTGATGTGTCGGTTTGAAATTGGGGTCATTTATATGGGAGTCAGACTTGGTCAAAACATGATTTATGTCCAGTTATAAGAGGGAAAACACGTGAAACCCGTGATTTTGACACGTGATCTGGTGGATCTTTAAAGTAATTTGGAAATGAGTTTTTAAACATTTGAAATACAAAGCGACAATAAACTTTACTTTTAGTTTGCAACGTTCTCTAATGTGATGTGGCGTTAGTTACTTTATTGTATATGCTCACGTTTGTCTATTTCATTTGTTTGTTTGTTTGTGCACGCAGGTGTTGTTAAAAGGTTTGGAAATTCAGAACGAAAGTGCATCTGCAATTTTTGTCTTTTACTTTTTTTAGAAAGGGGGATCAGCCACAGTGGGAGCCTTCAAAAGCCAGATCTTCCTCCTCATCTCCCTGCCTCCTTACCCCCCCCCCCCCCTCCACCCTCATCCACGACCCCCTCTCTACCCCTCATGCCAAGCCAAGACTTTAAGCCAGAAGCCTAACCTAAGCGCAGAGACCTTTTTCTCAAGTTAATCTTCAGAATCTTCAGTACGATGAAGGTGGAAGGTGGAAGGTGGAAGGTGGAAGGTCAAACGAAGAAGACGAAGAAGGAGAGCCATTTAGACAGGGAGTTGACAACGGCCAGAGCAAGAGAACAAACTCAGAATTGAGTATGCAAATGAAACAACGAAGAAGAAGAAAGCGAACACAAATGCTTCTATATCCAACTGGCTTCATATAAACACGACCTCGACACGCGATCATCATAATATTAAAAGGCAATTGTCCGCCCGTCCGTCCGTCCGAAACACAGAACGGGCCTTATAACTCCGCCATTTTTCGACCGAATCTCTTCAAATTTACTATCAGCCCTAACGTGGCAACGGCAACGGCAACCAAGGCGGCCGTGTCATGTGCGCGGTTTGGCAAATGCGCGAAACGCGTATCCACCGGCCTGTTGGCGCCCGTATCTCCGGTATTTCAAATTTGGAAGGTAGATGACCGGGGACAGTGACTATCTGTGTGCCAAACTGGAAGCGAATCGATTAATAAACGCGCGCGATATACGCCGCTTCACCTTTTCACACACCGCGGCGAAACGAGACCCGACATTGACTCGAAATTCGGAACGTGCA
>CM065687.1:3911007-3913507 GCA_017654935.2 Phymorhynchus buccinoides
GAAGGAAAGAGGCCACTTGTCACCACTGGGCTTAACGTGTGCTAAGTGCATGGGCACACGGGACCTCGGTTTATCGTTTCATCCGAAAGACTCCACGTTCAGATCATAAGTCCTAGTGCAAAGTGAGAGGGAAAATCCCCTGTACCCAGGCTCGAACTCTAGTTTATTTTGCACGAGGCGAACGCGTTACCTCTGTGCCATTCTACAGTCTGTGCCAATGACTGTTTTGCCATGGGGGAAGAGGGGGAAATATTAACGTTATACCTTTACATTGCGCTGCATTGCTAACCAGGGCATCAGCGGGTGTAACGTGCTTTGCTTTCATTCCCCCCACTTCAAAGACCTGGGTCGATTGGACATTCTGAGCCCGTGGCTGTGCTGATTGTGTGCATGGATTATGGACCCTGTCACCTTTCATCATTCGTTTGTGGATAGGCCATCAGGCCCCATCACATCACACATCAGGGTCGGATCTAAGGGGGGGGGGGGGGGGGGGGGTCCTGGTTTCCGGACACCCCCCCCCCCCCCCCCCCGTCTGCCCCGAGCATGCACCTTATACAAGGATGAACAGTAAGAAAATGACTCGAGTTTTGCATTAATAATCCTCACATTTGCAAAATGTTACGGCGGCTTCGCCCCCTGGACCCCCACATAGGCATTGCCCCCTAACACCCGGCGTGACCGATGCAGCTCCCTCAAAGTGTACCCTATGCAAGCGCATGAGAATGTTCGTTTCTCTCCCTCCCCCCCCCCCTCACGACCCCCCCCACTTACAAAACACAGCTTGGTCCGGCCCTGCACATGATACAAAAGAAAGACTCCACTACTACGTGCTCACTGCGCGCTGTATTCCCATGAGAACGTGGCCAAGTCGCTTGGGAAATCCTCCTCAAGTGTGACCGCCAACCTCGACCTCACTGCGACCTGAGGAGTGGGGACCCGCAGCTGAAGAGAACATGTAGCTGGAGCCACGCTCTTGACGCGGACCCTACCTACGCTGCCGCTACGTTCTTAGCAGTCTGTCCTTATTGCCTACGTGCTCGCCACGTTGCCACGACGTTGTCTCCGTTCTCATTACGACCCAGCAACGCTTTCTGTTTCACCATGTATTTCAGGCATGTTCATCAATGCGCGTAGCGATAACGCAACCTATCTCGCTCTCCACGCTCCTACCAAAATACCACCACGCTCCTACCAAGATACCACCACGCTCCTACCAAAATACCACCACGCTCCTACCAAGATACCACCACGCTCCTACGTCTCCTACCAAGATACCACCACGCTCCTACCAAGATGCCACCACGCTCCTACCAAGATACCACCACGCTCCTACCAAAATACCACCACGCTCCTACCAAGATGCCACCACGCTCCTACCAAGACCCCACCACGCTCCTACCAAGACCCCACCACGCTCCTACCAAGATACCACCACGCTCCTACCAAGATACCACCACGCTCCTACCAAGATACCACCACGCTCCTATCAAGATACCACCACGCTCCTACCAAGATGCCACCACGCTGTTACCACGTTACGCACAAGCACAGTAAGCTGCGCCACGACCGTGTTGCGATCAGCCACGTTCTGTACGTAGTGAGAACGTGACCTAATAGGGTGTAATGATGTGCGATAGAGAAAACTTAAAATAACCCATCCTGCTAGGTGTGAAAAAAACACCTCCTGCAAAGAACGTACAGTATTGTACTGTAGTGCAATACTACACACTCACTAGGCTTAAGGCTGTGTCAGACCAATAAATCGACATAGGCTAGAACACCAAGGCTACATCAAAATGGTGCTCTGCTACGCATAGTTATGCGGGGGTTGTCTTTAGCCATGACGAGCTCCTAGCATAACATCATCAGTCTTCAAAATCCCCCCAAGTCGGAGTGTGGCTGCCCATGTGGCGGGGTGATAAAAAAAACCGGTCACACACGTAATGTTCTGATCCTAGCTGGTACATTTGTTCCATAGTGTTCAAGTGCTTCGGCTGTTAGGTTGACCTCTGGAGTCTTTTAGCCAGGTTCGGCAACTACTACTACAACATAATTTGTGTTATGCTACACTGCACTGCATTGCACTGTAGTGCCATGTACTGCGCTGAAGTGTACTGCAGTACTGTGCATTGGAGTGTACTATGCTGTAGGCCAGATGTACCGCAGTACCGTGCATTGGAGTGTACTATGCTGTAGGCCAGATGTACTGTGCATTGGAGTGTACTATGCTGTAGGCCAGATGTACCGCAGTACTGTGTATTGGAGTGTACTATGCTGTAGGCCAGATGTACTGTGTATTGGAGTGTACTATGCTGTAGGCCAGATGTACCGCAGTACTGTGCATTGGAGTGTACTATGCTGTAGGCCAGATGTACTGCAGTACTGTGCATTGGAGTGTACTATGCTGTAGGCCAGATGTACCGCAGTACTGTGCATTGGAGTGTACTATGCTGTAGGCCAGATGCACCGCAGTACTGTGCATTGGAGTGTACTATGC
>CM065687.1:3916007-3918507 GCA_017654935.2 Phymorhynchus buccinoides
TATTACCATCCTCTTTTTCAAAACGTCACCAACTGGCCTGTGATAAAGAATAAGTGTTGGAACTTTGCCAACAGTTGATATTCATGTTGATATGTTATATGCCTTTAATGCCCAAAGCTGTCTCATTTTGGGTTATGATTATTTATACAATAGTTCTTATTATGTAGCCGTGCAGTCTGAAATACTTATGATCTACGTTGATTGGTCTGACCCTGTTCAAAGTGGTCGATTTGAAATATTTCGGAGTTCTAGCGTCCTGATGTTAAGATTGAACCATGCCATCAACTTCTACCTATACTGTGTGACTGGCAGCAAATTCAGGGCAGAGTTTCTGAAACTGGCTGCAGAGTTTTACGGTATCTTCCATAAGACCAGGAAAACGTGAAAATGATCACAGCTCTCCCAGGACATACCATAACAATGTTGAGGATTTCTTGGTTTTTGTTTAACAGATTTTGCTAACATGTTCAGGAAAATTGTGGAACATTATTATCATGGACATGTTTCATTAGTAATGTGGCAGCTGATTTATCGACCAAATGCAGCTGAAAGAAGGCCAATTCTGACAAAGTTCAGAGTTGAATAACTCTGCGAACACTTTTCATAAATTAGCTATGAGGTAAATTTGTACTACCTCTAAAGAAAAGTTGAACCTGAAATGCCAACTGCATGTACCTGCGTTGAGACTGCACTATAACCTGGCCTGAACGGTTGGAGCTCCAACAACAGAAGCTGTGGGCACCAACAGAGGTGCTGGAGAAGACAACAGTTGTTTTTCTTTTCTTTTATAATTCCAGTATACTTATGTTTGTGCAGCCAATGCTCTAATTGATACGGTTAGAGCACCAAGCGTATTTAGCTCTAAGCTTGTTGTGCTCTATGATTTTCTTATTGATGCTGCTTTGCCATATGCATGTTTATAAATACATTTGTTTAAGCCAAGAAGACAGAAGACTTCACCCTCACCACCGGATTGTAGATGTTGGCGTAACCTGGGAATGTGGAAGAAGAAGAAGAACAAGACGAAGAAGAACAAAAAGAAGAACAAGAAAAAAAGGAAGAAGAAGAACAAGAAGAACAAGAAGAAGAAGAAGACAAACAAGAAGAATAAGGTTGTCCTGCTTTCTCCTTGCTGACCCACGGAATAGCAGAAACAGAGAAAGACGTCACAGAACTAACCTGTGAAACCTATTGCCCTTCCTTTCCTTTAGTCCCTTGACCGCTGTGGTCGTTAGGGGGATTGATGGGCAGCAGCAGCAGACAACATTCTCCAGTTCTGCCTCTGGTGGGCGGCTGGGATCAGGTCATTCATGTTCATGTTGGTCCATTCTTTGATATTGTCGACCCAGTTCTTCTTTTGTCGGCCGCGATGGCGGCCCTCTTGCACGGTTCCCTGGAGAATGGTCTTCGACAAGGATTCGTGATGGTTGACGTGGCCAAACCAGATGAGCTTGTGACGTGTAACTGTCGTCAAAAGGTGTTCTTGTGGCCCAACCAGCTCTGCGATCTTGTTGTGGACATATTCATTTGTCTTGCGTTCTAGGTATGTAATGCCCAGCAGTTTTCTCAGGCATTTTGTTTCAAAAGCTTTAATTTTTCTCTCGGAGTCAGCCAGCAGAGTCCATGTTTCACACCCGTAGAGAAAGATGGTGATTACGAGTGACTGGTAGAGTCTGTACTGCTGATGGATCTCTGCGGTGCAGCTGCCATCTTTGGACAGAAGTGCTCCAAGTACTTGAAGTTCTTCACCTCTTCCAGCTTTTGACCGTTCATAGTGATATCAGCGGTGTTGTCATTCACACTGTTCACCATGACTTTGCTCATTGATACTATCTTTAACAGCCGGCCAGATATATAAATGTATGTAAATAAGGCCTTGTCAAGGTCACGGAAGTAAACTCTCAGGTGTTTTGCTGTGTCCACCTTTACTTTTAGTTTGCTAGATTCGAGGATTTGACCACTTCCAAACGTGATAACTGATACAGGAAAGGTGAGGAGAGAGGGGAGGATGGATAGAGGGGGAATCCTCCCATGTTTGCTCTTAAAGACAGACATCAGCATTCGAATTATTATTTTTGTTTTGTTTTTGTTGTTTTGTTGAGCAGTCGTATTGCTATTTCTATTTTTTGCTATTAGTATTACTATTTGACATCAATTGTTTCGGTTTTATTATTTTCAGCTGTTTAGTATTATTAATGTTACTCTGAAACAAGACCTGTTTCACCTATGGGATACAATCCATTTGCTGTTATATATGTTGAGTTTTTCAAATGCTTGAAGCATTGGTGTGCCTTCTTTTCTAAACTGCACTAGCAAACCCATGAGTTATGTTACATTTTCTCTTTTTGCAGGTCATTGATTTGTGTTATTTCATCGCAAGTTTCGGGGTTTTTTCAAATCTGCTCTATTTGGTCCCCTGTCCTGCAGGGCTGTTTTGTTTGTGCGCAAATATCGAATTCATTCAACTCCACCACTACACACTCTCTCTCTCTCTCTCTCT
>CM065687.1:3923507-3931007 GCA_017654935.2 Phymorhynchus buccinoides
GACGTCAGCACAGTGTCGGCTTTAGTCGGGGATGACGTCGGTAATTAGACAGTCGTGATGACGTAGATCTTTTGAGTCCACCTGAAGTCCCTAGGACGTCAGTTTTCTTTGGATTACTGAAGTCGCCACAACATAAACTGGCACTTTGCTGACCTCATACTGACCTAAACTGACAGTGTGCTGATGTCATACCGATAACCGTATGGCGTCGTTTTTAGTATGTTTTCCCAACTGACACAAATTCCACCAAAACCGACATCAGAGTGACGTCAGTCGCAGGTCGTTTCGACCATTAATTTCTGTGTTTGCAGGGAAAGATTGGTTTGACGTAATTAAAATGCAGGTTTGTTTATTTCTTTATTCTCTAAACAGCTTCGCTGAATGTGAGTGACTACTATCACTTTCTTTATTTCTCTCTGTCTGTCTGTCTGTCTGTCTATCTCTCTCTCTCTTTCTCTCTCTCTCTCTCTGTGCGTGCGTGCGCGCGCATGCGCGTGTGTCTGTGTGTATGTTCACGCGCGCACGCGTGTGTCGTAAGCACTGTCAGGCATATTAGCTGATCGTCTAATGTGCTGGTTTTGCTTCCTCTCTTCCCTTTATCTTTCCTGTCTAATAATGAACCCGTTCCCTGCTTGCTTCCTCTCTTCCCTTTATCTTTCCTGTCTAATAATGAACCCGTTCCCTGCTTGCTTCCTCTCTTCCCTTTATCTTTCCTGTCTAATAATGAACCCGTTCCCTGCTTGCTTCCTCTCTTCCCTTTATCTTTCCTGTCTAATAATGAACCCGTTCCCTGCTTGCTTCCTCTCTTCCCTTTATCTTTCCTGTCTAATAATGAACCCGTTCCCTGCTTGCTTCCTCTCTTCCCTTTATCTTTCCTGTCTAATAATGAACCCGTTCCCTGCTTGCTTCCTCTCTTCCCTTTATCTTTCCTGTCTAATAATGAACCCGTTCCCTGCTTGCTTCCTCTCTTCCCTTTATCTTTCCTGTCTAATAATGAACCCGTTCCCTGCTTGCTTCCTCTCTTCCCTTTATCTTTCCTGTCTAATAATGAACCCGTTCCCTGCTTGCTTCCTCTCTTCCCTTTATCTTTCCTGTCTAATAATGAACCCGTTCCCTGCTTGCTTCCTCTCTTCCCTTTATCTTTCCTGTCTAATAATGAACCCGTTCCCTGCTTGCTTCCTCTCTTCCCTTTATCTTTCCTGTCTAATAATGAACCCGTTCCCTGCTTGCTTCCTCTCTTCCCTTTATCTTTCCTGTCTAATAATGAACCCGTTCCCTGCTTGCTTCCTCTCTTCCCTTTATCTTTCCTGTCTAATAATGAACCCGTTCCCTGCTTGCTTCCTCTCTTCCCTTTATCTTTCCTGTCTAATAATGAACCCGTTCCCTGCTTGCTTCCTCTCTTCCCTTTATCTTTCCTGTCTAATAATGAACCCGTTCCCTGCTTGCTTCCTCTCTTCCCTTTATCTTTCCTGTCTAATAATGAACCCGTTCCCTGCTTGCTTCCTCTCTTCCCTTTATCTTTCCTGTCTAATAATGAACCCGTTCCCTGCTTGCTTCCTCTCTTCCCTTTATCTTTCCTGTCTAATAATGAACCCGTTCCCTGCTAAGGAATAGGCTGCAAACATAAGATCAAACACACAAGCCAAAATCAAAGAGCGGCAAGGTTTCGTCTGCTTTTGTTTGTCTTAACCGTTTGTCTATTTGTTTGCTTGTTTGTTATGATGTGAACTTTAGCCACCTCTGCCATAGAAACAGAATACACTATAGCGTGAAAACGCTAGATCCACCAGCCGCGTGGCATAGATTTTCGGCTCCGGTGACCTTTGAACAATCCGAACTTGGCCTCGATAATAGCTACCCTATCCTAAATGATAACAGAATGAGAGCCGAGCAGCAAGTACCCCAAAACCATTGCCCTTAAAGACAAATAAAGGGAAGTAACTACATGCTATTGGCTGGTATCGAAGCAAAGATTCGTTTCCCTTGGACCAGTGGAACAGTAACAAGCAGCGCACAACACATTTTCGGCTCCAGTGACCTCGACCTTTGACCAATGACCTTCATGGTTTTTTTTAGCTTGGCCTAGATAGTGTAGCTACTTATCAGCATGCACTAATTGACCCTCCTAGGTCCCTTCGTTCAGACGTTGTCGTGTTAACGTAGATAGATAGGAACAGACTGCCCCGAAAACAGTTGTTGTTGTCTTACCCTGGCTTAAAGACTCCAGGGATCATCCCAACAGCCGAAGCAATTGATCACAATGGTACACATGGACCAGCTAGGGATGTGAACATTACCTGTGTGACCGTTTTTGATTACCCCGGAACGTGGGCAGCCACACTCCGACTTCGGAGGACCTGAAAACAGTAACCAGCCTTCGCGGCATGTCATTGCGCTTGCGTGAGGTAACGTCACTAACTACCGAATCACCCAAAATTGTATCCCAACCCAACCCCCCTCCCTGCTACCCCCCCCCCCCCCTCCCCTCATTCCAGTTCCTACCCCTCGAGGGGAAAGGGATGGGCAAAAAGGTGAGGGTGGGTCTAGTAGGGATGGGGGTGGGGGTGGGAAGCAGATCGAAGTGATGACATTTGGATGTGTCGGGCCCACTCAGCGAGATTGGGTGAATCTAATGGTAGGGGTAGTGTGTGTGTGTGTGTGTGCGTGTGTGCGTGCGTGTGCGTGTGTGTGTGTGTGTGTGTGTGTGTGTGTGTGTGTGTGTGTGTGTGTGTGTGTGTGTGTGTGTGTGTGTGTGTGTGCGTGCGTGCGTGTGTGCGTGCGCGTGTGCGTGCGTGCGTGTGTGTGTGTGTGTGTGTGTGTGTGTGTGTGTGTGTGTGTGTGTGTGTGTGTGTGTGTGTGTGTGTGAAAGAGAGAGAATGTGAGAGTGTGTGTGTGTGTGTGTGTGTGAAAGAGACAGAATGCGAGAGAGAGAGAGAGAGAGAGAGAGTGTGTGTGTGTGTGTGTGTGTGTGTGTGTGTGTGTGTGTGTGTGTGTGTGTGTGTGTGTGTGTGTGTGTGTGTGTGTGTGTGTGGCCACGTGTGCGCGCATGTGTGTGTGCGCGTACATGTGTGTGTTGTGTGTGTTTGTGTGTCTGCGCATGCGGGCACATTTGTGTGCATGCATGTATGTGTATGTGTCTGTGTGTCTCTGTGCCTATGCACGGCTGTATGCAGTCAGAGGACCAGTCAAAACTGAACACCAGACACATGCTTTTTGCTTCATGGCCATATGGCCTGGGAACGCAGAAGCTGAAAATAAAAGACATTTGAGTTAAGGGTATAATGATAAAGAAATGAGGAAAAGAGAGGGGGAGGGGGTGGTGCAGAGGGATTCTAAAGTGTAGTGTGCCGTAGTTAGATGGTCTTTAGGCTGTCTGATGACCCAGGCACGATTGCGTGGTGAAATGGGCATTGATAAGTGGGGAGAGAGAACACTGAACACTGAAAATAGTTTACTGCAAGGCCACCGGCCTGTATGCAAGGGAGGCAACAAAATATGACTAAAAGGGGAGAGAGAGAGAGAGAGAGAGAGAGAGAGAGAGAGAGAGAGAGAGAGAGAGAGAGAGAGAGAGAGAGAGAGAGAGAGAGAGAGGAGAGAGAGAGAGAGAGAGAGAGAGAGAGAGAGAGAGAGAGAGAGAGAGAGGGAGAGAGAGAGAGAGAGAGAGAGAGAGGGAGAGAGAGAGAGAGAGAAGAGAGAGAGAGAGAGAGAGAGAGAGAGAGAGAGAGAGAGAGACAGAGATACAGAGAGAAGCAGAGAGAGAGAGACAGAAACAGAGAGAGAGACAGACAGACAGACAGACAGATATACATAGACAGAAAGATAGACAGACAAAGAGACTGACAGACTGACGAGCGCAAAGGTAGAAATATATACACAAAGGTTAAATATTCAGGGAAGAACGCTCTCTCTGCCTGTAGGTCTGTCTGTCTCTCTCTCTCTCTCTCTCTCTCTCCCTCTCTCTCTCTCTCTCTCTCTCTCTCTCTCTCTCTCTCTCTCTCATCTCTCTCTCTCTCTCTCTCTCTTCTCTCGCTCTCTCTTTTTCTCTCCCTCTCTCTCTCTCTCAACTAAACTCTCTCTCTCTCTTTCTGGGGGTCTCTCTCTCAGTTGAGATTGACTTAATTGTTTTGATGTTGACAATGCCCATTTTGTATTGTATACTTTTCGATTACTCCAACCAATAGCATTTATAATCCGGGAGATAATGGGTAACGATGATTGTGTTTTACCTGATGTTCTATGTATATTATGTAGCGAGAATCTCGGACAACTTATCCAGGTATGAATCGCATATCGTTTTACTGCAAAGCTTGTTAATTAATAACAGACCCTGTACAAAGGTATGCTATGTTTGTTATGTGTGCTTATGATGAAATGTTGCTAATACTACCACTTTGTTATACTTTTGTAGCCACTCACAATGACATGGGCCAATGGCCTACTCATTAAACCATTTCAGCGTTCAGCGTTCAGCGTTCTCTGTCTCTCTCTGTCTCTCTGTGTCTCTCCTCTCTCTCTCTCTCTCTCTTCTCTCTCTCTCTCTCTCTCTCTCTCTCCTCTCTCTCTGTCTCTGTCTCTCTCTCTCTCTCTCTCTCTCTCTCTCTCTCTCTCTCTCTCTCTCTCTCTCTCTCTCTCTCTCTCTCTCTCTCTCTCTCTCTCTCTCTCTCTCTCTCTCTCTCTCTCTCACTCGTCTGCTTTTCTACCTAACTTTCACTCTGTCTGGGTTTAAGCAGACAATGGTTATTTAGCCTTGTTATTATATCCCTGTATCTCACCTTTTAAATTTGGCTTTTCAGTAAAATATAGCAAAATACCCCTCTCTGCTCACTCCCCTCCCCCCACCCCACCCCCCCCGCCCACATCCCCGTCTTCATTCTTTCGCCCCGACCCCTAACGTATTATCTGTCTTTTTCTGTATCTGTCTCAGTCTGTCTGTCTGTCTTTCTCTCTGTCTGTCTGTCTCTCTGTTTATCTGTTTGTCTCTCTGTCTGTCTGTCTTTCTTCTCTCTGTCTGTCTGTCTGTCTTTCTCTCAGTCTGTCTGTCTGTCTTTCTCTCTGTCTGTCTGTCTCTCTCTCTCTGTTTGTCTGTCTGTCTCTCTGTCTGTCTGTCTTGCTGTCTCTGTCTCTCTCCGTCTCTGTTTCTGTCTGTTTCTCTGCCTGTCTCTGTCTCTCTCTATCTCTATATCTGTCTCTCTCTCTCTCTCTCTCTCTCTCTCTCTCTCTCTCTCTCTCTCTCTCTCTCTCTCTCTCTCTCTCTCTCTCTCTCTCTCTCTCTCTCTCTCTCTCTCTCTCTCTCTCTCTCTCTCTCTAATGGAAGGGAGCCCACTTGATATATGGTGAAACGGGTAGGTATCCTTTGCATGTTGCAACACGTTTGAGATGCATAACATTTTGGTTACGTCTTATACAGATGGATGGTAGTAGATACCCCAATAAAGCCTATAATATGCTGTTAAACCTTCAGAAACAAAATTATGATACATGGGCTTGTAAAGTTAGAAATATTTTGTACCGTTTTGGCTTTGGGGAGGTTTGGGAAGCACAAGGAGTTGGTAGTAGAAAAGCATTCTTGACAGTATTAAAACAAAGATTTATAGATTGTTTTCAACAAGATTGGCATGCAAGCTTAGAGTCGCACACTTTTTATTATGTATATGCATCCTTTAAGCAAACGTTTACTTTAAGTACTCATTTGTGTGAAATTGTGAATATCAAAGCACGAAACACTTTGTCCAGGTTTAGAATTGGCATGTCCCCTTTGAATTGTCACTTTTTGCAGTTTAAAATTGACCCAAATAGAAATGTATATTGTCCTTTTTGTAATCATATTCCCGAGTCAGAAATCCACTTTTTGTTTGTTTGTCCCATGTATGACACCCTTCGAAGAGAACTTATTCCAAAAAAGTATTATAACAATCCTTCTATGTTTAAATTTGTGTTATTATTTTCTTGTACAAACAAAAGTATTGTAAGAAAAGTGGCTGTTTTTATCTTTAAAGCTTTGAAAGTTCGGCAAGATTTATGTTGTGTTTTGTAATGTCAAGTTAATAATATAATGTCAATTTGTTGTTTTTTGTCGTCACACTCACTCCATTGTATGGGCATGGCCTAACAATTAAAAATTTCCTGACTCCTGACTCCTGACTCTCTCTCTCTCCCTCTCCTTCTCCCTTTAATGGAAGGGAGCCCAGTCGTCTCTACACTCTGTCTGCCTCTCTCTCTCTCTCTCTCTCTCTCTCTCTCTCTCGTCTCTCTCTCTCTCTCTCTCTCTCTCTCTCTCTCTCTCTCTCTCCTTCTCCCTTTAATGGAAGGGAGCCCAGTCGTCTCTACACTCTCTGCCTCTCTCTCTCTCTCTCTCTCTCTCTCTCTCTCTCTCTCTCTCTCTCTCTCTCTCTCTCTCTCTCTCTCTCTCTCTCTCTCTCTCTCTCTCTCTCTCTCTCTCTCTCTCTCTCTCTCTCTCTCTCCTTCTCCCTTTAATGGAAGGGAGCCCAGTCGTCTCTACACTCTGTCTCTCTCTCTCTCTCTCTCTCTCTCTCTCTCTCTCTCTCACCTCTCTCTCTCTCTCTCTCTCTCTCTCTCTCTCTCTCTCTCTCTCTCTCTCTCTCTCTCTCTCTCTCTCTCTCTCTCTAATGGAAGGGAGCCCAGTCGTCTCTACACTCTGTCTGCCTCTCTTCCTTTATCCTTTCTTTCTTTCTTTCATTTTGGTGTCTGGGTCTAACTTAAGGGTCTGCTACACTACACACGGTCATGCGTAAATGCGATGCGATTGTGACGATGCGATTCATGATTCACGTGAAATTCTTCAGTCTAAAAATATTCAACTACTTTCGCTCTGTATACTCTAGTAGACCCAATACACGAAGTTCACGTGAATCCTGACTCGCATCGTCACAGTCGCATCGTATTGACAGCGATCCGTATGTAGTGTGGCAGGCCCGTTAGATGTACAGTTTAAGCGAAGCGAAGCTGGCGATGTTTTCAGCGGAGTTTGTCAGTTTTGTTCCTGGCTGACTATTTTGTGCTTGTATGTTGTTGTTGTTTTTGTTGTACCCTGGCTTAAAGACTCCAGGGATCATCCCAACAGCCGAAGCAATTTGACGCTATGGCACATATGCACCAGCTAGGGATGAAAACATTAGTGGCGTGGCCGGGTTTTTTATTACCCCGCCACGTGAGCAGCCACACTCCGACTTCGGATGAGTTTGTATAACGATAACTTTTGAACGGGAGGCTAAAATTTTGAATGCCAATTGGTAGTTAGAATATCTAAGCAAACGAAGGTCATTGGTCAAAGGTCAAGGTCACTGTAGCAGAAGGTTGCCGTTTTGGAGGCTGTTAACACGATAACGTTTGAACGGAGGGACCTAGGAAGTTCCAAGTGTGTATGCCGATATGTTATCTAAGCCAGCTTTGAAAATGAAGGTCACTGGTCAAAGGTCAAGGTCACTGGAACAGAAAACGTAGCGCGCGGCTGGTGATCTAGCAGCTTAACCCTCTAGTTTC
>CM065687.1:3936007-3938507 GCA_017654935.2 Phymorhynchus buccinoides
AGCTTTTCCTTTTCAGGGCCATATGCTTGGAACTCACTGCCTTCAGATGTAAAGGCATTTTCGTCAGTATCAAATTTCAAATCTAACTTGCGGGGGGATCTCCTTAATCCCATCCATTAAAACTTTTAGTGTACCACACACGAGCAATTTTTGTCTGTTTAGACTAATGCTGTCATTGTGTTTCTCTGATTATGTTTGCTTGTTTTTCTTCTTTCTTTGTTTGACATTAGGCGAGTTGTGTCATTATGCTTTCGATGATTACTTTTGTTTTTTATTTGATTTACATTAGCCTACTTGTGTTATTATGATGCTATGATTATTAATAGTAGTAGTAGTAGTAGTAGTAGTAGTAGTAGTAGTAGTAGTAGTAGTAGTAGTAGTAGTAGTAGTAGTAGTAGTAGTAGTAGTAGTAGTAGTAGTAGTGGTGTGGTGGCGGTGGTGGTGATGGTGGTAGTAATAGTAATAGTAGGTGAAGACGGGGTAGAGGGCCCATGGGCGGGTGGGAGGCCCGTGCCGGTTGTCTCATGGAGTGGGGCGGGTTTCGGTTGGGTTTGTCCATGAGACGAGTGCTAAACATTAACACATGGGCAAAATGTGACCGAGATTTGCTTTGTTTCGTGAGATAATTGACATGGGCTTCTTACCCGCCCATGGGCTTTTTGCCCTGTCTTACACTAGTAGTAGTAATGGTAGTAGAAGAAGTAAATTGTAGTGAAAGAGGTGTTTTTTTAATTTATTTATTCGTTTATTTGGTTGGTTAGTTTTCTATTCTGTTTGTTTGTATTGCTGATGTTGATGCTCTGACTACCATGTCGTTGCTATATTACTGTTAGTTGTTGGTGTTTTTGTTGGCGATTTTCCTGTGTCTCAATGTTCATTTATAGTAGTAGTTATGTATTGCATGTTTAGAACCAAGGACAGAATGGAAGACTAGGCCCAGCCTAAATTGTTTTCCTTGTAAAATAAAGTTTATGAGTCTGAGTCTGAGTCTGAGTCTCTCTCTCTCACACACACACACGCGCGCGCTTGCTTACACACACATACTCTGTCTGTCTGTCCGTCTCTCTGTGTCTGCGCACGCGTGTGTGTATACGTATATATATACAATTATATGTGTGTGTGTATGTGTGTGTGTGTATGTGTGTGTGTGTGTGTGTGTGTGTGTGTGTGTGTGTGTGTGTGTGTGTGTGTGTGTGTGTGTGTGTGTGTGTGTGTGTGTGTGTGTGTGTGTTTCATTACAATTGAAAGCTATGATCATTGCTAATAAATGGTCACGTTAGCAAACTCGACCCCCCCCCCCCCCCCCCCCCCCCCCCGCTTCTGTACCCAGTCTGTCGCTGGTCTGTCTGTCTCTCTCTCTCTCTCTCTCTTTCTCTCTCTCTCTCTCTCTTCTCTCTCTCTCTCTCTCTCTCTCTCCATCTCTCTAACTGTGTGCATCTCGCTCTCCACAATCATATACATATATATATTGTAAGTAGAAAGTAAATCCCCTGCTTTGGGTGGCGCCACATCACTTGTTTGTTCTGGTAAAAGCCAGTAATAGTGTAAAATAATCAATTAAAACAAGGAGCGGAAGTTTTGGAAATTTTATTTTTATTTTCCTCCGAATTTTCGCGGACTATGCGTCCGCTTCCTCAGGGTGTAGTTTACTGCAACAACAATGACATTTTGACCAAAATTAATCATATTACTTACACACACGCACACACACACCATATATATCCTCTCTCTCTCTCTCTCTCTCTCTCTCTCTCTCTCTCTCTCTCTCTCTCTCTCTCTCTCTCTCTCTCTCTCTCTCTCTCTCACTTCCGCACTCGCTCTCTGCCCTGTTCCCCCCCCATCCCCCCCCCCCCCCCCCCCTTACAGGTCGAAACGGACGCCACCCATCCTGTAACAGTAGTAAACCCGAAATCCACAAAAGATCGGGTTTCCAATCAGGATCGATGAGAAACACGGCTGTTCGATCACCGCCAACACAGCGTCCCAGTGCCCAGCCAAGCGTGACCACATCCTGCCATTTCACCCTCTGCCCCTCCCCCCCGGTACTTGTTCCTGTCCCATTTTCTCCTTTCATTTTCCTGTTGGGCTTTTTCGGAGAAAAATAATAAAATCAATTTTTGTGGGCATTGTCGCGTTGCCTCGTTTTGAAAAACAAAACGTTCTTTTTTCTAAAACTAAACGACATTCAAAGAAAGATTGCGTATTTTTTTGCTATTGGATTTGTATGTGTCTGTCTGACTTATTGTGCTCCGTTTTGTCTCTCTGTCTCTGTCTCTGTCTCTCTCTCTGTCTCTCTCTCTCTCTGTCTCTCTCTCTCTCTCTCTCTCTCTCTCTCTCTCTCTCTCTCTCATCTCTCTCTCTCTCTCTCTCTCTCTTCTCTCTCTCTCTCTCTCTCTCTCTCTCTCTCTCTCTCTCTCTCTCTCTGTATGTGTCCATACTCCGGCTCTGTCTCTTCGTGCTCTCCTGTTTAGGTCACTAGCAATAGTGTATGTCTTTCCTT
>CM065687.1:3948507-3951007 GCA_017654935.2 Phymorhynchus buccinoides
TATAATGGATGGACATCCAATATAAGAGGAAATGGATGGACATCCAATATAAGGGGGAAATGGATGGACATCCAATATAATGGGGGGAAATGGATGGACATCCAATATAAGGGGGAAATGGATGGACATCCAATATAAGGGGGAAATGGATGGACATCCAATATAAGGGGGAATGGATGGACATCCAATATAAGAGGAAATGGATGGACATCCAATATAAGAGGAAATGGATGGACATCCAATATAAGGGGGAAATGGATGGACATCCAATATAAGGGGGAAATGGATGGACATCCAATATAAGGGGGAAATGGATGGACATCCAATATAAGGGGAAATGGATGGACATCCAATATAAGGGGAAATGGATGGACATCCAATATAAGAGGAAATGGATGGACATCCAATATAAGAGGAAATGGATGGACATCCAATATAAGAGGAAATGGATGGACATCCAATATAAGAGGAAATGGATGGACATCCAATATAAGAGGAAATGGATGGACATCCAATATAAGATGGAATGGATGGACATCCAATATAAGAGGAAATGGATGGACATCCAATATAAGGGGAAATGGATGGACATCCAATATAAGGGGGGAATGGATGGACACATGGACATCCAATATAAGATGGAAATGGATGGACATCCAATATAAGGGGGAAATGGATGGACATCCAATATAAGAGGAAATGGATGGACATCCAATATAAGGGGGAATGGATGGACATCCAATATAAGAGGAAATGGATGGACATCCAATATAAGAGGAAATATGGACATCCAATATAAGGAGGAAATGGATGGACATACAATATAAGGGGAAATGGATGGACATCCAATATAAGGGGAAATGGATGGACATCCAATATAAGAGGAAATGGATGGACATCCAATATAAGGGGGAAATGGATGGACATCCAATATAAGAGGAAATGGATGGACATCCAATATAAGAGGAAATGGATGGACATCCAATATAAGAGGAAATGGATGGACATCCAATATAAGGGGAAATGGATGGACAATATAAGGGGGAATTGGACATCCAATATAAGGGGAAATGGATGGACATCCAATATAAGAGGAAATGGATGGACATCCAATATAAGGAAATGGATGGACATCCAATATAAGGGGGGAATGGATGGACATCCAATATAAGAGGAAATGGATGGACCAATATAAGGGGGAAATGGATGGACATCCAATATAAGGGGAAATGGATGGACATCCAATATAAGGGGGAAATGGATGGACATCCAATATAAGGGGGAATGGATGGACATCCAATATAAGGAAATGGATGGACATCCAATATAAGGGGAAATGGATGGACATCCAAGGGGGAATAGGACATCCAATATAAGAATGGATGGACATCCAATATAAGGGGAAATGGATGGGGGAATGGAGACATCCAATATAAGGGGAAATGGATGGACATCCAATATAAGGGGGAAATGGATGGACATCCAATATAAGGGGGAAATCTGGACATCCAATATAAGGGGGAAATGGAGCAGAGGGGTAATGGATGGACATCCAATATAAGGGGGAAATGGAGGACATCCGACATCCAATATAAGAGGAAATGGATGGACATCCAATATTTGCATCCAATATTAAAAGATCCATGGAATCCTTTTACCAGACATCCAATATAAGGGGGATGGAGAAATTGGAATACAGAGGGTTGGATGGGTGTCCAATATAAGGGGGAAATGGATGGACATCCAATATAAGGGGGAAATGGATGGACATCCAATATAAGGGGAAATGGATGGACATCCAATATAAGGAGGAAATGGATGGACATCCAATATAAGGGGAAATTAGCAAAGCTCATCATGCGTCTTATGCGCACACTACCGTGTATATGTAATCTACAGGGATGACAGTTTGCTAGGGGAGTGACCTATGGTTTTCTTCAGGCGATTATATTTGCATTTAGAAGCTGCCTTGCTTTCTTCTTTGTTCTTCCCAGGCTTTTTATCCTTTCCTGTCTTCTTTAGAAGAACAGCCCCTCTTTCCTTTTACCAGAAGGGAGAGATTGATACAGATGGTTGGCTGGGTGTGTGCTATCAGATGTGATGGATTTAGCTTTGCGTTCTATGGATGTAATCTAGGGATGACAGTTTGCGATCTATGGTTTTCGAAGCTGCCTTGACGACTTGATGCTCATTTCCTCGTCCTCTTCTTCTTTGTCTCTTTGTTCTCCTCCTTCTTTTCCCCCTCTTCCTTCTTCTTCTCTTCCTTCAAAGTCTTCCACGTTCATTAGTGTCATTAATTGTCCTGCCTCTCTACAAACTAATCCATATTGCTACCGTCCCCCCGAACTCCTAGTGGGAGGGGGAAGCCCTGCTAGTTACCTTCCATCTCACAGCGGTCAGTGTTTGCTATGAACAACTGGCCTCTGGTCAGTGGGTTCATTCATTCATTAAGTTCGGAATACACGTTGTTGGCTTTCTCTCTTTCCCCATGGACACACAG
>CM065687.1:3976007-3978507 GCA_017654935.2 Phymorhynchus buccinoides
TTATCTCCCCAACCCCCGTCCCGACACACACACACACACACACACACACACACACACACACACACACACACACACACACACACACACACACACACACACACACATCACTGCCCACACTCACCACACACTTTCCGCGCGCTCTCTCTCCGCCTCTCTCTCTCTCTCTCTCTCTCTCTCTCTCTCTCTCTCTCTCTCTCTCTCTCTCTCTCTCTCTCTCTCTCTCTCTCTCTCTCTCTCTCTCTCTCTCTCCCAATCCGCTCTCTCTCTGTATGGCTCTCTCCCTTTCTCTCTGCCTCGGTGTCCTCTCTCTCTCTCTCTTTATTTCTCTCTCATCAAAGGAATTCTTGACACTACATCTAAATCTCACCTAAAGTTCGTCAAAGTAAATGCTCAGATCTCATTCTCTATTCTCTCTAATTCTCTCTCTCTCGCAAAGCATTCATAAATGTATCTTCTATCTCTGAAAGGAATTTCTCTCCTCTCTGAAAATCTCTCTCTCTCTCATCTCTCTGTTAATACCTCCAAGCCGCAAATCCGCCTCCTCTGTGTATGGTTTACTGTTCGCTCTCCCTTTCTCTCTGCCTCGGTGTGTATGTCTTGGCACATACTTAATGACCCTTTTCTCAATAACGTGTACTGTTTCTCTCTGCCTCGGTGTGTATGTCTTGGCACATACTTAATGACCCTTTTCTCAATAACGTGTACTCTTTCTCTCTGCCTCGGTGTGTATGTCTTGGCACATACTTAATGACCCTTTTCTCAATAACGTGTACTGTTTCTCTCTGCCTCGGTGTGTATGTCTTGGCACATACTTAATGACCCTTTTCTCAATAACGTGTACTCTTTCTCTCTGCCTCGGTGTGTATGTCTTGGCACATACTTAATGACCCTTTTCTCAATAACGTGTACTCTTTCTCTCTGCCTCGGTGTGTATGTCTTGGCACATACTTAATGACCCTTTTCTCAATAACGTGTACTCTTTCTCTCTGCCTCGGTGTGTATGTCTTGGCACATACTTAATGACCCTTTTCTCAATAACGTGTACTCTTTCTCTCTGCCTCGGTGTGTATGTCTTGGCACATACTTAATGACCCTTTTCTCAATAACGTGTACTGTTTAAACCCCGTTGACTCCATGGAAAAAAAATATACGTTTTGAGGATTTTGTTTTTTTAAAAGAAGCTAATCTCAAAACAGTTTCGAAAACAAAACCTGAAACATGACACACTGCAGCTGCTAGTTCCTGAAGAACGTGTCTGTGGTCTGCCCCCCCCCCCCCCCCCCCCCCCAATATGCTTGTCTCTGTTTCCATCTTACCCCCATCTCTCCATAGGTTTCTGTCTCTGATGCCTCCCCAGGTCCCCGGGTACGGTAATCGTGAATGGGTATTAGACAATTAACAAGGGTAGTAATAACAATATGCAAATTAGATGAAACTGTCAAAACGACTTGCATCCGCTAGTCTACATGTTAGTCCCCGTGTTAACTGTGTAAGACGCATCATGATAACGGTGCCTGTTGCTTGTACGAACGTTTATCAATTTGTAAAAGATGGAAAAAAAACAAAAAACACACACGCATACATGCTAGTGCGCGCGCACGGACACACACACATACACGCACATACATGCACGCACGCACGCACACACACATGCGCGCGCACACAAACGTACACTCACACACGCTTGCACACACACACATACATACACACACATATACACGCACACAGACGCACGCACCACGTATATGCGCACGCACGCTTGCACACTCAACACACGCACGCACACACGCTCACGCGCGCACCTATGTACAACAATGCACAGCCGCATAACATTCACGCACACACAAACTGCATACACATACACGCAAACATGCACACAGACGCACGCACCACGCATGTACGCGCGCACGCTTGCACACTCAACACACTCACGCACGGACGCTCACGCACGCACCTGGGAACCATTATAGCCTTGAAGAAAGACATTACAGAAAACTGAACGAATACAATAACAGATAATGTTTTTGATTCCTCGAAATATAATCACTTGCTATTGAACGACTTTTTGTTGCATCCATTTTCTGCTTTCGTTTTTGTTTGTTTTCATAATACTTGTGCTATTTACGTTTTTGTTTGTTTTCAAATGTGTTGTTTGAAAATTGAGCATGATTATTGATGTGTCATTCAGAGTCTGTGGTTTTGTTCTTAGTTTGTTATTTGATTCTTTTGTTTTGTTGAAGAATGGTGGGTTTTTTTAAAAAAAGAATCAAAATCTTTAACATACCTTTTAGACAGAAATGCATTATTGCGGGTTGGGGGTAGTGAGCGTGATGTACACATGTTTATATGCAGTGTGTGTGTGTGTGTGTGCGTGTGTGCGTGCGTGTGTGTGTGTATGCGTGTGTGTGTGTGTGTGTGTGTATGTGTGTGCATGCGTGTGTGTGTGTGTGTGTGTGTGTTTTATGTGCTAGCGTGCGTGAGTGCGTGCGCGTGTGTATGT
>CM065687.1:3991007-3993507 GCA_017654935.2 Phymorhynchus buccinoides
GGGGTCTATTGAGAAAAATCTTGTGCACATGTCTTTTATCATTTAACGTGAATTTATTTCTTAAGCCTAGATGGTGCCATTCCGTTCATTATTTTGTGCATAAGTCTTCCTTTATTCAATTTTAGACGATACTTAACTGGTAAAAGATTATGATTCTTAAAATCTTCTGATGTTAAGGAACTTGATTTCAATAGAACTAGTTTAAAGCCGCGATTAGAGAGCGGACAGAGGGGTTTCAAAGTGTTGTCACTGGCAGAGTCCCAGAGTGAGAGAAGCATAGTCAACTAGTGATTGAGATGTGTGCACTGGAAGAAGAGTTTCCTGGCTTCCTGATTCAAGAGAGAGTTTTATTTTGAATAATTGGAAGACTTTTTTGAGAGATGTTTCTGCTTAGATGAGTGATATGGTCCTGCCAGGATAGATTGAGATCAGATGGATTAATCCTAAGAGAGAGTGGGATATTGGACGAGCGAGAGAGAGATTATTGGCAGAGAAGAAAGGGAGTAGGGAGATGGAGAGGAGAGACGTTTCTGTCTGGTGAAGAGAACATATGTTTTGTTTTTCCAGTAAGAGAGAGACATATGGTTAAAATGTGTACAGGTTGTGAGTTTATCAATGGAGAGAGAGCTTACAGAGAGGGAAGAATTACGATCGAGATGAGGAGATTGAGGTATCATCTGCAAAAAGATCACTGATTAAGGGATGAAAGGAAAATGGGCAGACCAGAGACATATAACGAGAGAGAGATAGGACCAAGGAGAGAAGAGAGAGAGAGACATAGATTAAGAGAGAGAGAGAGAGAGAGGGAGAGAGGAGAGAAGGGAACGAGAGAGAGAGAGAGCAGAGAACGAGGAGAAAGAGAGAAGATGAGAGAGGAGGAGAGAGGAGAGAGAGAGAGAGAGAGAGAGAGATAGAGAGAGAGAGAGAGAGAGAGAGACTGAGGATGGATAGAGAGAGAGAGAGAGAGAGAGTCCAGACGAGAGGGATAGAGAGAGAGAGAGAAGAGAGAGAGAGAGAGAGAGTGGAGAATTGAGGGAGAGAGAGAGAGAAGAGAGAGAGAGGGGAGCGGGAGAGAGAGAGAGCGAGGAGAGAGAAACGACGAGAGAGAGAGAGAGAGATACTGAAGACGGAGAGATATTAGAGATGGAAGATGAGACGAGACGAGAGAGAGAGAAGAAGGAGACGAAGAGTACGAGAGAGGAGAGAGAGAGAGAGAGAGATGGAGACTGAGAGCAAGTTGGAAGCGAGAAAAATAAAACAACAAACGTAAATTCTTGAACACAATCAGAGAAAGAGAAACAGAAGAAGAATAAAAATAAAAAAGCGAGAAAGACAACATGGTTTCAAAGGGAGATAAGTGCACTATAAAGTGTTATTTATCGTTCTTGGCTATGCGAAACAGCCATGCTTTGTGCCATCTTTGCGATGGAATCTGAAAACAAACAACAACAACAACAACAAAACTAAGACAACGGCAACAAAGGAGTAAACAAATGAAGACAGGGTACAGCCACCTGCTCGCAGTGTTGTTTGCTCTCGTAACACACATTTAGTGCACGTGCGCGCGCGTGTGCGTGTGCGTTCGAGGGTATGGAAGGCCAAACAACGTTGCAGAGTTATTTATCGTTCACGGGTGTGTGAGTCAACCATGTCTCATGCCTTCATTGAGATCAAATTACTCCATATATAATAGCAAAATTATCTGTTATTGTTAAAACAAAACCGGGACTTTAGTGGTGTTGCACTGCCTCCGGGCATTGCCTCCAGGATCCTTCCCATCATCTTTACTTTGCTATGACTCTCTAACTAGGGGGGCATTTTGCACTGGCTCTAGTGCTGCAGCCAATGGGACAGGTTGACCTTTGGGGACCTTCCCCAACGCCAACTCTCGTCCTCAAATACATTTTGCCGAGAGCGTGGGGATGTACCCTGGGCAAGGCTTCTCCACTATGAACAAATTGTAGCCCAGCCCGCTGGAATAGCAGGATGAGAAGAAGAAAAAGGAGAAGAAGAAGAAGAAGAAGAAGAAGAAGAAGAAGAAGAAGAAGAATAAGAAGAAGAAGAAGAAGAAGAAGAAGAAGAAGAAGAAGAAGAAGAAGAAGAAGAAGAAGAAAGAAGAAGAAGAAGAAGAAGAAGAAGAAGAAAAAACTAAAAAGAAGAAGAAGAAGAAGACGAAAAAAAGAAAAAGAAGAAGAAGAAGAAGAAGAAAGAGAAGAAGAAGAAGAAGAAGAAGAAGAAGAAGAAGAAGAAGAAGAAGAAGAAGAAGAAGAAGAAGAAGGGAAGAAGAGGGGAAGGAAGAAGAATCCGAAGAGAAGAAGAAGAAGCAAAGAAGAAGAAGAAAGAAGAAGAAAGAAGAAGAAGAAAGAGAGAAGAAGAAGAGGAAGAAGAAGAGGAGCTCCAAGAAGAAGAATCCTCTTCCGAAGAAGAAGAAGAAGAAGAACTCCGAAGAAGAAGAAGAAGAGGAGAAGAAGAAGAAGAAAGGCAAAGAACAAAAAGAAGA
>CM065687.1:4021007-4023507 GCA_017654935.2 Phymorhynchus buccinoides
AGTTTGAGTGACAGAACTGCAGACGTATGGCAAGGTGGAATGCAGTGCGTGATGCAGGGATTTGTCTTTAAAGTTTATCTAATCGATTTCGCGGATTGATCGCTATGTCATGCTTTTGAGGGTTTTGACATTCTTTCTCTCTCGTGCATTTTATCTCACGCACTCTCCTGTTTACTGTCGTTTCACAGCCACATCACACACGCACACAACACACACCACACACACACACACACAACACACACCCTACACACACACCACACTTACACACACACTCACCACACACACACACACACACCACACACACACACACACACCTCCACATCACACAACACACACACACACACACACACACACACACACACACACACACACACACACCCTCCACATCAATGTCTTTCAGTTCTTTCCTTCAGTCTCCACCCCCTCTGCTCTCTCACCCCCTCCCCCTTCCCACCCCTCTCGTCCTAACAAGTTTCCACTTTTCAAAGCCCTGAGACTTCTGCCAGTGCAAAGGGAGACAATTTACAGATCGTGCCATGACATAGAATAACGGGTTGGGGTTGGGGGTTGGGGGTGGGGGGGGGGTTGGGTTGGGGGACGTCTTTTCCTTCTGACACGCCAGCGGCTTTCGTGCGAAAAGATTGGGTCAGGGTTTACTTTTTCTTCTTCTTCTTCTTCTTCTTCTCTTCTTTTTTTTCTTGTTCTTCTGGTTTTTGTTTGTGGCTCAAGCCACAAACCTATACCTCACTTTGTCGGTCGGTCGGTCGGTCGGTCGGTCTGTCGTTCAAAAATTGTCGCACATTTTGACAAAATTGTCGCACTTCAAATCGAGGCTACTCTTCAAATTGAGGCCGCTCTTTAAAATGATGTATTTTAAAAGCGTACAAAATAATAAACATACGTAATACAGACACTGCAACAGACACGACGAGTATGCGGTGCTTCTTTTGATGAGTATAAGTAGGATACATAGTTTTAAATGTTTTCCAAAAGATATAAAAAGTTACCAAATGGTGCAGAGATAACATTCTGGTTTACAGATTAAAATTATTGAAAAGCCAGGGGAGGTGACTCATGATTAGAGTGGTAAAAATAGACCGCGTGCCACAAACTATTGCGATTTCGCGCTTGTTCTTGTACACATTTGGGGAGTTATTTCAATTGGCGTGTCCTGCCTGCATGTACAGAACTTGCAACAACAACAAACACACAAAACAAAGTACCTTGTCTTTTCGTTTAAAATGCCGGAAAAGAAAGCAACTGACGTGAAGTGAATACAGGAATTGGACATGAAACATAAAAGCAAAATCAGTCTGTTTAGCTGGTTAATGAGTAACTAGAAAGGAACAGTAATATGCTGTTACACAACTGTCATGTCTGTCATCATTATGCATCTCTGCTCCTTCCTTAACACTCACCATTCCTTTCACTTTCTAGCCCACCCTACGCCTTGGCTTAAGGCTGTGTCAGACTAATTGACATAGGCTAGAACACCAAGGCTACATCAAAATGTTGTTATGTTATGCATAGTTATGCGGGGGTTGCCTTTAGCCATGACAAGCTCCTAGCATAACATCATCAGTCTCCAAGTTCCTCCGAAGACGGAGTGTGGCTGCCCACGTGGAGGTGTAATCAAAAGCGGTCACACACGTAATGTTCTCACCCCTAGCTGCTGCATTTGTACCATAGTATTCAAGTGCTTCGGCTGTTGGAATGATCCCTGGAGTCTTTTAGCCAGGATAAGACAACAACAACAACAGCAACAACCCCACCCTGTTTTTCTTCGTCTCTGTAAACCCTTTCCACTACCAATTGCTTAAAAGAACAAACAAAAACAATAGATACAAAATAAACCAACAAATCTCGTCCACGTTAACATTTGTAGATTGCATTTTGACGTTGTGGACACCTCAAATTCTGACTTTCCAGCAAATTTAGAGAGAGCAGTTTCTTTGTTTGGTTTTTCTTTGTACACGTTTATACATTTCTTTTCATTCTGCTTGCGTGTGCAAGACCTTATTTTGTTCTCTTTTTTTTTTTCTTTTTTCTTTTTTTTTTTTGTTTGTTTGGGGGGGGGGGGGGGGGGGGGTTCGGGTTCCACGAATAGAATCGGGTAAAGACAATAGAAAAAGTAGTAAAGACAACGAAAAAGTAGAGCGTGAACACGCTGTATCAACCAGCGCAGCGGCAGCATTTTCGGCTCCAGTGACCTTAGCCTTTGACTAATGACCTTCTTCCTCGAACTTGGCCTGTATATATCAACTGCCTATCTGCGTGTAACATTGATTTATATATATATATAATTTATAGATAGATAGATAGATAGATAGATAGATAGATAGATAGATAGATAGATAGACAGATAGACAGACAGACAGACAGACAGACAGACAGACAGACAGACAGGCAGACATACACACAGACAGACAGACAGACAGAGACAGACTGATAGATAGATAGATATATAGATAGATAGATAGATAGATAGATAGATAGATAG
>CM065687.1:4028507-4041007 GCA_017654935.2 Phymorhynchus buccinoides
CTCTCTCTCTCGCGTCTCCGTCTCTCTCCTCTCTCTCTCTCTCTCTCTCTCTCTCTCTCTCTCTCTCTCTCTCTCTCTCTCTCTCTCTCTCTCTCTCGCTCGCTCTCTCTCTCTCACTAAGTTCTGTAAAAAAAAGACAAGGTCAGCATTCACCCTCTTTCTGTCTTTATTTTGTAAGGGCCACAGACAATTTCATTTCGTTCATGCTTGGTCGTGTAGAACTAGCTAAACTGTATTTTTACTTGTGTCGAAAAATATATAGAAATAATGAAAGAGAGAGAGGGAAAGAGAGAGATAGGGGGGGGGGGGTGGGGGGGAGAGGAACAGAGACAAGGGAGAGAGAGAGAGAGAGAGAGAGAGAGAGAGAGAGAGAGGAAGAGAGGGAGAGAGAGAGAATGAGAGAGAGAGAGACAGAGAGCGAGAGAGAGAGAGAGAGAGAGAGAGAGAGAGAGAGAGAGAGAGAGAGAGAGAGAGAGAAGCATGAAAATGCTGAAACAAAAGGATATAGGCATAAAAGAGAGAGAGGGAGAGAGAGAGGGAGAAAAAGAGAGAGACAGAGGGAGAGAGAGAGAGAGAGAGAGAGAGAGAGAGAGAGAGAGAGAGAGAGAGAGAGAGAGAGAGAGAGAGAGACAGAGACAGAGACAGAGACAGAGAGAGAGAGAGAGAAGCACGGAAACGCTATAACAAAAGGACGTAAGTATAAAACGGAAAATAATAAAGTGAGAAGGAAAAACAATAACGAGCAAAAGATGAAAAACAACGTGTTTGGCCAAGACAATATCTATCGAAAGTTAGATTAGCTAGCAAAACCAGTATTATTATTCTCACGTAAAGGCCAGAAGATACTACTATCATTCTTCTGTATTCAGTGTGTACCCGAGAACAATGATATAGTACCTTCTAGCATACTCTCGATGTTTGAATATGCAGGTACAATAACCACGAGTGCGTCTTAAGCAGTCAACACGGGTAGTGAGTGACATGTAAATTAGAAGAAAGGGCCAACACGATTGGTTAGTTATGCTGACGGTGCATCACGTTTTGCCCAATCACCTTTCGCCACATCACCTTTCGCCCAATCACGTTTTTCCCAATCACCTTTCGCCCAATTGGAAATTATACCGGTTTACATCCATCACGTTCCGCCCAAAAATCATGCAAGGAAATCAGGGTTAGGGATAGGTTAGGGATAGGGTTCGGGATAGTAAGAAAGTAACAGACATTTTTTTCTTGTAAGGTACTCAGTTCATTCAACCCTTTGATTACTGTTCAAATCACTCACTCAGTTCATTCAACCCTTTGATCACTGTTCAAATCACTCACTCAGTTCATTCAACCCTTTGATTACTGTTCAAATCACTCACTCAGTTCATTCAACCCTTTGATTACTGTTCAAATCACTCACTCAGTTCATTCAACCCTTTGATTACTGTTCAAATCACTCACTCAGTTCATTCAACCCTTTGATTACTGTTCAAATCACTCACTCAGTTCATTCAACCCTTTGATTACTGTTCAAATCACTCACTCAGTTCATTCAACCCTTTGATTACTGTTCTCACTGTTCGCGCTTAGGAAACCATTTTGGGTGAACAGTGCTAGAGCAATTTGGGCGAACCGTGGCACATTCCGTTTGCTGAGCTTCGACTCGGAGGTACTCACTGATACGCAACGAGAACAAAGACTTGGGCAAAAGGTGATTGGGCGAAAAGTGATGTATCCGTTACTACCCGTGTTGACTGCTTAAGACCCGTTCATGAATTCAGCAGCCAGGCGTCAATAGGTGAAGAAAGTGGCTTCTTTTGTTCTGCTTTTTGCCATTGCCTTGAGGGTTCTAGTTTGTTCTTCTGTGAAATCGAGTGCTGGTTGAGAAGATCTTTGGCAAGTTCTTGCGTAAAGTCTTTTTGTTTCATAACTGTAGAAGACAAATGTTGGTTCGATTATTTTGTTTTCAACTTAACTTGATTTTGTTCGCATTTTTGTTTTCATATTTCGGTTTTGTTCTTCATATTTTCCCCTTGCTTGTATTTTGTTGATTTATGCATAAAAACATATCTTATAGTAATATAGGTTAAACACACATGTTATTGTGTATGTCCGTGCATGAAGAACTTCCAGCGTTATGTTAAAATCATAACGAAACCAAGAACACACACACACACACACACACACACACACACACACACACACGCACACACACGCACACACACACACACGCACGCGCGCGCGCGCACACACGAACACACGCACTCGCACGCACGCACACACACATAAAGCATTAAATGTGCTAAGCGCAGTATTCATAAGTACAAACTTTGTTATCATAAGAGGAAAAAAAGGAACGGCTATATGAACAGAGCTGGATCGTCTTCACAACAGTTGACAACCAAGGTGTGTTCATCGATGTGCACCCGTCTCTATGTGTTGGCAACTTCGTCTCTATGTGCTCCCGTCTGCATTATGTACCCGAATATATTTGTCTCTCAATCTCTAGCCATAGCCCTTCTCAATATATAATACACTAGTGCTGTTTGGCCTCCCCATTGTCCCGATCTGACACGGGATGGATTGTTGAATTATGATTATGTTTTCTTGTTTGAACTCTCTAAATTACTGTTCATCTTACATACAGCCAACTATTCTGCATTCCTTTCCCCTCCCACTGTTCCCTCAATAGGCGATCACAAATGTTTGTGGTTTTGTTATGAATTCTGTATTTAATATTAGTTATATGCCTTTGTTCATTATCCCCCTCCCCACTGTTCCCTTGTGACATGAGCAGAAGGCCTAGTCAGTAAACTGAGTTAAGTTGAGTTGAGAGTTAACCATAGCCCTGACCCCATAACTCGAGGGGACACACAGGGGATGCACGTGCGGGTGATGTGCACAGAGAAAGGAAAACATCGATCTGTTCCTCAACGAAGACAGACACGCCCACAAAGAGACAGACAGACGGGCAGTCCAATAAACATTGCAAACACTAATGGTCTCGATGCAAGTTAACATGTTTCACTCTTTCTCCATGTTGTACCACAGTGATATGCAAGTGATTTTGTGAGTAGCTATTACTATGTTGCCATGGGGAAAGATTTAAAAATGTTAACGCATAGTGAGACATTTACATACATTGAAAAAACAAAAAGAGACACACAGTGTAGACAAGGGGGTAGATACGTACATGATAAAGCAGCAGGCGGATGAATTAGCTCTCAAGGGATTCCGAAAGTGCTTGTAACAGAAAAGAAAAGGAGATATCCCCGTCTCCATGTGTCCCCGTCTCCATATGTTCCCGTCTCGTCTCTATTATGTCATCGTCTCTATGTGCCCCCATCTCTATATGTCCCCGTCTCTATGTGTCCCCATCTATATATGTCCCCGTCTCTATGTATCCCCATCTCTATATGTCCCCGTCTCTATATGTCCTCGTCTCTATAATTATGTCCTCGTCACTATGTGTCCCCGTCTCTATATGTCCTCGTCTCTATATATTATGTTCTCGTCACTATGTGTCCCCGTCTCTGTATGCCCTCGTCTCTATTATGTCATCGTCTATAATATGTGTCCCCATCTCTATGTGTCCCCGCCTCTGTATATCCCCGTCTCTGTTGTGTCCCCGTCACTATGAGTCCCCTCTCTATGTGTCCCCGTTTCTATATGTCCCCGTCTCTGTATGTCCCCATCTCTATTATTATGTCCTCGTCTCTATGTGTCCCCGTCTCTATATGTCCCCGTCTCTATATGTCCCCGTCTCTATTTGTCCCCGTCTCTATATGTCCTCGTCTCTATGTGTCCCCGTCTCTATATGTCCCCGTCTCTATGTGTCCCCGTCTCTATATGTCCTCGTCTCTATATGTCCCCGTCTCTATATGTCCCCGTCTCTATGTGTCCCCGTCTCTATAATATGTCCCCGTCTCTATGTGTCCCCGTCTCTATGTGTCCCCGTCTCTATATGTCCCCGTCTCTATGTGTCCCCGTCTCTATATGTCCCCGTCTCTATGTGTCCCCGTCTCTATTTGTCCCCGTCTCTATGTGTCCCCGTCTCTATGTGTCCCCGTCTCTATATGTCCCCGTCTCTATGTGTCCCCGTCTCTATGTGTCCCCGTCTCTATGTGTGTCCCCGTCTCTATGTGTCCCCGTCTCTATATGTCCCCGTCTCTATGTGTCCCCGTCTCTATTTGTCCCCGTCTCTATGTGTCCCCGTCTCTATATGTCCCCGTCTCTATATGTCCCCGTCCCCGTCTCTATGTGTCCCCGTCTCTATATGTCCCCGTCTCTATGTGTCCCCGTCTCTATTTGTCCCCGTCTCTATGTGTCCCCGTCTCTATGTGTCTATTTTGTCCCCGTCTCTATGTGTCCCCGTCTCTATGTGTCCCCGTCTCTATGTGTCCCCGTCTCTATGTGTCCCCGTCTCTATGTGTCCCCGTCTCTATATGTCCCCGTCTCTATATGTCCCCGTCTCTATGTGTCCGTCTCTATATGTCCTCGTCTCTATGTGACCCCGTCTCTATGTGTCCCCGTTTCTATATGTCCCCGTGTCTATGTGTCCCCATCTCTCTATGTCCCCGTCTCTATGTGTCACCGTCTCTATATGTCCCCGTCTCTATGTGTCCCCGTTTTCTCTCTATGTCCCCGTCTCTATGTGTCCCCGTTTCTATATGTCCCCGTCTCTATATGTCCCCGTCTCTATGTGTCCCCGTTTCTATATGTCCCCGTCTCTATGTGTCACCGTTTCTATATGTCCCCGTCACTATGAGTCCCCGTCTCTATGTGTCCCCGTTTCTATATGTCCCTGTCTCTATGCGTCCCCGCATGGGACAGGGTTAGGGTTAAGGTTAGTGTTTGGGTTCCGGTTAGGGTCAGAATAAGCAAAGAGACAGGGGGGGGGTGGGAGTATAAGACGGGGACACATAGAAACGAAATGGGGACACGTAGAGATGGGGACATAATAGAGATGGGGACATACTAGAGATGGGGACATACTAGATACGGAGACACATAGAGACGAAATTGGGGACACGTAGAGACGTCACTATGGGGACATACTAGAGATGGGGACATACTAGAGATGGGGACATACTAGAGATGGGGACACACTAGAGACGGAGACACATAGAGACGAAATTGGGGACACGTGGAGATGGGGACATACTAGAGATGGGGACATACTAGAGATGGGGACATACTAGAGATGGGGACATACTAGAGATGGGGACATAATAGAGATGGGGACATACTAGAGATGGGGACATAATAGAGATGGGGACATACTAGAGATGGGGACATACTCGAGATGGGGACATAATAGTTACGGTGACACATAGAGACGAAACTGGGGATATACAGAGACGGGTCACATAGATACGGGGGACACATAGAGACGGGGACATAAATATAGAGACGGGGACACGTAGAGACGAAATTGGGGACACATAGAGACGAGGACATACAGAGACGGGGACACATAGAGAAAGGAATACGTAGATACAAAATTGGGGACACACAAAGACGGGGACACATAGAGACGGGGACACATAGAGACGGGGACACATAGAGACGGGGGTGCAATGCTGCGTAACCAAGTAAAGTAATGCATTCCCAGTTTGTCCCCCATGTTCTGACACCGTTTCTAACGGCAGCAGTCATGTTCTGGAAGCTATTTTGTGGCAGTAGGTTTCACCCAAAAGGCCAGTTAACATTTCACTTTTCTCTGCTCCTCCTGACCTAGTGATGGAAGTACGGTTTTGTTGTGTTATTATTTGGTATGTATGGATTTGGATATTATTCTCTGACTGTCGGCTTGGACCCAGGCAGAGAAACGCGCGCACACGCAGAGCGCATACACACACACACACACACACACACACACACACACACACACACACACACGCGCGCACAGACACACAAACACACACTCACACACACACGCACACACACACACACACAAACATGCGCATAATAGTCAACAGACATACACATAATGCAAAATTAATGCGAATGTTTGTGTACTGTTGACTGTTTCAGCCTGGGCCCCTCATTGAAGGGGTGTCAAACACACACACACACACACACACACACACACACACACACACACACACACACACACACACACACACACACACACACACACACACACACTCAAAATACACACACATACACAAACACTCACATACATATATTCTGGCCATTCAAAGGTTAAATGTTTTACCGAACTATTACATAATTATTCATTATATATTTTGTGAGCATTATTTGTATATTACTCTCCATGCTTCAGCAATACTTTGCAATAGAGATTCTATCAGCCTCATCGTCTGGTGTGAGCAATGCCACAACATCTGTTCTAACATCATTGGGTGCTTTGTAAACAGTACACCTGCTCCTAATGCTATCAAAAGCTTTACAATCAAAAGCAAAATGGACGTCATCATCAGTTACAACATTGCATAGTGGACAAGGGGTTTCTGTAGATGTGTCAGGTAAATACGAGAGAGGGAGAGAGAGAGAGAGAGAGAGAGAGAGAGAGAGAGAGAGAGAGAGAGAGAGGGCGAGGGGGGAAGAGAGAGAGAGAGAGAGAGAGAGGGGAGGGGAGAGAGAGAGAGAGAGAGAGAGAGAGAGAGAGGAGAGAGAGAGAGAGAGAGAAGAGAGATAGAGAGCGAGGGGGGAAGAGAGAGAGAGAGAGGGCGAGGGGAGAGAGAGGAGAGAGAGAGAGAGAGAGAGAGAGAGGGGGGGAGAGAGAGAGAGAGAGAGGAGACACAAAGAACACTGAACACTGAAAAACTTTATTTAACAAGAATAAAGAGAGAGAATGAGAGAGAGAGAGAGAGAGAGTGAGAGAGAGAGAGAGAGAGAGAGAGAGAGAGAGAGAGAGAGAGAGAGAGAGAGAGAGAGAGAGAGAGAGAGAGAGAGAGAGTGAAATAGGCAGAAAGAAAAACAGATAGACAGACAGGCGGACATATTTAAACTTTAGAGACCCAACTCACAACACAATGCATGAAAACAAAAGTTGGAGAGAACCAGATAGAGTTTTTAGTGTCAATCCAACCTGACCTTATACCTTGAAGGAGAGGTCGAATTTCCAACGCGTTTAATTGAATTCCAAAACAGGATAAAAATGAAAATAATATATTTTTTAAGATGATAACAAAATGTCTTTGTCTCTTTCTCTGCCTTTCTCTGTCCCTGTTTTTGCCTGTTTGTCTGTCTGTCTTTCTCTCTATGAGCTTATTCTTGACCAACATTAGACAAAGATCCGTTGATTTGTTCTGTCTCTGTCTCTATGTCTGTTTGTCTGTTTCTCTCTCTTTCCCCCTCGCCCTCTCTGTCTCTCTCTTCTCCCCCTTCGCCCTCCCTCTCTCTCTCTCTCTCTCTCTCTCTCTCTCTCTCTCTCTCTCTCTCTCTCTCTCTCTCTCTCTCCTCCCTCTCGCTCTCTCTCTCTCTCTCTCTCTCTCTCTCTCTCCTCTCTCTCTCTCTCTCTCTCTCTCTCTCTCTCTCTCTCTTTCTCGCCTCTCTCTCTCTCTCTCTCTCTTCTCCCTCTCTCTCTTTCTCTCTCTCTCTCTCTCTCTCTCTCTCTCTCTCTCTCTCTCTCTTCTCTCCCCTCGCCCTCTCTCTCTCTCTCTCTCTCTCTCTCTCTCTCTCTCTCTCTCTCTCTCTCTCTCTCTCTCTCTCTCTCTCTCTCTCTCTCTCTCTCTCTCTTCTCTCTCTCTCTCTCTCTCTCTCTCTCTCTCTCTCTCTCTCTCCTCTCTCTCTCTCTCTCTCTCTCTCTCTGTTATATATTTTTAGACCTGATGTTATAGTTCTGCATGCTTGTTTCGCTTTTACCCTTTCATATGATTGTCCGTCACCGAAGGTGAACGGACTTTGCGATGGGCTGGTTTGTATTTTTGTTTGTTTGTTTGGTTTTTTTTGGGGGGTTTTGTGTTTTTTTCTGTCTGTCCCAAGGATATCTCCCGAACCGCTTGACCGAATCGCGTCAAATTTTGTGTGAAGGTGTGCCTCCTTAATAGGAAGAGATCGGCGCAAACCATTTTGCCGTCGTGACCTTGACCTTGACGTACGACCTTGAAAACCGAAAATCTATTTTTAGCCATATCTCAGGCACCGATCAACATAGGATGTTGAAACTTGGCATGAAGGTGGTTTGGCTTATGCCCGTTCTGATGATGGCATACCGATCAAGGTCAAGGTCAAGGTAAAAAAGATCGCTGGAGCCTGAAAATCGGAGGGTCATTTTTTTCTCCTTCTGTCTGTCCCAAGGATATCTTTCGAACGGGTTGACAGAATCACGTCAATTTTTGTGTGCTGGTGTGTCACCATGAGAGGAAGGCATCCGCGCAAACCATTTTGCCGTCGTGACCTTGACCTTGGCGTACGACCTTGAAAACCGAAAATCTTTCAGGGGCCATAACTCCCACACCGTTAGTGTTAGAGTCTTCAAAGTTGGCATGAAGGTACTTTGGCTTATGCCCGTTCTGATGGTGGCATACCGATCAAGGTCAAGGTCACGGTCCGGGCGATCAGTAGGCCTTGAAAGTGGTAGGGGTCTACACATTGGGTTTTAAGCCATATTTTCCACATTGGTAGGTACTTGACAGAAGCGCTTCAGATTGTGTGTGGTACTGTATACCCTAGAGAAGAAAACATCCGAGCATAAATTATCACCATGCTGACCTTGACCTTGAAGTGTGACCTAGAAAACCGAAATTTCCTTATTTGCGCTATATGTTTCTTCTTCAAGCTGTATCTCGTGAACTAGAAGACATAATCCCTTCCAATTTTGTGTCAGGATGTGACACTCTACGGGGTGTCGCAAGTGCGTGGCATTGCTGGTGACGGACATGTCTGCCGCTCGGCGACGCCCTTGTTATGAATGTATTCAGTGTGCCCCCCCCCCCCCCCCTAAAAGGGTCTGTTGGCCTTATTCAGTAAACTTCCGACTTCCAACTTCTCTCTAACTCTGGTGTCTGTGTCTCTCTCTGTGTACGTCTCCCCATCCCCTCACTCACCCCTAGCTTCTCCTTTTCAGTGTTTTGTTGTTTTTCGTTGTAGTTTTTGTCTATTCGTTCTTTATAAAATAGCATTTCCTGTTTGTTCTAGAAACAGTGCACTTGGCAATACCATACGGTTCTTATTTTTGTCAGGAATTCTGGCCTTTTACTGAAATGTTTTTTTATCACGTGTTGACATTTGCCTGTGGAAAGGGCCAAAGGTAAATGAGAGCTGTACTATATATGATTTTCTGCAAACATTGGAATATCTTTCGTGGAAGACTATGACTATATGACTAGGGGGACGTTGCACCGGCTCTGGTGCCGCAGCCAAAGGGATGGGTTGGTTCTTCTATAGGAAAAAAAATCTTATATAGGAAAATACCTTATATGTGATCCAGCACCACGAAAGGGACATTAAGTCGCTGGGCTAGTTTCTCACAACAGGCTTGCAAAGTAAAACAAATATAACTTTTTATCAATTTTGAGTTATGGGTATGTTCATGCTCTCTTACATTTCATATTTATAAAGGATCATCTTTATTATTGTCTCTAAAATACTCCATAAAATGCTTTGAAATGAGTAGGTTGATGCAGTTTCTTCATCTAGGCAAAACTTTACACTGTGATTTCTCAAAATGACCACCAGTCACCCTACCGACTTTGAATGCGCGTAATTCTAAAACGAAACAAGTTACAAGAATAGTGTTTATATCATTAGAAAGAAAATTGTTGGAAGGTTGTAATTGGATCATTGCCTCAGAATGGTTTTGATACTTAATGTCCCTTTCAAATATAAAACATATAGGGGGAAAAAACGTATATAGAAAAAACACAAAGCTACCAAAGAAGGCTCACTCTGTCTTCCAGGGTTCTATTCAACCGGGCCTGATATCTTAGATGCCCTTCTAAGGCTCTGTTATATCCTACTACTTTAGAAGGCCTTCTAGGATACCATGATGATAAGTCTCATACTACCTCAGTGTGGGTGAATACAGGCCCTGGTTTAGACGAGTCCATTAGTGTGGGTAAACTCCAAAAGGCATTATCAGCCTTCCGTCTTCCTCTTGTTACACTGCTTTCTTGGTTTCACACGCCGACAACCCCCGCAAAAAACATGTAATGTATTGATAAAGCTTCGGGACTTTCCTGGTGTTGCATTACCTCCGGGCATTGCCTCCAGGATCGTTCCCACCATATTTATGTCTACTAATGTCCCATGTCTGTTCCAGAGCGGAGGACGTTAAGCAGATTTTCATTCATTCATTATTCACAGGCTGGCATGCTCAAGTGGTTGCTCTCACTCTGTCCGTCTGTGCCTCTCTCTCTCTCTCTCTCTCTCTCTCTCTCTCTCTCTCTCTCTCTCTCTCTCTCTCTCTCTCTCTCTCTCTCTCTCTCTCTCTCTCTCTCTCTCTCTCTCTCTCTCTCTCTCTCACTCCACACACACACACACGCGCGCTCGCACGCACACACACACACACACACACGCGCGCGCGCGCGCACACACGCGCACGCGCGCGCACACGCACACGCACGCACACGCACACAGCGCACACACACACACACACGCACACACACACACACGGACGCTATATACCCCCTGCATTCATTTTATGCTGCGCGCGCTCACGCATGCATACGCACGCGCAGGCGCACACACACACACATGTACACGCACACGCACGCACGCACACACGCACACGCACACGCACACACGCACACACACGCACATATATGCAAACTAACACGCAAACGCACCCCATACGCATGTATGCACAAAGTGAAAGAGACATACATATAGACACATAAACATACAACAACAAAACGATAGAGCATCTCATTGTGTGTGCTGCAGTGATCACATACACTATATGTCAAGAACACGTAGTGTCTAACTGCCATACATACGGTAAGGGGCTCTGTAACTACGGCCATTACCATTACTAGTAATCTTCAGTACCATTCAACAAATTCCACGTCTGCAAGTAAACGACAAAGGTGACACTCCTGACGCGATTCCCTTTTCTTAACTTAGTTCATTTGTTTTGGGTGCTTCTGCGTGTCCTTTGTTTGAAACGTCTTTCTCTGTGTATCTATCTCTCAGTCTCTATGTCTCTCTTTTCTTATCTTGCCTCTTTCCGTGTCGATTTTGCATCTTATTGTATCAGTAGTAGTAAGCTAAGTGTGAAGGAGGTCTTCAACTTTTGCCATTAGTACCATTTCCCATAATCTCAGGTATCTTTGAGAACGGTGTCATTGTCTGTTAGTGTAATGAGCTTGTAAATGACAAAAGGGGACTGGTTCACCCGTTGACACAGTTTTACTATAAATCTGTGTTCTTATTTCTTGTCCGAGTTCTTTACAAAAACAATCAAAGTACGAAAAGAGAACAATACGAACAAACAACGCTTAGACATAAGTTTGTCTTTCTTAACTCGACTGCTTTTTTTTCCATGTTCATGCGTCAGAGTTGTTGGTATACAGGCCTACATAGCATTGGTCTTCGTACACGTGAACATTTGTCACTCTTTTATCATAGCCACGCAGTCATAATATGACTTTCATGTCACTGTGTTTTCATGGTGAAAGAGTGAAAAATGTTCACGTGTACAGAGACCTTTAGTGAAAAGAACAAAAATCAACTGTGCAAAGTTACTTTTGATTTCCGAGAACAAAAACATATTGTCATTGTTTGACGTTTTTCGTGATGATTCTGCCTCCATCATCTTCGTCATGCTTAGCAGCAACATCAGCATCATTAATTGTCAATAGCATCACAATGTTCTATGGCAATGAGGATAGCACTGTTGTTTTGGCCTTGAAAAAGAAAAAGAAATCTTCTGCATTCTCTGCACTGGTAAGATCTCTGACAGAATTCACAATAAACTCTCCACTCTTTCCTTCGCTGTCATCTCTGGTTCTGCCCCTGATTACCTGTCTGACCTACTTCATCTCTACACACCTTCTCGTGTTCTCCGCTCTTCCTCTGACACTCGCCTCCTGCAACCAGCCACTGTCAAAACCAAAGCTTATGGTGAAAGGTCCTTTTAGTTCCAGGCTCCATCTGTGTGGAACAACGTACCCCTGTCTCCCAGACACTGACTCTCTGAATTCATTCAAAACCAGTCTAAAATCTCATCTCATCTCAAAGCTGCATGTCATGCATAGGTTAATTGTACCGTGATGATGAGTGGCGTATGTGTATGCATGTGTGTGTATGTGCGCGTGCGTGCGGTGTGTGTGTGTGTGTTTGTGTGTGTGTGTGTGCGTGCGCGCGCGCGTGGGTGGGTGTGACCCCCGCCCCACCCCTCCTTCTTCTTCTTCTGTGTGTATGTATGTGTGTGGGTGCGTGCTCGTATGCGTGCGTGCGTGTGTGTGTGTGTGTGTGTGTGTGTGTGTGTGAATGTTTATTGTTTTTATTTCATTGTTAAGCGCCATGCATAGAACTCTAGATACGTGAGCTATACAAATGTTAATTATTACAAACGTTTTTGATACAGGCTCCATTAATTTAGC
>CM065687.1:4053507-4061007 GCA_017654935.2 Phymorhynchus buccinoides
TTTGTTTTCCTTTTCGTCTCTCTCTCTCTCTCTCTCTCTCTCTCTCTCTCTCTCTCTCTCTCTCTCTCTCTCTCTCTCTCTCTCTCTCTCCCTCTCTCTCTCTCTCTCTCTCTCTCTCTCTCTCTCTCTCTCGCTCTCTCTCTCTCTCTCTCTCTCTCTCTCTCTCTCTCTCTCTCTCTCTCTCTCTCTCTCTCTCTCTCTCTCTCTCTCTCTCTCTCTCTCTCTCTCTCTCTCTCTCTGTGTCTCTCTGTCTCTCTCTGTGTCTCCCTCTCTCTCTCTCTCTCTCTCTCTCTCTCTCTCTCTCTCTCTCTCTCTCTCGCTCTCTCGCTATCTCTCTCTCTCTCTCTCTGTCTCTCTCTCTCTCTCTCTCTGTCTCTCTCTCTCTCTCTCTCTCTCTCTCTCTCTCTCTGTCTCTCTGTCTCTCTGTCTCTCTGTCTCTCTCTGTGTCTCCCTCTCTCTCTCTCTCTCTCTCTCTCTCTCTCTCTCTCTCTCTCTCTCTCTCTCTCTCCCCCTCCCCCTCTCTCTCTCTCCTTGCGTATGATACATGATACGAAGTCTCTGACATCCATTCCTGTCACGTGGTCCTGATTTGATATGCCAACTTCAGGGGAAGGCTGTGTGTCTTCTCTGTCCCATAGTGAATGACCATTGAACTAAACAGACCAAGTCATCTATCAGAGAGAGACAGAGAGAGAGAGAGAGAGAGAGAGAGAGAGAGAGAGAGAGAGAGAGAGAGAGAGAGAGAGAGAGAGAGAGAGAGACATGCAGACAGACAGAGAGAGCGAGACAAGAGACAGAGACAGAGACAGAGGGACAGACAGAGATACAGACATACAGACAGACAGACAGACAGAGAGACAGACAGACAGACAGTGACAGAGGTTGAAAGACAGAGGGAGAGACTAGGAGTAACGGGAAATCCCGTTAGGGGATTTTGACAGTTTCGCGCATTTGCAATGCAAATGGTACTGAACAGGGTTTATAAGTTCTGCGGGGCATATACGGAAATATGGATGATGATATTATCATACATTTATGACAGTATGAAATAGGATGGCGGTTTCTGACAAGTCAAATAATATAGCGCTCTGTTTGATAATAATTATAGTCATGTTTCTGAGAATGACGCTGTTGCCTTGCTTCATTCTCTTATTTAGTTCATTCTCTCTGACAACACTAAACAAAGCTATTATTACCCGGCCAGAGGCCGAGGTATTGCGATCGGTTTGTGTGTCTGTGTGTGTCTGTCTGTGTATCGATTATCTTAAAAACTACTGTTTGGATTTTTATTAAAATTGGCAGAGGGGTAGACAGCTTGAACAGGGAGCTTCCTTTCGTTAATCAACACCGTGCTGACCTTGACCTTAAAGTTTGACCTTGAAAACCGAAATTTCCTTCTTTGGGCTATGTAATTTTCCCCCAGCTTTATTTCGTGAACTAGTGAACAGAATCACTTCAAATTGTGTGTGGTGGTGTACCATGGTGCAAGAACGTTTGTATAAAAGTTCAGCTGTATCTCGTGAACTACTGAACAGAATCGCTTCAAATTTTGGGCTATGTATTTTATGCGTTCTGTAAGGGTGGAAAGTGGTGTGTTTATTGGGGGGGGAGGGGGGGGGGGGCAGGACATAACTCTGGCCGGGTTTGCATTGTCACAATGCGTTACTGCCGTTCGGCGATGCCCTTGTTTAATATGGTCAAACCACGAGCTAAAAGCGCTGTAATTTCGAGTTATTTGCGGATTAAAATCGCTCACTGTCTTTGTATAGGCTACAAACTAACTGATACCAATAGGGCATTTGCCGCGAGTGTTCGTTATCTATACTAGACTACTAATTTGCCCGCACTCGTTCTGCCCGAGTTACGCTGACCTTTCTAATTTATCTCTCTGAATTCAACTCAGTGAAATTCAAGGTCGTCGACACGCGGCAAATGCCCTATTGACCCTGAGGTCTGGCTCCGCCTTATCACGCTGATCTTCTGAACCTTTACACGCCTCTTAGACAGTTACGCTCCTCCTTTGACACTTCTCTCCTCCATATCCCTCGTTACCGCACCAAGACCCTTGGCGAACGCTCCTTCTCTTTCCAGGCCCCCTCCACTTGGAATGAACTCCCTTTACCTCTCCGTTCTGCCAACTCCCTTTCTTCATTTAAGTCTTCTCTCAAAACTACTCTTTTCAAATCATAGCCTGCTATATTTCTTTTCAAGGTACTGTGTCCCTTCCATCCGCGTGTGTTTGTGCGTGTGTGTTAGGGCTTTTTAAGATTAGGCGCTATAAATGCTAATTATTATTATTATGTCGTTAGACTGTGTGTTTGACAACAAAGAGTCTTGCACTTGCAGTGAGATTGACTGAAAAAATGACAACAGGAATCTTTCTGTGACGGTTGACGGGAAGAAAACGTATCTTCGATAGTTCTTCTGATAAGTACGACCATTCGCTTTCTGAACAGTCAGGCTTAAACACCCACCAGATCCTTGAATGAGAATCACGGGTTTCACGGGTTTCCCTCTCTCGCTGATAAGAAATCTTATTTTGACCATGTTTGACTCCCATACAAATGCCCCCAAATTGAAAACGAGACAGAGACTTTAAAGAGCAGCCTCACAGTCGGGTCGCAGTTGGATTGAGTCGTAGGCAGTTTGACGGCCGCTTTAGTGGGACCGACACAGCTTCTTTGATAGAAGTTGTTACGCTGGACATATATTTCTGTATGCGCATAGTCTGTGCTCTCAACGGTTTGATTCTATTACTGACCTAATAATGTAGAAGTGCGTGAAGGACTTGTCTGATTGAGTCTATTATAGTGAGGGCCAGGAGACTGTGGCTGTCCAGTCATATGTCTTTGCATTGCAAATATCTATTAGCAGCTACAGGGCTCTGGCCTGTCCAAGTAGGACTCTCTCTGTCTCTGTCTATGTCTCCGTCTCTCTCTCTCTGTCTCTATGTTCCTGTCTCTCTCTATGTTCCTGTCTCTCTCTATGTTCCTGTCTCTCTCTATGTTCCTGTCTCTCTCTATGTTCCTGTCTCTCTATCTCTGTCTCTGTCTGTCTCTGTCTGTCTCTCTCTCTCTCTCTCTCTCTCTCTCTCTCTCTCTCTCTCTCTCTCTTTCTCTCTCTCTCTCTCTCTCTCTCTCTCTCTCTCTCTCTCTCTCTCTCTCTCTCTCTCTCTCTCTCTCTCTCTCTCTCTCTCTCTCTCTCTCTCTCTAAAAATAAACACACCAAACACACGTGTATTATTTTGCAACATGTATGGGGGTTTTCCTTGCATTGTCGTCTGCATTTCTTAACATTATGTTATTATTGTTGAGAAGGTTCGAATGATCTGACATTTTGGTAAGTTTCATTTCTCATTGTGTTTATGTCTTTGCTCTGAAGAGGAACGGTGTGTATTTGTTTCATGACTGTGATAGGACGCGGCATAGAACTGCTAAAAGAAGGTGCATCTCAAGTGCGCCTATTCTAATTACTCACATAGTCAAATGCGTCCATTGTAGTCACCAATTGCGCCTGTTGGAATGGTTGAATTGGTGTATGAGAAACCTAAACACAATGGAAGTTTAACTTCGAAGATGCACCAATTGCGGAAACCAGACGGAATTGATATGCATACCGAACAGGCGCAGTTGAATAACGTTTAAAGAGCGGCAATTGAGTGGTATCCGATGGACCGTCTTGAAACTAACAATAAAAAAACCCATCTTCGTTCCCTACATGCTGCGTATCTTTTTTTTTCTTTTTTTTTCTCAGCTTAAAAACAAATGAATACACCAACACAAATGGTGACATCACACAAAAATGTAGCAACAGAACTGATGCAACAAGGACACGAAAATGTCGATTCCAAGAGAGAAGAAAAAGCCCAATGTGGATGTGGCAAACAAACCCCATGTGTCTGCTCAGCTTAAAGACCCGCCAGATCCATGAGTGAAAATCACGGGTTTCACGGGTTTCCCTCTCTCGCTGATAAGAAATCTTATTTTGACCAGGTTTGACTCCCATACAAATGCCCCACATTGAAAACGAGACAGAGACTTTGAAGAGCAGCCTCAATTTGAAGTTGGGGGCATTTGTATATGGGTCACACCTACCCAGAAAACAACAACAAGGGACTTAGTCTTGCTGGGTCAGTGGGTCTTTAAAAGAAAGAAATTCTCCTACACAAAATGTGACAATGCCCTTCTTTATAAAACCACCAACAGAACTGATGCAACAAGACAACAAACATGTCGATTCCTAGAAGAAACAAAAGGAGGAAGGAAAGGCAAATATGGAGGTGGCAAACCCCGTGAGGGAACCAGTGACCTTTTCCTCCCCGTGATAAAAGTGGACGTAGCCTGGGGAGAGTTTCACCGGAGGTCGCTCGCCGTGCGAAATTCGGTTTGCACCGGAGGGGTCTAAGTAACTTCAGCTAAGTTAGGATAACTTCAATAGCTTACTCGTCACTTTCGGGAGAGAGAGAGAAAAGAGTTGCTATCAAAAGGGAGATAAATCATACCTCTCCGACAGTTTTGCAAAGATTTCGATTTCATTCACGTCTAGTTGTGGCCTGCACTAAATTTATGCCATCTAACAAGATGAAAAATGACGAAAAATCACTCCGAACATGCTTGTGTTTGTTTATTTTGCTAAATTCATCCCATGCATCCTCACTGTAGAATGAAGAATACTTGTCTGTGTCAACTTTCCTGATTTGGGCTTCCATTTTGAACACAAAAAGCTAAGTTCTCACGAGAACTAAAAGAAAAAAGCCGGAAGTAGAAAAACAGTTGTATATTTCCCATGATTCAACTAATAGTTTGCCGCGTGCTACTCCCACGAGCATGAGCGCTAACGTTCTATCGACAAACGAATCTGTTTCTTAGCACCGTTTTTGTAAAATTGCGCTAACAGCTCCGAGCGTTCGCTCGTGTGAAACGGACCCATGTTGGGGTTTTGTGTGTGTGTGTGTTTTTTTTTACTGCACAGCAAGATCTCTTGAGACCACACTTTTGTTTGTTCTTGTTCGAGCCATGGTGAGAAAACTGATTAACATAATTATGCGATATTTTCCTTTTCCATCTTTTTCAGTGTTTGTCCTGCGTCTTAGTTTAGACAACGTTTATTTCACAGACATTTTTAACAGATATTTGCAACTACAAAATTATGTGTAAAATGAGTACAAGAAGCTAAGGCTTATGAAACGTACTCGACAAAAACACTAAATAAAGAAACAAAACACCCAGGCTGCATATGATGGGAATGTACAACATTCAGCATACAGATATTTTGGTTTATTTCTTCTGTTTTTCCATCACGATAATTTATGTTTCAAATACACTGGAACCTTCCCTGATTGCTATTAGTATTTTATAGTCACTTTATACTTGAATTGTGAAATTTGGGTTGCTCCCACATGGAGAGCGCGTCGCAGCCAGAGGCGCGCCACCCTTTTTTCCGTTTTGTTTTGCATGCGACTTTCTGTGTGACTGATGAGGAGAAAGGGGTGTTCGTGGTAAATTGTGACCCAATGACAACTTTTTTGTTACCACTGGGTTTAACGTGCGATAAGTGCATGGGCACACGGAACCTCGGTTTATCATCTCATTCGAAAGACCCCATGTTCAGACCATAAGGCCTTCCCGTTACGATTCCCTCTAAGATATGACCCAAAGACTGTTGTTCACCGATGTGTGCACCTTTATATCCGCATACGGCGTGTCCGCCTCCCTGTTAAGACCTTCTTTCTGCTGATTTGGCAATGTCCTAATAGGGAGGTTTCAATGTATGAGTACATGGAAAATGCAAATTAATCTAAACTGCCAATCGGATTGGTAGCTTAGACTAATTTGCATGTTCCATCCTGTATTAGTTGCCTTAGCGGCACTCGTGACTACGGGCCCTGAAACTCAGAGAAAGCACGAAAGTGTAAGACATCGAATCGAATGTTAACGTTTGACGTCCTCCTGACCAGCAGGGCACATATGGGACATTGTTAACTATAACTATGGGGGACTGGCGTAAGACATTAGGAAAAGCCAAACAATAATGATGTGGTAGTTCCACTATCGTGTTAACTTTCTGTCTACAATGCATAATACATGCTTGGATAACTGAGTTGATTTATATATGTTTTAAATCATTCAAATTACTTTCTTTTACTTCGTTGACAATACCTTGAAAAGGGAGATACACAGTTTCCGGTTGCGGAGATGAAATTCTCAGTCACCGCGGGACTCAGTCAAAAGGGAAGTAATCCCTTACGGAACGAGGCAAACGCTACACTTGGCAGGCACGCAGTTAAAGCCCCTTGTGGCCATTCCTGTCACGTGGTTCTGATTTGGTCCGAGGACGTGAGAGAGAGGCTCTGTGTGTCTTCACTACAGTACTGTAGTGCATTATCATTGAATTAACTGGACCAAGACATCTACGTGTGAGAGAGTGTGTGGCAACGGGGAATCCTATTTGGGCACATTGACAGCTTTCACGTATTATTTGCAATGCAAACTGGTACCGAGGGAAGCGTCTTCCTCTATAGGTTAGCGTGAACAGACAGACGATTATAGATTAGATGGAACAGTTTGCGAAATATATATTTTTTTTTTTATCAGATGCATCGACTTTCTTCTTCTTCTACGTCTTTTTCTTCTTCTTCTTCTTCTTCTTCTTCTTCTTCTTCTTCTTCTTCTTCTTCTTCTTCATCTCCTTCTCCTTCTCCTCCTCCTCCTCCTCCTCCTCCTGCGTTCCCAAGCCATATGGCCATAATGGGCGAGGTTCCTGTGTGTACGGTTTATCGTTTTTACTGGTCTCCACTCTACATGCAGCCTACGCATTCCGATTTCTGAGGAACTCAAAAGGAGGATATTATCATCATAATTTATCATTATCAGTTATTATAATTTACCAGGTAAAAGCAAAAAGCAACTTCTTTGCAGAGGTATGAATTGGCCGGTGGTTCGTTAGTCATGCCAATCATAATAATACTAAATAATGCCAATGTTGACCACTGGCCAGCAAGGTCCTTGTCTTCTGCACCTCAGGTATATCTTACGGTAATCATGACTGCGTGCTAAACAGTTAACACAGGTAGTAACATGTACATTAGAACGAACTGCCAATCGTTTCGCCATTTTAGTCTAGTTTACGTGTTATGACCCGTGTTAATTGTTTAAAGACGCACTCGTGATCACGGTATGAGGACCTATTCATTATCTGTTAAGAACTTCGATTAACAAGTGTCTTATACATGACTACAGACTAAAATATCGATGGCTTGGAGTCAAAACGTATTACTGAACTTATTGCGAAAACTTATAACTTGTATAAAAAAAAAGACTGCAGATATATACAAGGCATAATCCCCTTCTTTTTTTTGGCAGTGTTTTTTTATGCAAGTTCTTAGTTTTTGCAATAACATCAATAATAAGACAATGGTCTATCTGAAGATGGTTCTGACTCTAAGCCATGGTACTGTTGGATTCGTTAACGTATGAGTGGTCAGTCTTGTCTAGCTTAAGA
>CM065687.1:4066007-4073507 GCA_017654935.2 Phymorhynchus buccinoides
CCACGTCACGTGTCAAAATCATGGTTTTCACGTGCTTTCCCTCTTATAGCTGATATGAAATCTTAAGAAATCTTCCAAGCATAAGAGGGAATGTGACACGTGACGTGGGGGGTCTTTAAAGACCCACCAATTCACGTGTCAAAATCATCATTTTCACGTGTTTTCCCTCTTATAGCTGGTAAGAATTTTGAAAGACACACTGAACCACCACGATTAAGCCCCTTGTTTTTTTCTGGGTAGCTGTGGCCCACATTAGCCAATGAACGCTGGTCCCTGCACGTGCGTGTTTAAGTTTATGTGTCGGTTACCAAGAGCGAAGCAGGTAATGTTTTATGTGGTGTTTATCTGTTTGTTCCTGGCTGACGATGCATGTAGGCCTATCTGTGTGAGTATGTATCTGTGTTAACACGATAACGTTTGAACGGCAGGACCCATGAGGCTCAACGTCTGCATGCATAGTTACGATACCTAGGTCAAGTGCGGACATGAAGGTCATAGGTCATAGGTCAAGGTCACTGGAGCAGAAAATGTTGCTTGCTGGCTGACTGAGTATGCATGTTTGTTAATGCGGTAACGTTTGAACGGAGGAACCCTGAAGACTCAGAGTTTGCATGTGCATTGGTAGTTAGGATATCTAGGCCAAGGTTAAACACGAGGGTTGTTAGGCAAAGGTCAAGGTCACTGGTGCAGAAAATGTGCCGCGCGGCTGTTGATATAGCATCTTGACGCTCTAGTTAAAACAATATCAGCAGTTTTCTCACGTGGTGCGGTAGAAGTTTATGTTGATGAAAGTTTGCGGAGAGAGTTGAGAGGGAGACTGGTGTTCCGTTACGTAAGAGGATGGATGAGAACTGACTTGAGAGTGGGGTGGGGTGGGCATGGCAGGAGGTGTTTATATGTTAATTAAGGGATGATGGTAGGGGTGGGTGGGTGGGTTTTGGTAAAAATAAATGTGTATGTGTGTGTCGCGGCGATGGGGTGCGCGCTCGCACGTTTCAAACATGTTCGTTTCATGGCAGTTTTGCAGATTTACACAAATAAATGTGACATGTGCGCGGTGTGCATGTGTGTGTCACATTTTATTATTTTAAATGCGCGCGCACACACGCACGCATATACGCATACATAGGCAGTTCACTACATAATTATTGAGACACTGAAAACACGAACTTAGTGATTTGCTCAGTGAATACAAAAATACACACACGCAGACACACATATACACGCATCACTTGTGTGTGCGTACATAGGAAACTACTTGCACACACAGAGCTTTAGACAAACGACAATTTTTGTATTATTTTAACATTGCTGCCGCGCACACACGTAATATATATATTATACACGCACGCACGCACGCGCGCGCGCGCGCACACACACACGCATTCCAATACAGTAGTCTCTAATCCAATCAGACATGTATCTCAAGCTAGGAGTCCATGGTGAGTTAAGTCCCTTATATCCAGACAAGTCACGTGATACTCGATCTCATTTAAGCAGACGACAGAATGAAGCCAGCCTAAATCAAAGTGACGAAAGCATTAGCATGTATTTGCCAAACGAAGGAGTCTACTTCAGCTTGACTGTCTTGTAAAGGTTAGTGTGGATGGGATCTTGATTTCTTTAAAAACAATGAACGAAAGTGTGTGCAGTAATGTAAGAAGAGTTTTCTGGGTTACTAGAGTTATTCCTGACAACATGAAAGTCGGAATTGCTCATTTGCATGGCCTTTGTTGTCGAGGAGTGCGTGTGTGTGTGTGTGTGTGTGTGGTGATTCTGGTGTGCACCTGGCTGTAATTGATCAATGTATGAGATAATAAAGGTAATTTGAATTTGAATTCTTCACAAAAAACACAAACGTGTAATCGAGTTAATCTGATATTTTAAAGACACAGTAATCCACTACCTTGTTGACGCCCTGTCTCTCTTGGTGGTGTACAGTTTGTGTGGGTATCAAATAAATATGCGAAACAGTTCGAACACTTTTGATATAATATCTTTAAAAGCAGACGAACTTACTAAAATACATTCATTAAACAATCGTAATGCAGACTAAAATATATACAAAACACGTTAATGTACAACCTGTATTTTCCTTAATTACATCGTCAGCAAAACCCGTTTGAATTTAAAAAAAAAGAAAAACAGACCCAAACAACCCCACAAACCGTACATACACCTCCCAAATATGATTGGTCCGTGTTGTCGCAGATACAGAAAATGAAGAAATAATCGCAATCAAAAGTTGATGCTCTCTCAAAGTTATTACTTACAAGATAGACAGTCTGAAATATTAATGTGCAAAACAAGACTTGAAATGCGTGACTTGAATGGTGATTTATTCAAACGACATCATTCAAAGAACACAGCATGCAACTGTGGTTTCCCAGTTGAAGATGCAAACCACTTCTTGTCACACTGCCCACTCTTCCAACAGGTCCGTACTATTGCCTCATGACGTAAACACTGACATTGCAACATTAGTGTATGGTTGTAAAGATAAAAGATACAATGACAATTTATAAATAATAAATACAGTCGGTAATCTTATTCAAATGTCTCGACAGATTCACACGTAACTAAATCTTTTCTCATCATGTGAATTCATATCGTGTATGTATTTCTTGGTTATAATATGTAGGGGGTCTATGAAGCTCTAAAATTCTACAGGACCTTCTAAAAGAATGTGCAGGGGGTTCCAGGGATGCACTAGAAAAAATATTTTTAGCATTCGCTATGCCACTGGGACCCTCTATCCCGCCTATAGGACCCTCTATGCTGTAAGTGAAGGAGTCCCTGGGACCCCTTGTTTTGCGGGACGATTGGGAGCCCTAAATAGCTATGTATACTTTTTTTTAAAAATTCAATTTGTTTTTCCATCCACAGTTAATGTCCCTATGGTGGGCCGTAGTGCAGTCTGTTGCAACTGGATGTGATGGATGTGTTTGTCTTGGTGTTGGCTTTCCGTTTTCTTCATGCCCCTTCAAATTCAAATTGGTTGATTATGTGTTTGTTTGTTTGTTTGCTTTTCTGTATGTTTTCTTTGGGGTTTCCACATATGTGTTCAATCATTATTGTTGTTCCCTTGTCCACATTTAGTGTAATTAATTTTGTGTTAGAGCCAATCCTATGTAACTTCAATATTTAGTGAGTAGCATGTATGCGCATTCTGCTTGCTGTACTCATTTCAATGTTGTTGCTGCTTTACTGGGTACCTAGTGAGTAGCATGTATGCGCATTCTGCTTGCTGTACTCATTTCAATGTTGTGGCTGCTTTACTGGGTACCTAGTGAGTAGCATGTATGCGCATTCTGCTTGCTGTACTCATTTCAATGTTGTGGCTGCTTTACTGGGTACCTAGTGAGTGCAATGCGCAGTCATTTCAATGTCTTTACTGTACCTAGTGAGTAGCTTATGCGCATTCTGCTTGCTGTATTCATTTCAATGTTGTGGCTGCTTTACTGGGTACCTAGTGAGTAGCATGTATGCGCATTCTGCTTGCTGTACTCATTTCAATGTTGTTGCTGCTTTACTGGGTACCTAGTGAGTAGCTGTATGCGCATTCTGCTTGCTGTACTCATTTCAATGTTGTTGCTGCTGTACTGGGTACCTAGTGAGTAATGTATGCGCATTCTGCTTGCTGTACTCATTTCAATGTTGTTGCTGCTTTACTGGGTACCTAGTGAGTAGCATGTATGCGCATTCTGCTTGCTGTACTCATTTCAATGTTGTTGCTGCTTTACTGGGTACCTAGTGAGTAGCTGTATGCGCATTCTGCTTGCTGTACTCATTTCAATGTTGTGGCTGCTTTACTGGGTACCTAGTGAGTAGCTGTATGCGCATTCTGCTTGCTGTACTCATTTCAATGTTGTTGCTGCTTTACTGGGTACCTAGTGAGTAGCATGTATGCGCATTCTGCTTGCTGTACTCATTTCAATGTTGTTGCTGCTTTACTGGGTACCTAGTGAGTAGCATGTATGCGCATTCTGCTTGCTGTACTCATTTCAATGTTGTGGCTGCTTTAGTGTGTACCTTTGGAATACATTTGTTTAACCAGAAAGTACCCCATTTAGTGTGACCTAATCGGCAGACAATGAAAGTCATCAATGTCCTGAGCAACTATCCACTGATTCATTACAAAGTTCTGACTGACTTACTTCCCCCCAAAAAAACCCTCATATAACTTATTTTCCCCCAAGGTTTCTGTATCACACCAAAATAAGAGAGAAAGTGGTTTCGCAGTGCAACACAAACTGTTGATTGCCTTTGTCACGCCACGGGCTTAGACGTCTAGAAAGAGTGAAAAACAAAACAGATTTCTTTCCCACTCCCGTTTGGTCAGTGATATATCAGGGCAGGCACGCGATAGGAAGTGATGGTTTGGGTCATGTAGCGATGTGCCCCCGTCTGTAGTAATCATCACTTTAGTCTCTGTGTGCCCCCGTCCCTGTGTGTCCCCCGTGTGTATTAGTCCCCAGTTTCGTCTTTGTGTGTCCCCGTCTCTACGTTTCCACAATTTCGTCTGTGTGTCCCCGTCCCTATGTGTCCCCGTCTCTATATGTTCCCCATTTCGTCTCTATGTGTCCCCGTCTCTATATGTTCCCCATTTCGTCCCTATGTGTCCCCGTCTCTATATGTTCCCCATTTCGTCCCTATGTGTCCCCGTCTCTATATGTTCCCCATTTCGTCCCTATGTGTCCCCGTCTCTATATGTTCCCCATTTCGTCCCTATGTGTCCCCGTCTCTATATGTTCCCCATTTCGTCCCTATGTGTCCCCGTCTCTATATGTTCCCCATTTCGTCCCTATGTGTCCCCGTCTCTATATGTTCCCCATTTCGTCCCTATGTGTCCCCGTCTCTATATGTTCCCCATTTCGTCCCTATGTGTCCCCGTCTCTATATGTTCCCCATTTCGTCCCTATGTGTCCCCGTCTCTATATGTTCCCCATTTCGTCCCTATGTGTCCCCGTCTCTATATGTTCCCCATTTCGTCCCTATGTGTCCCCGTCTCTATATGTTCCCCATTTCGTCCCTATGTGTCCCCGTCTCTATATGTTCCCCATTTCGTCCCTATGTGTCCCCGTCTCTATATGTTCCCCATTTCGTCCCTATGTGTCCCCGTCTCTATATGTTCCCCATTTCGTCCCTATGTGTCCCCGTCTCTATATGTTCCCCATTTCGTCCCTATGTGTCCCCGTCTCTATATGTTCCCCATTTCGTCCCTATGTGTCCCCGTCTCTATATGTTCCCCATTTCGTCTCTATGTGTCCCCGTCTCTATGTGTTCCCCATTTCGTCCCTATGTGTCCCCGTCTCTATATGTTCCCCCGTCCCTATGTGTCCCCGTCTCTATATGTTCCCCATTTCGTCCCTATGTGTCCCCGTCTCTATATGTTCCCCATTTCGTCTCTATGTGTCCCCGTCTCTATATGTTCCCCATTTCGTCCCTATGTGTCCCCGTCTCTATATGTTCCCCATTTCGTCCCTATGTGTCCCCGTCTCTATATGTTCCCCATTTCGTCTCTATGTGTCCCCGTCTCTATAATTATGTCCCCATCTCCATGTGTCCCCGTCTATTTGTTTCCACGTCTCTATTTATCCACGTCTTATGCCTTTGATATATATGTCACGATGCTTGATCCGCGGAATGTGTGTAGTGTGTGTCTCTGTGTGTGTGCGTGCGCATATACATATATATGTGTGTGTGTTTGTGTGTGTGTGTGTGTGTGTGTGTGTGTGTGTGTGTGTGTGCGTGCGTGTGCGTGTGCGTGTGCGCATATGTGTGTGTGTGTGTGTGTGCGTGTGTGTGCGTGCGTGTTTACCGGGGCGGGTGCGCGCGCGCGCATGTGATTGTAAAACAAAAAATGGAACGTACGCATTTTATATCACAACTGAGTCCGTTAGTTGTCTCCATGGCTTTGAGTTGCCGGTTACACCACGCGATGTCACAAACCATGCACTGTTACAAAACGCAACAACATTCAACGCTTTAGCTACTGGTTCACACCCGATGTGGGGGCTCCACGACCTGTAGTCACGAGTGCGTTTTAGACATTCTAAACGGGGATTAGTATGTAAATTAGACCGAACAGCCAATCGTTTTAGGAGTTTAGTCTAATTTACATACTATTCCCCGTGTTGAGTATCTAATTCGCACTCGTGAATCGTCCAGACGACATACATGCAGGGAAGACGTAAGGGCCTGCCACACGTCCACTAACATCGTTCGACTGTACGATACGATTCGATCACGTGGACTCCAAGAACAAAATGTGATTCGCGCTTCGAGATCACGTGGTCGAATCGGATCGTACATTCGTGCCAGTTTAGCTGACGTGTGGCTGGCCCTTTAGGCTGGCCACACTGGACACGTTTAGCAGGTCGTGTGGTCCTGGCCCTCTCTAACAAGAGTCTGGCCACACTGGACACATTGTGTTACTGCCAGGTCGTTGGGGTCCTATTTACCCCAAGCTCTCTAACAAGAGTCTGGCCACACTGGACACGTTGTGTTACTGCCAGGTCGTTGGTGTCCTATTTACCCCAAGCTCTCTAACAAGAGACGTTAGCTGACGTGTGGCTGGCCCTTTAGGCTGGCTACACTGGACACGTTGTGTTACTGCCAGGTCGTTGGGGTCCTATTTACCCCAAGCTCTCTAACAAGAGACGTTAGCTGACGTGTGGCTGGCCCTTTAGGCTGGCTACACTGGACACGTTGTGTTACTGCCAGGTCGTTGGGGTCCTATTTACCCCAAGCTCTCTAACAAGAGACGCTAGTATCTTCTCACTGACGCTGGTTCACAACAGGTACGGGGAATAGGAATGTCAGACAGTGAAGCTAAAACTAAATATATACCGAGTTCACAAGATCAGCTACATCTTATATTTACCAGTCGCGAAGCGAAGCTGGTATTGTTTTCAGTTGGTCCGACCGCCCGTCCGTGTTCAAATTTGCTCAAAATGCATATTTCGGTGTAAAATGGCCTCACATAGAGTTATCAGTGTGTTTCAACAACAACAAAAAAATGTTTGTTTGTCTGTCTGTCTGTCTGTTTGTCTGGGACAGCGATAACTCGACAACGCTTGGATATATCAACATGAAAATGTACAGGTGGATACTAGAGGTCAACAGCTTGGACAAGTTCGAATTTGGGCAACATCGGGTTAGCGGTTAAGGGTTTAGGTTAAGATTAGTGTTAGGGTTAGGGGTGCAAGCGTGTGTCGCGACTGGGTCAGTTTACGCAAGTACTGTACTCTAGTTTGTTCCAATTTCATTTTACTGGGTTTTATTTTACTTCACAAATTTGTTCCGGATTCTTTTGTGATTTCGGTTTTCATGATTTGGAAACAGACATTGGGGTGGAACATACATCTATCTACACAATATGTTAGGACATGTTGAGTCGTTTTGCTATAGTACATTAACCGCTTGAATCACTTGAACTGACTATGAAAGAACATGCGTTTAAAAGTTGTGACTGCTTGACAAAGACCGTTATGTGGT
>CM065687.1:4088507-4098507 GCA_017654935.2 Phymorhynchus buccinoides
CTTTGTTGTGTGAAACTCGGAGAATGCTGTGTTAGGTTTGTGAGTGGTGAATACCATAGTTGCAAAAAACAAATATCGCCATGGCAAGACTAAACAGAATTTCATGTTCGTCGTCATTTTCAACATCATCATCATCGTCGTCGTCGTGGTTCAAAATGTTTCCGATGAGTGTGACGGTGTGTGTGCTGGTTTTGCTACTTGGAGTTTCTGGCAGTTTCGGTAAGTTGGACATGTTTGTTGTTGTTGTTTTCTTTACCTTTACGTGTGTGTGTGTGTGTGTGTGTGTGTGTGTGTGTGTGTGTGTGTGTGTGTGTGTGTGTGTGTGAACACGCGCACGTTTACTTACCATTGTATCTTTGTTCTTGTGTGTTTGGTTTCTTATTCTTTTATTCAGTCTGCGTGTAAACTCCTTATCTGTCTGTCTCACTCTCTTCGTTTTTGTTGTTTTGTTTTTTCTTTCTCCCCCACTCTTCGTCTTTTCCTCCTCTAGCTTCCTCTTTATCTTTCGTTACCTTTCTCTAATCTCTGTGTCTGTGCCCATCTCTCTCTCTCTCTCTCTCTCTCTCTCTCTCTCTCTCTCTCTCTCTCTCTCTCTCTCTCTCTCTCTCTCTCTCTCTCTCTCTCTCTCTCTCTCTCTCTCTCTGTCTCTCTCTCTCTCTCTCTCTCTCTCTTCTCTCTCTCTTTCTCTCTCTATATCTGTCTCTCATACACACACACACACACACACACACACACACACACCTCGCGCTCGCGTGCGCACGCACACACAACACATACACATACACACGCACGCACACACGTCATCTCCCCTAACCCCTCCACCCCCGCCAACCCCACCCCTCCCTCACACACACATAATCATACAAAGGTGTGCCCGAGCGCGTGTTTTATTTATTTATTATTTTGTATTACATAATAACAGGGACGAAGACGAAGCTCAGCTCGTTATGATAAGTTAGTTTTAAGGAAGATGTCCCACGGTCAATGCATGGCTCTAGGTAAGCCACTGTGGGTGGGGCATTATAATGGAAAGTGCCGCTCTACACGAGTTTCTTGTTTCATTATTGATTTATGTTGCATAACAACTGCATAGAAGATGAAGCTCGGATCTGTAAGATACGTTAGTTTAAGAAGTCCCATAACCAAAGTATGATGACCCTAGGATAAGCCACTGTGGTTGGGGTATGGTAGGCCCTAATAGAAAGTCCCGCGCCTATATCTTATTTCACTCTATTAGGTAGTATTAGGTACTTTATAGTCACAGAGGCGTCTCTGTGAAATTCGGGTTGCTCCCACATGGAGCGCGCGTCGCCGCCAGAGGCGCGCCACCAAATTGTTTTTGTATGCGATTTTTGTGTGACTGATGAAAGAAGGAAAGGGATGTGTGTGTGTGTGTGTGTGTGTGTGTGTGTGTGTGTGTGTGTCTGTTACATTTCAACCAAGCACACGGGACCTCGGTTTACCGTGTCATCAGAAAGAGTCAACGTTCTGACCGTAAGGCCTAGTGCAGAGCGAGAGACAAAACCCCACCTGTACCCAGGTTCGAACTCGGGTTTACTTGACACAAGGCGAACGCGTTACCTCTGTGTCACTCTACACTATCATCCCCATCCGAAATCATGTACCCATCAATATAACTCCTGGATGGAATGGGTGAAGGGGGGGAGGGGGTAATAAGAGCGAAGAATTTGCTTTTTTTTCTCAAGGACACAACACCGAATTGAAAGGGAGTCGTACTCGCGGGCGACCTGCTATCTTATAAGGCGTTATGTTCAGGGCCTGTAGTGATGAGTGCGGCTAAGGCTAATCCGGGATGGAACATGCAACTTAGTCTAAGCTGTCAATCCGATTGGCAGGTTAGACTAATTTGCATTGTCCTCCCCGTATTAGTTGTCTTAGCCGCACTCATGACTAAGACGAACATCGAGATACTGTATGACGCAATTATGCAAGTCAAAAGCAATGACGTCAAAATTAAATGTTGCAGTTCAAATTCCAATTCTTTCCCTTTTTGTGATGTGTGTGTGTGTGTGTGTGTTTTGAGTCCGGATACATACACTGTACAAGTAATTAAAGCCGAATCGCTATGTTAAAAACAACAATTTTATTTTGATTACAGATGTACATGTAGATTCATTAAAATCTCTCGCTTAAACGAGCCATCCTGTCAGCTGTCAGCTGTCAGTTCTTAGTGTGAAGCGACTTCCAGTGTGAGAGACAAATTGAAATTAATAAAATCTGTCAAAACACAAGAGTTCATACAGTACAGTGTATGTGAATTAGATGTGACGAGGTAATGGGTTAAAAGGCTAAGTCTCTAGGGAAGACTTTAGAAAATTTGCCTTTAGCCCACTTCTCTAGGGTATGGGAGATGAGCAACTTTCCCGGCCCCTTTTCATCTAATAAATTTATATTTGTGCCCGGGTTCTGGCTCGTCAGATGGTTGTAAGAAATACAAGTGGTTGAATTGCTCTAAATGGCAGACAGAGAGAAGTAGGGTTTTACATGAAATTACAAGACTCCCACTCTCATCAGTCTGACCAAAGGGTTCAGGATTATTTGACACTTGTATTTTATTTACTCCCAAAATCTGCATAAGATTATGCAACAATAATAATAAAGCAGCTCAATGGCGCCAAAACAAAATATGGATAAAAACACAATGAAATCCGAAAGGATTCACAAGACTTTTGTCTTTCTATAAGGTTCGCCCCATGCCGGAAGGGTTACTAATTATTTTCGGTGTCCGTAGGAAAGTTCAAATGATTGGCGCAGTCAGGTAGACTTAGCTGTTTGAAGTTCTGGGCTTGCTCGTCAGGTGAGAGTAGCTCCCAGTCGTTCCTATTACGGCTTCGCGGGATGGCACGGTTCAAGCGTGGTCTCCTCGCGGATTCTGGGTGCAGGTTGTCTTGGCGACGGACCCGTCTTGGTGCTTGGTGGAGTCCGGGATGATCCTCCGGCCCACGATGCCCTGCTGATAATCACAGGAGAAGGTGGATGTAGATCTCTATGGCTTAGAGACAAGGGGCTTCAGTCGGCAGGGAATTAGTGAATCCCAACCGGCTTGAAGGCTTCCCTTGTACAATAGCACTACATGTAGTTAATAAATAAACTGAATTTCAGTTAACAAACTGAGATCAGTAAAACATAAAAGGTGATCAATCCATCATCACTCTCCATCCAACACCTGGAAAGGAATGGTATCATAAAGTGCAAGATTGCGGCCCATAGGTTTCCTACTAAAAATAGTGCAAGATTGCGGCCCATAGGTTTCCTACTAAAAATAGACAAAAGGGTTAGTAGGCATAAACTCCGGTTCTGGTACCAAAAGTGTTCAAGTCAAAAACACACACACACAAATAATCAGTGCACATAAATAGAATAGAATGTTTACCACTTCTTTTCTATAACATATCTATCTACTCCTTATTCATCATTGAACATAGGATCTAGATCAAAACTAGAGTCAAACAAACCAGATCTCAATCACCTGCCATCAATAATACTTACTAGTGGGCTTATGATGACTGGTTGTGAGTGTTGCTCTAGCTACGTTTCAGCATCTTGTGTGACAACTTTTTCTCACCACTCCAATTATAGCCTTCACTTTCAAACAATGAAAGCCTGCTATTGGTGTATTACAGTCCATACGTCACAAGATTGCTGTTCTAAATGTACCGAACAATCACGCGCCTATTCCATCCTTATCACATTCCTGACATTCCTAACCTTGTGATTCAAAAGGAAAAACCGTCTTCAAAGGGAGATAACCTCGGTTGTCACTTTCTTGTGATGAGACGGTAGAAAAGGGGGGGGGGGGGTGAAGGGAGATAACCTCGGTAGGGGTTGCATGCCGACCGGGGAGAAAGAGATAACGCCCTTCCGCGGCGTTCGTTTGAAGCAGCCGGGCAATTAACGTGGCGGCTGGACAGAGAAATGAAAAGGCGAGGGGAGAAGGGGGGAAGGGGGGGGGGGGGGGGGTGTAGATAAGAAATAAAGAAAGTGGGTCGCGCGGGACACTTACGTCACATGTACTGTATGTGAACACTTTATTAATCCTACAACTTGACAGAAGCACGAGTAAAAGACAATGCTTTTGTTTTCTTGAGTGATTTTAACGCCATGCAGGGTCTTTCAATTGACAACAGCTCACCTTCCAACTTCACACTCAACCATGTAAACGTCAAAAACGTGTTGTCAGTTTGTCTGTTGTTCTCCCTCTCAAAAAAAGGGGGGGTAAAGAGGAAAAATTAGATAGAAAAAGTGGCCAATAAAGCGAAATTGAAGATTTCAGCTTTGGCCGTAAAAACGAACAAAATAACACATGCTTAAGAAGATAAAATTCCGTATATTAGGAAATTGGCCGATTAAGTGGCTTTGGCCGATTATCCGAAGGCCGATAAAGCGGATTCCACGTTTTTTGAGTGCTTTCGTTTGGCTTATGCCTAGGCCTATATAGGTGTAGTTTGAAACAAATTACTCTTGTTTCTGTCCCAGTATCAGTTTGTGTGTGTGTGTATGTGTGTGTGTGTGTGTGTGTGTGTGTGTGTGTGTGTGTGTGTGTGTGTGTGTGTGTGTGTCCGTCTCTCTCTCTGAATCTATGTCTCTATATCTATCTGTCTCTCTGACTGTCTCTGCCTCTCTCTCTCTCTCTCTCTCTCTCTCTCTCTCTCTCTCTCTCTCTCTCTCTCTCTCTCTCTCTCTCTCTCTCTCTCTCTCTCTCTCTCTCTCTCTTCCAAGATGTTTGTATATCTTACTTTCTGCATCCTTGCATCCTTTCACGCGCGCGCGCGCGTGTTTGCGTGTGTGTGTGTATGTGTGCATGTGTGCGTGCGTGTGTGTGTAGGTGTAATTAACCGAATTGCTCACCCAGTATCGTCAGATATCACGTTCTGAAACAATAATCTGTGTAATGATTATAATCTGAACAGCCACAAAAATAAACAGCATTGCTTCATTTATTAGCGTTTATTAGCGTTTATTCACAGCGTGTGTATTTTCTAAGCCAGTCTTCGCCGGAAGTCTGCCTACATGGCTTGCACTTTTGCTGCCTTTTGGGCGGGTTTTTGTTTGTGGCTCAAGCCACAAACCTATAACTCACTTTGTCGGTCGGTCGGTCGGTCGGTCTGTCGGTCCAAAATTGTCGCACTTCAAATCGAGGCTACACTTCTGGCCGCTCTTTAAAATGATGTATTTTAAAAGCGTACAAAATAATACAGACACTACAACAGACACGACGAGTATGCGGTGCTTCTTTTGATGAGCAGGATACATAGTTTTAAATGTTTTCCAAAAGATATAAAAAGTTACGAAATGGTGCAGAGATAACATTCTGGTTTACAGATTAAAATTATTGAAAAGCCAGGGGAGGTAACTCATGATTGGAGTGGTAAAAATAGACCGCGTGCCACAAACTATTGCGATTTCGCGCTTGTTTATATTTTAAATTTCTGCAAGGTACATAAACGTGGGTGTAGTCTTCATGAAATCTGGTGAACATATCTTTTATATTGTTGTTGGTTTTTATTTTTTAAACAAAAAAACACACACACGAAACCACGAAGGTTGCGTGCAAGGGCAGTGAGATGCACAGATCATTGATGAATTTCAACCACAGGGAACACAAAAACAACAGCAAAAAACACCTCGACGGCTTTACGGTATAATAATGCTTTGCCTTGTTTGCCTACAATTTATTGGGGTTTAAAACAACAAGTAAACAAACAAATCAATAAAACGAATTTAACCCTTTCACCGCCAGCCATATATCAGCCAAACTTTCCATTCAATTTACCTGGTAAAGAACAAAATCCATCTGCAGTATTGGGGATTCTTCAGTGACATATGTATGTAATTAGGTCAATCCTTACTTCCCCAAACTAAGACAACAGGGTCTTTAGATAATAGACCCCAATTTGATGCCTTTTAGTGACATAGGTGTTAAATCACTGTGGTGCTAAAATGCGACTTTGGCGGTGAAAGGGTTTAAAAAAAACCATAAGTAGCCTTCAACTGATAACATGCCAAACGAAAAGCCAGAAGAAAGTTAGAGAGAGAGAGAGAGAGAGAGAGAGAGAGAGAGAGAGGGAGAGAGAGAGAACTTGAACTTGAACTTGAAATCTGTAATGATGATAAACTGAATAAGCATAAAACAGTTATTTTCATCAGGTCCTCAAACAAATCAAATAATAATGAGCAAGCAAAAAGGACAAATCAATAAATGAACGAACAAACAGCAATAGCAATAGCATCATCAGTAATAACGACAGCAATAACAACAAACAAAAAATAGTAATATAATAGTAATAATAAAAGTAAAAACTGACTCAATCTAAGATAACAAAATCCAAAGGAAGAGAACAACATTAAGTGTAAATCAATGCACTAGAGAGAGAGAGAGAGAGAGAGAGAGAGAGAGAGAGAGAGAGAGAGAGAGAGAGAGAGAGAGAGAGAGAGAGAGAGAGGAGAGCACTTACGATCATGTTACAGTGTAAAAGGTCTACACTCCCAGATATACTGACCTAGAAAAAAAGGCTTATCATTTTTGAACTGCCATTTTATGTTATTCCGTTCGGTTGTTGTTGTTGTTGTTGTTGTTGTTGTTGTTGTTGTTGTTGTTGTTGTTGTTGTTGTTGTTGTTGTTGTTTCTTTACACTTTTTTCTTTTAAGACGACAGTAGATTGCAACTGGAACAATGACTTGCGCTTCTATATCTGCAAGTCTGTATGCACGTCTGCGTGTGTATGTGAACAAACATGTGTTCTATTACCAGCCACAACCACTGAATAGATCGCTGTGAAAATGAACATAAATGGTTTGTACTATCCGGACAATAATGCTCATGGATTAGTTCACTCACATATATAATGTTAAATGTGTGTGTGTGTGTGTGTGTGTGTGTGTGTGTGTGTGTGTGTGTGTGTGTGTGTGTGTGTGTGTGTGCGTGCGTGCGTGCGTGCGTGTGTGTGTGTGTGTGTGTGTGAGGAAATACATTATAAGGTGAAGGTCTCTACTGACAGAATAGTCAAGTGTGACTGTGGTCAATGAAAGAAAGGAAGGAAGATCTATGTACACGTGAACATTTTTCACTCTTTTCTTATGGCAACACAGTGATATGACTGGCCTGTCACTGTGTTGCCACAAGGAAAGAAAGAAAGAAAGAACGATGTTCACGTGCGTTGAGACCATTACGTGGACGTATTGATTTTACTCTAGACAATACAACGAACATGGTGTCTATGATCCAACCAGTAGGCCTACCTAATGTCTGTGTTAGTAACTCTACAGACTCAACCAGTGCATCGTATGGGTGGATAACTCACTCACTTTGCTACACTCTAAGCTTAAATGGTATTTTAAAACACAAATATTGTGTCCATGCAGTGTTCTTTTTTCTTCTTTTGTTCTGTAGTTACATCCCGTCACTAGTGATTGGGATAATTAGTTCTCTGCATTTTGTATGTTTATATTTGATGTATGCATATATAGCTTTGTATGTGTGTGTGTGAGAGAGAGTATACTAGATTGTGTTCTTCTCACTGTGTAAGGTTGGTTTGTGAGGCACTATATACCGCTATGTTTCTCTCTGCTGGTTATGTGTGTAATGTTTCATTTGGAAATAGTTACATGTATTATGTAACAATTCCATGTACCCCTTGGGGGGGGGGGGGAATAAACTTACTTTGACTTTGACTTTGCCACTGGACAGGTTTGTTGTGACCTTGTCTCTTTGACTTGCCTCCATAACAATTGTCAAACTATAATCGTGCAACAAAAATAATTATCACAGGAGTTGGATCTGTTGATCTTTTGTCTGGTTTCTAAAAAAAAGGCAAAAAGATATGTTTTGCCCCACAAGCTTAATGCTGTAAATTGTTTTCATGTCTGAGAGTACGTGTGCATACCGCGCCATCTTGTTTTGTCCTCTAAAGGTCTTTATCACATCAATCTAGGATTTATTTGTTTCGAACTTTTGCGAAGAAAAATATTAAGTAAAAAGAAACAAAGGCTTTTGGTGTTTTGGTCGTGTGAGATTAGCCGTGATTTTTTAAAAATATATTTTTATATTTAATTTTTTTTTTTAACAAAGTAATAAAAAAAATGGTGTCAACATTCATATTCTGGGTAGACTAAGAAGGCTTTTCATTATTAAGGGAAAGTTTGATTACATTAAAGATTTGGGCAAGTATCAAAAGAACATTTAGCTGTCTCAGAAAACATGAAGTTAAGTCTCTGCGATGCTTCTACTAGTGAAACTCCTCTTCTGTCTGGTTCTTGGTTTTTCCTTTTTTTCTTTCTTTTTGTCCTTGGTGTTTATCTCCTTCGTTATTTATTTCGTTCTTGGTTTATTGGTAAAACATTTCTGAATTTTTTCTGTTATTTCATGTCTCTCTGTTTTTCTTTACTACTTTTGTCTTCTTTTTTTCTTTCTTTTTTACTGTCTTTTGTTCATGTCCTATTTGTATTTCTCTCATTTGTTCTTTCTCTCTTGCTTGCTTGTTTTATTTCTTTTCTATTTTCTTTGTTATTTCTTTCTTTCTTTCTGTTACCCTGTCTGTCTGTCTTTTTCTTTAAAATATATTTCGTGGTGTTTTTTTTCGTAATTGGTTTCTTTCTTTTGTTCCTTCCTTCTTTCTTCTGTTTCATTTGTCTCTGTTTGCCTCTGTCTTTCTTGCTTTCATTCTTTGTTATCTTTCTTTCTTTCTTTCCTTTTATACCTTTATGTTCTACTCTTCCCTCTTTTGTGTTTTGCTCTGCATCCTACCATCCAAAGGCACTTAGCTCTCAACTTCTATTTTCCATTATGATCACACACAACTACAATACAGTGGCAAGCACCACACACACACACACACACACACACACACACACACACACACACACACACACACACACACACACACACACACATACAAAGAGAGAGAGAGAGAGAGGGGGATTTAATTGTGGAGGCCTTTGGCCCGTTACAATGGGTGAGAATCGACAAATGAAACAACAAGAACAAAAAGAAAGAACAAATGAATAAAGCATGCACACATGAGCTCGCATGTTCGCAACTCATTGCATTAGGAACTGTAAGCAGGACATAGTCTTGTAAGAATCACAGGAGAGAGAGAGAGAGAGAGAGAGAGAGAGAGAGAGAGAGAGAGAGAGAGAGAGAGAGAGAGAGAGAGAGAGAGAGAGAGAGAGAGAGAGAGAGAGAGAGAGAGAGAGAGAGAGAGAGAGAGAGAGAGAGAGAGAGAGAGAGAGAGAGAGAGAGAGAGAGAGAACACTGAAGTTTGAACACTGATTTTGTTTTATTATTGTACCTTGGCCTTAGGCCACAATACAAGGGGTCGGGGGTAAGGGACTACAATGAGAGAGAGAGAGAGAGAGAGAGAGAGAGAGAGAGAGAGAGAGAGAGAGAGAGAGAGAGAGAGAGAGAGAGAGAGAGGGTGAGAGGGGAGGGAGAGGGAGGGAGAGAGAGAGAGAGAGAGAGAGAGAGAGAGAGAGAGAGAGAGAGAGAGAGAGAGAGAGAGAGAGAGAGAGAGAGAGAGAGAGAGAGGGAGGGAGTGAGAGAATACGAATGTTGCGAATACGAATGTTTAATGAGGGTAAACGGATAAGCTCAAGCTTCTTTACACCATGCCTCCGAGGGGGGAAAGAAAAGCCAAATAACAAGAACAGGAAAACAAAAATAAAATAAAAAATGCATAAAAAGAATAGAAAATAACAACAGGCATGTTCACAGTAAATTGAAGAACATGCGAACAAAAATTCAAGCTCAAACGAACAGCTCGTTTACATACTCGCACACACACAAAAACATACAGTATATCCTATAACTATACCAAAACATGCATACCTAGTCTCTTGTGGTGTGTTCGAACACACAGGTGCAAATACGCCCATGGTCCAATGATATAATACAATACACTAATAAGCCCACGTTATAGATAAACATTATATTTACGTAAAGTCATTATTATTTCTCAGCAAACAGCGAATATTTCTAGGAAGT
>CM065687.1:4103507-4116007 GCA_017654935.2 Phymorhynchus buccinoides
AATTTAACATTTGTTCTTTGTTTCATGGATTTTGTTCTATTTTGCACTGAAAAAACGGAACTCAGTGCACCCCTTACATCTAAAAGTTAGCGAAAATTGAGCATTTTGCCATTTTGAAAAGATATTTGACAACCTATGAAAAGATATTCGCTTGAAATGTTGCAAGTGGTACCACCTAATTATTTGGATTTGGGCACCGCCGTTTTGAAAATATTTGTTTACTTTTCATTTTATGGCATAATTATCACGTTTATTTTAATAAATGTTGCGTGCATATGCGTTAAATCATAAAATGTGAAATTTGCCACATATGTCTTATTCCCCCATGGCAGCATTATATATGACATCCATTTATGCGTTCACCAAAATTGAAAACAATTAAAAGAAGTTATTTGCGATACATTTTGGTACAAAATTGATTCATGCTATTTTTAGTAACACCACCGGGTATTTTTCATTTTGTTGCAACATATTATCATTATTTTTTCAATCATACATAAATTAAGTTTCTTTATGTTTTTTGTAAGGATGTGTTTTACTTTCAGTAAACGTTTGGGGTAATTTGATGCGATATATTTGTTTTATGATTAAAACAATTTAGCGACCCTTCATATGGTAGATATACCCCCTAATATTTGATTTAAAAATGTTCACTTTAAGGTTTACGTTCAAAGGAGTTGCAGACTACAAAGACATAAACATTCCTTATGTATAGATAAAGAAAAAGAAAATTGCACTTTGAATTGTATTGTACTGAAATCTCAGTACTGAAATCTCACTCACTCACTCCACCCTTGACCGGCTTGGTCGTCGGGGTGCCATGCTGGATTGGGTGGTCAGCCTCCGCCACTAGTCACGAACCTCTGCCAGGCGTATGAGGGTGTTGGTGTTGCGGTTGGTCCAGCTTGTGATGTTGTCCAGCCAGGACTTTCTTTGTCTGCCTTGCCGGCGTTTTCCTTGGATGGTGCCCTGGAGAATCGTTTTGGCCAGAGTGTAGTGACGTGTCACATGACCGTACCAGGCACGTTTGCGGCGCTTGGAGTGGCTCTTGTCTGCCTGCGAGGGTGTTCACTTTTTGCCTGACATACTCAAATATGTTTTGTCTTGTGCTCTGTGTACGATATGCGAATAAGTCCCCGGAAGCACTTATGCTCAAACGATTGTACTGAGATACATATGTATGGCTTGACATTGCATGGTATCACAGTGTGTTGACGGGATGTACTGCCTATTGTCTGTCAACAGGTATTTTAGCTGCTATCATCATGTCACGAAAAACAATAACTCCTCTTCCGAGGGAGTGTGTCTATTTGTGTGTGTGTGTGTGTGTGGGGGGGGGGGGGGGGGGGGGGTCGGTCAGGTCATCAGTTTTCAAACATTTAAAAAGAAATCTACATTCCCCTTTGAGCATTCGGTTAAAAAAAACCCTGCTAATACACAAACGTACAGTAAGTTCGAGTACATCTGGAGCGATTTTTTTGGTTTTACGTGACTCCCTACCTATGCATAGCTATGTAATAAATTCAAAGAAAAATATGTGGAGACATACTGAGAAATAACAGATTAAGAAGGAAAATGGAGACTCTCTCTCTCTCTCTCTCCTCTCTCTCTCTCTCTCTCTCTCTCTCTCTCTCTCTCTCTCTCGTCTCTCTCTCTCTCTCTCTCTCTCTCTCTCTCTCTCTCTCTTCTCTCTCTGGTCTCTTCTCTCTCTCTCTCTCTCTCTCTCTCAATCTCTCTCTCTCTCTCTGACGCTCTCTCGTATTTCACAATCTTCAAACTTTTGTGATTATCCCAAATGTCAGGAGGACGCGACTTTATTTTCACAGAAAAAACCCCTAACAAAACCCTGACAGATATATGGATTATGCCTGAAAAGCTCTTCCCAAGACACACAGCGGGAAATGCCTTTTTAATGTCACTTGTGCATTTGGTCTTTTTTCTTTTTTTCTTCCTTTTTATTGCTCTCTATTTTTACTGGTGTAATTGAGGATTTGGGTCAAGGAAAAGGGAAGATATCATGTTGCAACTGTTGCGAAAACATTTTATTGTTTGGATAAACAAAATATGTTTTGTTTAGAGAAAGAGTGGGTTTATTGTAGTCACAGATAATTCGGGTTGATCCCACCTGGAGAGCACATCGCCGCAAGCGCAGTGCCGCCCTCCCCCCACATTTTTGTTGTTGGGGTGTGTGAAAAGGGGAAAGGCGGACTTGAGAAGCCTAGCTATCAATTTGGTCATACCAGACAGCGGGATATCTACCTGCCCGTATCGACTTTAAAATGCCGTGGGATTTTTACGTGCGTAACTCGCACCGGTCAGACTTGCTTTTAAGTCCCCATCCGAAGAATTCGACGTTCTGTTCAATTTTCCCGTCGAACTAGAAAGAAAGGGCGAGGCCGGGATTCGAACCCGGTCACTCGCGCATTGGACTTGGCAGGCGATCGCCCTCCACCTTCATTTCTTGACGATGGCAATGTAATTGTCGTTGTTGAAAATGTACATTTTTGGGCAGTGAGTTTTTGACATGTTGTGCACAAACAAGTTAAAATACGAGTAGTGCTTTATTGTTTTACTTGGACATTCATTTCATAATAACATTTTATATTGATATGTAATGTTTTTATAACATTAATTGAAAATCGTTAGCAACGCTTTCGTTATGTGTTTTATCCGTTTCGTGCTTGACAGTAACAAAACAATTACAATTTTAGGGAACATTCCGAGGGGTGCCTGCCAGAACGGTCTATCTCAAAAGGAATAAAGAGCACAGATGGGCAGTTCTGGCATTTACCCCTCGTAACTACAACGTATCATAATAAAAAATAATAAAAAATAAAGTGTATTGATTTACATATCTTTAAAGTAATTTGAAACGGCTGTCGTAATCAGCTACTTTAACAAAAATGATATATTGATTCGAGTGCTTGTAATGATTACATAAAATGCTGGGTAAATTGGGGCGAAACTGACAAATGAAGTTCATTCAGAAGTCTAATGACATACTTTCTGTTTCATTGACTTTGTTGCAACTTTCTGTAAGAAGAGAAACTTGAAACTTGAAAAAAAAAGAAACTTGAAACTTGAAAAACTTTATTTGACAAGGATTGATATTTTAGGCCACGCCTGTTCTTCCAATCTGTCCTTGGGACAAGAACAAGACTATGATATAACATCAAATGAAATAGGGCCACACATAATGGTTCAAGGCATCAAAGTAAAACAAGGTGTGAAAGGAAAATAAAAATAAAAGCAAAAACAAAACAAAATGTAATACAGATATAAACAAGATTACCGAACAATTAGAAGAGAGAGAGAGAGAGAGAGAGAGAGAGAGAGAGAGAGAGAGAGAGAGAGAGAGAGAGAGAGAGAGAGAGAGAGAGAGAGAGAGAGAGAGAGAGAGAGAGAGAGAGAGAGAGAGGGAGAGAGAGAGAGAGAGAGAGAGAGAGAGAGAGGGGGGGGGGGAGGAGAGAGAGAGAGAGAGAGAGAGAGAGAGAGAGAGAGAGAGAGAGAGAGAGAGAGAGAGAGAGAGAGAGAGAGAGAGAGAGAGTCCAATCAAGCTAACTACAAGTTCTCCTACATTCTCAACTATACCCCTCATAAACCCAACTAACTATCGGGTGACTTAGAAATGCAACCCGCAAAATCGTTTATAATTGTTTATAAAAAACAATTACGCTATCATTCTGATGTTTCAGGTGCATGAACAAGATTCAATGCATGCGTGCTTGGAGTGGTTGCCATACAAATCCTTGTTCTTGGATGAAAATTAATCCACACTGTACAGTCGTCATTCTCAGACATAAATACCCATGTACTAATATTCAGGCTCTACGAAAATGTCCTTGCATAATGTAATACGACCCATGCATGCATCTTGTCTGAACATACTATGCATCTAAAGCACTGCCTGTTCACATATGTCACCACCGCTATTGTTAATACCGTTATCTATTTATTATTGGTTTCAATGCTCAGGTTATCCCATGCTTGCATATGTGCATTCATGCTTGATTATGCATTCCTGTTTTGATTGTTGGTCTGATATTTCTTTTTCTTAATATTTGATTTGGTCAGTTCTTGTCTTTTTTATGTGTGCATTCTGTCCTTTTTATATTCCATTATAAAATGTGTTGAAGTTAAATAAAAAATAAAATAAAACATAAAAAAAAGATTCAATGCATGCAATGCTTCAATAGCTTGTTTTCCCAAGATGCCTCAGAGCACCCCAGAAAATAACAGTATCCATGGTAACCTATTTTTAGAAGAATCCCTTTTTTTTCTCGGAAATTTTCATTTGTCGACAAAATTGTCTGTTTCTTGAAAACGACTGGCTTTTGTTTTTTGCCGTGACGTTGACACACAAGACAGTAGTGTGTAGTCCGACTGTCTGCGCCCACATGAATAAGAACAATTGTTTAGACACCGTAGAACTTGAAATAACAATAGACGATATTGACATTGAGAACGTGTTTCTGGCCCTCACAAAAGGTTTCTTCTGAAAATGAGGTACCATGGAAACGGTTAATTTCTGGAGCACACAAACAAATCTTGGAAAAACACATTTTAGCGATCTTTCATGCACTGAATCATCTTTAGAAACACGAGTCTTAGAAGGATGAAAAAACCAAACACGAACCAAGGATCAGAGACAGAAAGAAAGGAATAGACAAAAAGAAACAAAACTAATAAAACAAAAAACGAATTTTTGTTTTTTAAAGAAAAAATATATCAAATACAAAATCGAAGAAGAAAAGAAAACACGACATATAAAGTAAAGCAGCAAGTAAGAATATAAATGTTACAAAAGGAAAACAAAACAATCAAGAGGGAAAGTATAAAAAGGAAGCCCATAATTCCAACAAGCTCCCAAGGTTCAAGGTCACTGGTTATAAACTACCTCCCCCCCCCTCCCTCTCCCATGTCCCCATGTCCTTCCCCAGTTTAACAGTGTCACTCCTTTACACAAGTATACACCACTGAATGGTGGTGCACACACGAGCTGGATCACTGCTACTGCTGCTGCTGAAACCATAAGTATCATTGTCCTCCTCCTCCTCCTCCTCCTCCTCCTCCTCCTCCTCCTCTTCTTCTTCTTCTTGTTCTTCTAGTTCTTCTCGCGCTCTGTATGTCTCTCTCTCTCTCTCTCTCTCTCTCTCTCTCTCTCTCTCTCTCTCTCTCTCTCTCTCTCTCTCTCTCTCTCTCTCTCTCTCTCTCTCTTTGGTTCTGTCTCTGCCTTCGTCTCTTTCTCTGTTTCTGCTTTCCCCCCCCCCCACCCCTCTCTCTCTCTCTCTCTCTCTCTCTCTCTCTCTCTCTCTCTCTCTCTCTCTCTCTGTCTCTCTCTCTCTCTCTCTCTCTCTTCTCTCTCTCTCTCTCTCTCTTTCTGTCTCTTGTACTCTACACTATGTGTCTGAGTGAGAAAGAGAGAGAGAGTGAGAAAGAGAGAGAGAGAGAGAGAGAGAGAGAGAGAGAGAGAGAGAGATAGAGAGAGAGATAAAAAAAAGAGAGAGAGATGGAGAGAGATGGAAAGTGCTGGTGTAGACGTTTATTTGTTCAAATTAGTTTTTTTGTTTGCAGTGATTTTTTTCACGTTTCTAGTCACATTTTTATTTTATTTTATCCAAGGACAGATTGTAAGAATAGGCATTCTTCTTAAATAAAGTTTTCCAGTGTCCCCTCCCCTCCCTCTCTCTCTCTCTCTCTCTCTCTCTCTCTCTCTCTCTCTCTCTCTCTCTCTCTCTCTCTCTTAATGACAATTCCTACCCCCCTCCATCTCCCCCTCCTGCTACTTCGGTTCATGTCTTCTCATCTCTTACCCCCACCTCATGTTCTACTCCATCACCGGATGATTACTCACTCCCCCCTCAATCCCATTCATCACTTGTTGCCATGTGGGGTTACAGGGATTTCCTCTGTCACGATAGCTGCCTAGTCTTTGGACTCTGCCGTATGACGTTTGTGGTCAAAATGTTAGAGATAGATAGATAGATACAGAATTGTGGTCTCAGTAATTTGATGCTTTTACAAACATTGGTCTTTACTCATTTTTGATTCTGAATATTTCAAAAAAAGTTATATCTAAATCAGTGATTTGTTGTAACGTATACCAGCCAAGTAATTGATGTTGTGTATTTATATTTCCTATTTCTGGGCACAGCAGTTATCATTAAAAACAAACCAAAACATCTGGTAACGTTTGAAGGTAGTCAGAAACATTTCGCAATACCCTCAAAGATAACAACACAAAGAGTGAAAGAAAACGTAATATTAACTTGTTTATTTTTGTCTCAGTTTATTCTTCTTTAAAAAAACAACCCCTAAATGTTAAGATAACAAAACATCCAATGAAAAGGTTTCAATATCCTATTACACTTGAATTGCTTTCACTTATGAGAGAGAGAGAGAGAGAGAGAGAGAGAGGGGGAGGGGGAGGCCTGTTCCTTCCCGGCTGAACTGGGGGGTTTAATGAGTGTCTTAGTCCAGTGCAAGCGTTAGGTCTCTCATTTCTATGTTTTCTGTAGGTACATGCGCCCTCCTAGTTCCGTCGCGACTATTGTCAGTATTGGCACCTGCGACGTACTGATCTTGAGAGAGAGAGAGAGAGAGAGAGAGAGAGAGAGAGAGAGAGAGAGAGAGAGAGAGAGAGAGTATAATATACTCTCTCTCTCTCTCTGTAATAATAATATTATTATTGCATGAACACCACAATTTGGGAACGCTGTCTTTTACATGTTATCTCTTTGCTTTCAAGTTGCTGTCTGTATCGTCTTTCTCTATTTCAATCCTGAGGGAGTTACCCTCGTAAAGGACGTTGTCTTTTAGTGACACCCGTGGTGTCCTTTAATAGTGTTATAACTGTAAAGTGTCGTCTTCCTTTCCGAGTTGACCGTTGCCTTTATCTAGACAGACAGACAGACTGACAGGCAGGCGGGAAATTGAGTTTTCTGGTCCCAAACGAGAGCGGAAACTGGTTGCTTGAGGGATTGGCTTCGTGATTCTGTCAGTTGTGGTCATGATGAGTAATGGGCTTTTTCTTTCAACAATATTAATTAGAGCATTTTCGTGAGCGTAAATGTGCCTGTATGCATATCCGTGTTTTCTGCGTTGTTTGAAAAAGTCATATCTGTCGAAATGTCACATTGTCTTTAATATGGTCTCTAAATTATCTTATAAGTGCTTTAACATGAGCAGGTCAATGCATTTTCTTCAGCTAGGCTAGACTTTAGACTGTGTTTTCTCAAAATGGCCGATGCTCACCCTACTAACGTTAAATGCTCATAACTCTGGAACGGAATAAAATATAAGAATGGTTATTGTATCGTTATAAAAATAATTGTCTGACATTTTTAAATGTACCATTTTCCCAGAATGGTCAGTTTGACACTTAATGTTCTTTCGTGGTGCTGGGTCACACATAACGTCTCTTTACTTGGTGTGTATAATTTGTGGGCGTTTTGTATGCATGCCCGTGTTTTATATGCATGCCCGTGTGTCCATTCGCATGTGTCTGGATGCATGATTATATTTATACTATGCTTTGTGTTTTGCTAAGCTATCTATTTATTGTTTTATTCTTGTTTTTAACACAATAGCATCCTTTTTTATATTGTAAGACGTTTCTCTCCTATGGTCTCTGGAAGTCATCAGAAACGGTAACGACTGGTTTACATTAACGCTGTTTTTAATTGTATATTTTAAGCTTCACTATATTAACAGCTTACTGTTCTTTTAGCTTAGAGTCTGTATGATTGTAGACGGTATCAGTCAGTACAGTGTTAGTTTGCTCAGTGTTTATGGTTAAGTCCCGTAGGACAATTCGTTCATGAGTAGTAGTACATTCTTTTTTTTCTCCATATCAGTACACTGTGATTCACTTAGCTAGAGGTACTTGGCTCACACATATTCTTGTTCTATATAATTTTATTTCACTCTCTCAATCCACCCCCTCCCCTGTGTGTGTGTGTGTGTGTGTGTGTGTGTGTGTGTGTGTGTGTGCGTGCGTGTGCGTGCTTGCGTGTGCGTGCTTGCGTGTGCGTGCGTGTGCGTGTGCGTGCGTGCGTGTGCGTGTGTGCGTGCGTGTACGTGTGCGTGCGTGTGCGTGCGTGCGTGTGCGTGCGTGCGTGCGCGCACGCGCGTCTCTCTCTCTATCTCTCTCTCTATCTATCTCTCTCTCTCTCTCTCTCTCTCTCTCTCTCTCTCTCTCTCTCTCTCTCTCTCTCTCTCTCTCTCTCTCTCTCTCTCTCTCTCTCTCTCTCTCTCTCTCTCTCTTTCTCTCTCTCTCGGTCTCTCTCTGTCCCCCATCTCACCCCCCCATCTCTCTCTTTCACTCTCTCTTTGTCTGCATGCCACTTTTTTGTACCAACCTGACAGACTTAGAATTTAGCGACAGCCGGAGGTACAATCATACCGACAATCACTATGACTGACAGTGAGGCAAACAATGAAACAAGGGGGGCAACCTTCAGACAGACAATAATGACAGGGTGACGTCCCTTGCCTAAGCTAAAGGGAGCGCAGTCTTCCTCGCCCTCACTGCCTGGAACCTCCAGGGGAAGTCACTCTCTGGGGTCCCATGAAGTGTCACCCCACCCCCACCCACTCAGTTACACCGTCACCCCCTCTACCTTTCAATCACACGTTGGATTACTCATAGGTCCCAACCCCCCCCCCCCCCCCCCCCATGCTGACTTATTTGCTAAACGGGGTCAAGGTTTTTTAAACCCGAAGAAGAAAAGGAAAGTCGTGGCTAGAGAGTGCAAACAATTGCCAAGAGACAAACAAAGGTGTTTCAGTTCGTTTTGAATCATCTTTTATCACAGACATAAAATAATTGTAAACGAGAGAGAGAGAGAGAGAGAGAGAGAGAGAGAGAGAGAGAGAGAGAGAGAGAGAGAGAGAGAGAGAGAGAGAGAGAGAGAGAGAGAGAGACAGAGACAGAGACAGAGACAGAGACAGAGACAGGCAGACAGACAGACAGATAGACAGATAGACAGACATAGAGAGAGAGATGTATCGGTGGAGACAGAGGGATGTGAGGGGGTGGGGAGTGACTGGTGTTGAAATCGTACGTAAATTTGAATAAGTACGATTTGATGACAGTAGACACCGCCTCTCAAAAAACAAATGAAGAAGAAGAAGAAGAAGAAGAAGAAGAAGAAGAAGAAGAAGAAGAAGAAGAAGAAAAAGAAGAAGCGTTGATGCCAAGTAGGTATCTTGTACTATTTCATGGCAATTAATATGATTTGAAACCATTTGATGTGAAATATTGCAAAATAAAGTCATCTCACCCCATCGAAGTTACCTTAGAATAGATACGAGTTCTCGACTGAGTAACATTTAGACCAGTAGATAAATGGTTTAAAGTGTTCGTTTGTTTTTAATTTAAGTTTGGGCAAATTAGGCTGGAACAAAAATCCCAAATTAATTATCGTCCTTAATTATCAAGATATGATTTTTGCTGATTGTTTCGACTAGATTCTCACAATTCCTATTAATTGTGTCCTCGATAATATCTGTCATGAATTTCCCTCTCTCTCTCTCTCTCTCTCTCTCTCTCTCTCTCTCTCTCTCTCTCTCTCTCTCTCTCTCTCTCTCTCTCTCTCTCTCTCTCTCTCTCTCTCATTCCTATCCAGCACGTGCCCAATGTTTGTCTAAAGTGTCGTCACTTCCTCTGGTGTAAAAAAGAAAGTCGCCATCCGTGCGGGACATGTGTGAAGGAGAGATAAATTGAGTTTGGAACTCACTCTCCCAACTGCAAATCATTATGCAAGACTGGTTCAATTAAAATGGGTCCCAGTGCTCTTGCAGCTGTAGCTATGTCTGTTTCCTTTGACACGTTCAAGTCTGTTCCTGTCTGTGTTTCTCTCTGTTCTGTTTGTCTTTCTCTCGCTTAGTTTTTGGCTCTTTTTTTTTGGTCGTGTTGACTGTTCCTGACTTTGCCAGCTTATTCAGTTTTCTTTCGTTTTATCTTTCTTTCTTCTTCTTCTTCTTCTTCTTCTTCTTCTTCTTCTTCTTCTTCTTCTTCTTCTTCTTCTTCTTCTTCTTCTTCTTCTTCTTCTTCTTTTCTTCTTTTCTTTCTTCTTCTTCTTCTTCTTCTTCTTCTTCTTCTTCTTCTTCTTCTTCTTCTTCTTCTTCTTCTTCTTCTCCTCCTTCTCCTTCTCCTCCTTCGTCTCCTCCTTCTCCTTCTCCTCCTCCTTCTTCTTATTTTTTCTCCTTTTCCGTCGTCGTCGTCTTCTTCTTCTTCTTCTTCTTCTTCTTCTTCTTCTTCTTCTTCTTCTTCTTCTTCTTCTTCTCTTCTTCTTCTTCTTCTTCTTCTTCTTCTTTCTTCTTCTTCTTCTTCTTCTTCATCATCGTGTAAGTTGTGTTTAGTTTTCCTGACTTTGAAAACTTTCTTTTTTGGGTGGGTGGGTGGGTGGGGGGTGTCTTTTCTTGTGATTGTTCTTTTCGTGTTATACTTGAATAGGTCTCAACCGGTGAATGTATCTGTCGTTTGGCCTGGTCATTACTCATTAAACAAGATACAAAGTTACTTCAAAATAAGTTGTCGACTTTGTTTTATTTTGTAGTTTTTTGTTTTCTCTGGAACGAAATCAACGAATGCTGTAGTCGCTACTTTTCGAAGAAAATAACTGTAATTCACTCAGCCCACGCCACAGTAAACCGCAAGCAGCTAAGGGGCTGTGCACATTACATCCACAATTCATAAGTTAATAAGAAATAAGCGGTTGGGTTTGCGGATGAGTTTCCGGGTCCGCTTATTATTTCTTTGGGAAGTGAATGGGGTATTGCGGACTACGGATCTAATGTGCACATACCCTAAGGCCTTGTACACATACACGCGGATGTTCCGCGCGGAAACCCATACGCAATCCGTTAATAAGTAACATAAAGAAGGGGGAGATATACGCACGTGTCCGTATTTACCCTAAGGCCGTGTACACCCATAAGCGGATATTCCACGCGGAAACCCGTTCGCAATCCATAAATAAGTGAAACAAAGAAGGGAAAAGATTTGCGCACGTGTCCGAATTTCCCCTATATGCGTAAACTTTTGTCCTTCTATCTTCCACTTATTTAGGGTTTTCCGTACGGAACTTACGCGTCTAATGTGAACCCGGCCTAATCCGTGTAAAAACAACTTGTTTCCTTCTTTATTCTATTTATACGTATTGATTATATCCGCGCGGACAATCCTGGTGTACTGTGTACCAGGCCTAAGGCTGCTATCTGACGGATAGGCCTAATGCATGTGACATGATGTTTGAACACACACTCAGGTAAACAACATCCCTTTTTACCAGTTGAAGAAGTCTTGACCGTAAAAGTTAGTAGCTTCAGAGAGTTTCTGTGACTATAATATATCAATATAGTGAAAATATAAATGCAAAAATATATACATATTTTTCACGCATATTCTTGTCATAGATAGATTACTAACGGTAGCTATAATATAATTAAAATTATAATAATTATATTAGTATAATGGGTAATTATAATAACAATTCTTTATTGCTGACGTCTTCAAGATGTTTGTTTTTCTCTCGAGTAATATAATTCTGCCCCCAATACTTTCACTATCTCTGGCTTTTCAGTCATCTATGTGTAGATGACGAATCCGTGAATATCGAATGCTTTACCCATTCAGTTCTTCAATGGGAAAACAAATCAGACACAGTAGGATCACAGAGAAGAGAAGGGGGATGTCTTGATTAATTAAAGACCCCCCACGTCACGTGTCAAAATCACGGTTTTCACGTGTTTTCCCTCTAATAAAACGTATTAATAAAGCTTCCTAGCATAAGAGGGAATGTGACACGTGACGTGGGGGGTCTTTAAGGGCCAGCCATACGACAGTTGAAATCGTACGACTGTACGATACGATTCGATCACGTGATCTCGAAGCGCGAATCACATATGTTCTCGGAGACCACGTGATCGAATCGTATCGTACAGTCGTACGATTTTAGTGGACGTGTGGCTGGCCCTTTAGGGAGGGAGGGAGGTGGGGGGGGGGGGGCGTTTTTTTTTTTTTCCCCATCTTATCGTATTGATGGACGCTTTCAATAATGTATTATCGAGGGGTATTTGACTAAAAGTATTATCACGAAGGAACTAAAGAAGGATGCTAGTACATTTTGCCAAGTGCCCATCGTATTATTCTACCTCTCGTCTGATTTTAATATTATTCTGCCCTGTTTCCATCTCCATAGCAACGTAGATGCGAGCAGACGTGTATGGTAAGGTCCCAATGTTGTACAGAACCCATTGTCCGTCCATCCATCCTCCAGTGTCAGGGACAGTTTTAATACAACACTCACTCGATCAAATCTTCCATTCCTCTCCACATCTCGTTGCTATATCACCCATACAATGTATTAGTTGTTTAATTAAAGGGGCACCGTGACGGGTGAGTTTTTGCAAGAAACACGTCGAGATCGCCAGGAAAACACCCTTTACAGAGATCGCAACACTCACTTTGCTCTGTTTAAAAAAAAAAAGAAATC
>CM065687.1:4121007-4123507 GCA_017654935.2 Phymorhynchus buccinoides
CCTTTTAAACAAAAAATCTTCCAAATATTTGTTTCTTCTTTGAGGTCCTCCGAAATCAGAATGTGTCGGCTGTACGCAGCGGGGAGACCAGTGAAATCTGAGAACCGGACACATATGTACCTTACCCATTATGGCCATATGGCCTGGGAACGCAGAAGAAGAAGAAGAGACGGAGACACATTGACACGGGGATACATAGAGACAGAGACACTCTGAGACAGGGACACAGGGAGACGGAGATACATTGAGACGGTGATACATAGAGACGGGGACACACACAGGCGGGGACACATAGAGACGGGGACACATAGAGACGGGGACACATTGAGACGGGGACACAAATAGATGGGGACACATATAACGGGGACACATAGATACGGAGACACATTGAGACGGGGATACATTGAGACGGGGACACATTGAGACGGGGACATAATAGAGAAGGGGACATAGAGAGACGGGGACACGTGTAGGCAGGGACACGCAGAGTTGGAGGCATATAGTGACGGAGACACATAGAAACGGGGACATAATATAGAGACGGGGACATAATATAGAGACGGGACACAGAGACGGTGACACATAGAGACGAAATGGGGACACATAGAGACGGGGGCACAATGGGGGACACATAGAGACGGGGGCACAATGATATGTGCGCGATGGGAGGATGGAATGAGTGAGAGTCAAGGGGATGAGAATTGAAGGGTAGTGAAGAAGGGTAGGGGTGTGGGTGTGTGGGTGGGGGAGTGAATGTGGGGTGGGGGTGCTAGAATTGTTGCCTTCTGCCCGGCCCGATACGGTAATTTACTTGTCACACCCTCACCCACCCCCCCTTCCCCACCCCTGAGGCTGTTTGTCTCGTTCTCTCTTTCTCTTCCCATCCCATCCTCCTTTTTATCCTTCGTTTAAATTTCGCTCTGTCTTTCAATGTCTCGGTCTCCTTCTGATTCTCGGAATCTTTTATGTCTATATGTCTCTCTCTGTCTTTGTTTCTATCTCCAGTATCTCCCCTCCTCCTCCCCCCTCCTCCTCCCCCCCCATCCCCCCCCCTCCTCCTCCACCTCCCTCCTTCTTCTTCTTCTTTTCTTCTTTCCTTCTTCTTGTTCTTGTTCTTGTTCTTCTTCCTCTTGTTCTTCTTCTTCTTCTTCTTCTTCTTCTTCTTCTTCTTATTATTATTATTATATTATTATTATTTTTATTATTATTATTATTATTATTATTATTATTATTATTACTAGCGCAACGCCTAGTACTGGTAATGCCCAGTACTGGTAACGCCACGTACTGGTAACGCTGAGTACTGGTTTTGCCGGGTCCGCAAAATATTATTATTACTTTTGTCTCTCTCCCTCCTTCCATCTTCTTCACTCATCCCGTTCTACTATCCACTCCATATAGAGTTGAACTTTGCGTCCGTTTTCGGTCGGCGAAAATGTAAATTGGCTCATATCGCACGCGTTTCTGAATGGATGCTGTTGACATTTTGCACCAAGATAATTACTATCCCTGGTCATGCACGTTCCAAATGTCGAGTCAATGTCGGGTCTCGTTTCGCCACGGTTTGTGAAAAGGTGAAGCGTCATATATCGCAGGCGTTTCTAAATCGATTCGCTTCCGGTTTGGCACATGGATCGTCACTGTCCCTGGTCATCTACCTTCCAATCCGTCCAGAAATACCGGAGATACGGGCGCCGAGAGGCCGGCGGATACGCGTTTCGCGCATTTGCCAAACCGCGCAAATGACACTGCCGCCTCGGTTGCCGTTGTCATCGCCCCGTTAGGGCTCATAGCAAATTTGAAGCGATTCGGTCAAAAAACGGCGGAGTTATAAGGCCCGTTCTGTGTTTCAGACAGACAGACAGACACACACTCGCCTTTTTATTATATGATGATAATTGTTGTTCTTATTCTTCTTGTTCTTCTTCTTGTTCTTCTTCTTGTTCTTCTTTTTCTTCATCACTGTTTCTCTCTGTCATTCTGTGTCTTTCTCTCCGTCTGTCGTGTCTGTCCTTCACTCTCTCACTCTCTGTCTGTCTCTGTTAATCTTTATCTCTGTGTCTGTCTATCTCTCTGTGTCTGTCTGTCTATCGCTCTTCGTCTCTCTCTCTCTCTCTCTCTCTCTCTCTCTCTCTCTCTCTCTCTCTCTCTCTCTCTCTCTCTCTCTCTCTCTCTCTCTCTCTCTCTCTCTCTCTCTCTCTCTCTCTCTCTCTCCCCCCCCCCTTGTTGTAACAGGTTTTCGATCGTATTCTGTCGTTTCCCCTTCCCCGTAACTCTTTTTTTTCCCTTTCTATAACCCATCACGTCTAAAAGCACACATACGTACGCACGCGCGCGCACGCACGGACACACACACACACACACACACACACACACACACACACACACACACCACACACAGACATCCGCGCGCGCGCTCCATGTGCTTGTCTCTCTGTGTCTCTCTCTGTCTCTCTCTTCTCTCTCTCTCTCTCTCTCTCTCTCTCTCTCTCTCTCTCTC
>CM065687.1:4133507-4141007 GCA_017654935.2 Phymorhynchus buccinoides
GATAGATAGTGTGGGACTTGTAAAAACAAGCCCCCTTTAACTACCTCGTTATCCCAGGAGTGATTTTGGGCATACTTATGGAGTTCTGAAATCCATACTTGTTTAATTGTTCTTTTAAGTACGTTTTTAATTTCGGAGATGGATAGTCCAATGTCTTGTTTAAGACCTAGCTGACCGTTAGCCGCTTTTTTGGCCGCCCAGTCGGCTCTGTCATTTCCTGAAATATCACTATGGGAAGGAATCCATGATAAAGTAACGTCAGTACCTTTCAGTTTTATTTGATGGATTATGTGTAGAATTTCTTGTATTGTAGATTGGCGATTATTAGTTTTATTCTGGATGGCTTGAATTGAGGACAGGGAATCAGTTAGTATGTAAGCGCTAATTGGAGATCTTGGTAACTCATTTAAAAATATACAGGCTTGTAAAATAGCCCAGAGTTCAGCGCTAAAAATGGAAATTTCCTTATTAAGTTGAAAGCTTTTAGTTATTTTTAATGATGGAATATAAAAAGCACAGCCTATTTGGTCGTTGGATAGTTTAGATCCATCTGTGTACACCAACAAGTGTTGTTGTAAGCCATGTATCTTTTCTTTGGCTTTTAAGGTTAACAGATGAGGGGCCTTGGCCTTACAATGGATGCCATGTAGGTCCTTATCATAGTTTGGTTCTTCTAGTTCCCATTGTGGGACTTTCCATTTGGGGTTAATGTTAACCTGGTTTATTGATACTTCAGCTTTTTGGAATAAGGATTTAGTGAATTCATCAATGTGTTTAGTTCTATCATAAGTTCTTGGGGCTTTGTTTTTTAAAGACTCCCAGTGCATACCCCATTCAGAGGTACCAAACAGTTTGTTAAATTCATTCTTAGAGTAGATATTAGATGCAGTAATTCTAGTTAATAGGTTTGCACATCTTAGTTTTATGATATGACGGAGTGGAATCCAGTCAATATCCCGATAAACCAAGTTATTTACTGCCGATTTTGGTATGCCCAGAGCTGTTTTTAGGGCACTAGTTTCAATCTTTTCGAGTATGTTTAGTTGTGATTTTGTGGCTGTATAAAATGATTCACATCCATAAAGTAGTCTGCTCCTTACTAATGCTTGTACCAAATAAGTAAGCAGTTTAGGGTCCTGCGCCCATTTCTGAGTAGTTAGTTTTTTAATGATATGTAGAGCAAAATAGGATTTTTTTGCTAAATGTTGTATGTGTTCGTTCCAGGATAAGTTTTCATTAAAAATAACTCCTAAAAATTTTACAGTTCTTGATTGTTTAAGTTCATCGTCATATATAAAAACCGATAGTTTAGTATTTCTTGTTCTTGAGAACACTACAAATACACATTTGTTGGGGGCCAAGTAAAAGCCGTTTATAAACATGTAAAATGTAACAAGGTCAGTATTTCTTTGATGTTTTTTAAGAGATTCTTTATAGTTTGTTTTCTTTTCTCTGTTATTAACTTTAGTCCAGATTGCGACGTCATCTGCATACATTGATTGATCGCAATCTTTGAATGGAAGTTTATCTATATCGTGAACCATAATGTTAAACAGGGCTGGCGCGATTATGCTGCCTTGTGGCACGCCCATATTTAAAAGGTGGGTAGCAGAAGTGGCTTGTCCCACTTTTACTTGAATAACCCTATCTGTTAAAAATTCTTTGATAAAATTGTACATATTGCCATGAATGCCTATTTTGTCTATTTTACATAATAATTTGTCGTGCCATACTGTGTCGTAGGCACCTTTGATGTCAAAGAATGTAGCAAATAGTTTTTGTTTTTTAATCAAGGCTTTACGTACGTGAGAGCTTAGTTTTGCAGTTTGTTCTGCACAGCTACGATTTTTACGAAATCCAGCTTGGAATCTAGGAATGATATCGTTCTTCTCCAAGAAGTATTGTAGTCGATTGTTGGTGATTTTTTCAAAAAGTTTACCTATATGGGGGGTTAAAGATATAGGCCTATAACTTTTGGGATCTTTGGGTGATTTACTGGGTTTAAGAATTGGGACTATTTGTGCCTGTTTCCAGGCTTTAGGGATAATACCCTCTTCCCAGCATTTGGAGTAAAACTGATGAAGTGCTTGTAGGAAAGATTTAGGTAGTTGTCTCAGAATTCTATATGAGATTAAATCTGGTCCTGTGGCTTTGTTAACATTACGGATAGAGTTTAAGGCGTTTATTAATTCAGAAATTGTGATGGGTGCATTTATGAAATCAGTATTGTCCATTGATTTATTAGGGGCAGTAGCTTTTTCTTTTCTACGTTTTTGTTCTGCCTTGGGGAGGTGTTGGGTTTGACCTACCCGAGCAAAAACGTGGCCTAGCATATCTGCTTTTTCTTTATTGTTTTTTGTTGTATGTCCATTTAATGTTAATGGGGTTTCCGGACGTTGATAATCATTATTGATTTGTTTGATCTTTTTCCACACTTTGCTGGTGTCTTTAAAGTTTATTTGTTCTGTTTCACTAGTAAAATAGTCTCTTTTAGCTTTTTGAATTGTGTGATCACATTCTTTTTCAGATTGTTGTTTCTGTAATAAGTTAGGTTCTGATGGGCATTTGTAGCACTGAAAGCAGGCTTTATTTTTACGTTTCACGTATTCTCTGCAGTCATCGTTCCACCATGGCTTATTGTGTGTGTCTCCTTTTGAATTTGATGGGAATATAATTGGGATGGCTATTTCGCTGGCTTTGTATATAGCAGTATGTATGTTATTATAATAAGTTTCTATGTCATTATTTTGTAGTTTTTCAGTGTCTGTATTTAATAAAGTGGTTTGGAACATGGTCCAGTTAGCTTTGTCGTAGTTAAATTTAGGTTGTTTATTAGCTTCTATTGTGTCTGGTCTTTGATTTATTTTAACTGTGATGGGGCAGTGATCGGAGCCCAGAGGGTCCGTATTCACCGTCCAACTATAGTTATTAAGCATTTCGGGGCTTACTAGAGTTAGGTCTATTGCTGTGGATCTTTCTTTTATATGAGTTAGTAGGCGAGTTGTGCTGCCATCATTTATTATTGAGAGTCTAGAGTTTAGTATTTCGTTATATAGGATGTTTCCTTCTTTACTGTTTCTAATTTGAGTAGGGTCCCATGTTGGGTGATGAGTGTTGAAATCGCCTACAATTATCCAAGATTCTTTATGGTTTAGAGAGGAAAGCCAGTCTTTATTAGCATTAGAGATGTCTGATGTATAGCCCTTAGGGAGATACATATTAACTATATTTGTTTGTTTTTGATGTAATTTAATTTGAATCGAGTTACTATATTGGATGTGGGGGACATTTGGAACAGGGGATGGAATTTTAGTATATTTGATGGTTTGATTAACATATGTAAGTGTTTGAATTTTCCCATCGTGATTACTAGTCTCCGGGGGAAAGTAAAATCCTTCTATTTTGGGGATATCACGATTTTTAACGTTGGGAGATTGAATCAATATTACGTGGTATTGAAAAGTAGAAGTGGCTAAGAAATCAATTAGATGATCTAGATTTTTCTTAAGTGAACGTGCGTTCCATTGTAATAGATTGAGTCCTTCCATTTTATTGTCTTGTAAAAGAGAGTTATATACAACATGAGGTTAAAATGTGGTTAAAAGTTTGTTTAAGAATGGAGTGATCCCCCTCCAGTCGGAGGGGGAACACCCGACAGTGACTTCGATTTCCTAGCTGGGTTGCTCGAAATGCCACACATTTTTTCTACCATGTTCCATAGTGTTCCGCCTCTATTGATTGGAATTGGAGTCTTTTGCCCTACTAGTGGGAACAGTAGTGTCAGACTTTCAATAATGAGTTGGGGTTTAGCTGTTTCTCTAGCTTTTTCAAAGCCTATCAGGAAATTTGTCAGCTGCTTTTCGTCTAAGGACTGAGCCTTTGAACTGGGACTACTCTGAGTGGATTTTGAGCTTTGAATTAGTGATCCTGTGTCATTTGGTTTGTTTGTTGTCATTGTCATTCGTTCCATATGTTTTGTCAAGTTATCTGATAAGTCCTGGATTTGTTTTTGAATTTGTGTTTGGATTCCATTTAGTTGTCTTGCAACTTCTTCCGCTACACTTTTTTCAAATTTCTTATCTTGTTCTTTTTTCTGGAAAACAGATTGGGCTTTTAGGAGTGATTGTTTGACGTCACGAATGGTTTCTTTTTGAATTGAATTTGAGGGGATGATGACAGTCTCCTCTGAGTTTGTTTGTTCTTTTCTAGAGATTTGACTTGGGTTGTTTTTGTTTTCTATGGGTCTTTGGTTATTTCGTTTGAGGGCTGAGGCATAGGTTTTTGGGTTTTCAGTTACTTTAGGATGGGAATCTTGTCTCCAAAATGTATCAAGAACGATGGGGGGGGATGGGAGAGGTTGTTTTTTCTCAGCTTGTTGTTTTTCTTGTTCTATTTTAGCTCTTCGAATAGCTTCGGCATAGGTGATATATGTTTCTCCACGGATTCTGTTAGCTTTGAGGCGGATTTGAAACTGGGGGCAGCCCTGGTAGGCGGCAGAGTGGGCTCCCCCACAATTGATACATTTGAATGTTTCACTTGTGCAGTCTTTAGCTAGGTGGTCTGTTTGTGAGCATCTTGGACATGTAATTTTTTTTGCGTGGCACTGACTTGCCAGGTGTCCGAAACGTGAGCACTTATGGCATCTGCGAACTGGTGCCACATAGGGGTGCACCATGAAGTCTTCAGTGTCTATTGTGACAAATTTTGGCAGAGTAGTTGAGTGAAAAGTTATTTTGATGGCTTTGGATGGAGTGCCGTCTTTGTTATTAAGACGACTGATTTTGTGAGCCTTATCTACGTAGGAAAGTAGTTCTTGTGGGTCTACCATTGTGTCAATGCCTTTTATGACTCCCTCTGTTGTAGCTATTGGTTTAGTGCACTTGATGTTTATGCCAACCAGAGTTGTTTTCTTTAGTAGTTGATCCTGTTGTTTGGCTGAGGAACAGCCTATTAGCCATTTGTGATTGCCTAATGATCGTTGTGAGATGATCGGCCCTAGTGTCTGTCTCCAAACTTTGACATTTGTGGCAGGGCCCAAGCCCCCGTATGTACAGGAGCCGGTCCCTAGATCTTCCATGATGACTGGAAATTTGAGGAACAATGGTGGTGGTTGTTCTTGGTTTGTTTTTCTTGATTGTTTTTTCCAGACTGGAACTGACTTTGGGGAGGTTCTATCATTAGACTTTGTTTGTTGTAGTTTTTCTTCTGTGTTTTGGTTTATGACGCTATCTTCTAGGGTTATTTCTTCACGAAGAGTGTTGTCTAGAGAGTGCATTTCAGCGTCTACTGTGTTTTTGTTTGGTGATTTAGCCTTTACTTGATCCAAAGGAATTTGTCTGGGAGTCGAGCTCAATGGGCTTTTGCCTTCCATAGAGTTTTTAGGCTTTTTGTTTTCTCCTTCGCTAAGAGGAGAAGATGGGTCTGAGGGGGTTCGTTGACCTCTACTTCTTTTCCTAGGAGTGTTCCGTTCGGATTCTGAGGGTAGTGTAAAGAACACCCCTTCACTATTTGAGTCTTCATCACATGAGGATTCTGAGATCCATTCTTCATGTTCTGTACTATCTGATTTAGGACCCCACTTTGGGGTGGTCTGTTTACTCATTGTCAAATTTTCCGTTATATCAAGAGCTTATCAGTTATTTTATTGTTTTTTAGAGATTAATTATTTATAACTTCTTTTAGTATTATGTTTTTAAGAATACTGTAAGAAAGGGAGCTATCTTTACTTTATGTAATCCAAAAAACGGTAGTCACAAGTCCTAAAATTCTTAAAACTAATAGAATAAACCGGAGGCCAAAGACCTTTGCACGGTTAAAATCCTATTTTGTAAGTAAAACCTAGTTAAAAGACGGAAAAAAGAAGCAAAGATGGCGGAAAAAAGGGGAGGTCGAATGAGCCGACCCCCAATGAACACTAACTCGAGTAGGGGTGACGCGAAGTCTGAAAGAGGTCAGGCTTTCCGGCCCTAAATGAGGACTAAGTTACGGGAAGAAAATGAAACTTTTTAATCGTTAGTCTGATAAAGCAGCCTAGCAACGAGTTAGGTAACGAGGGAAATTTATATTTTATGTGAGAAAAAGGCCTAACAGTTTATCCTACCAATTATAACTTAGTAGTTTAGGATATGAATTTAAGTAGAACTAAAGAAGGAAGATGTAAAGTTAGGTTTTCTAATAGAGAGAAAGACGTAGCAAAGAGGACGATTCCTATTGTTTAAAGGCCTACATAATCTAGTTTTAGTTTGCTCGCACACAAACTCCTCCAACAAATTAGGAGGCTGGCGAGAACCCTATCAGAGTGAGAAAAGCTACCTATCAAGAACCTATTCTATGTAGTCCGTACCCACCGGCACAAAAGGCCTACGAGTGGGGGGATGACAGAGTGTGGAACGACGAGAGTCGGAAAAAAAAAGATAGTGGAGGAAGGAAAAAATGAAAAACCAGAGAAAACTAGCTAGCTAGAGGTCCTAGGCCCTAAGAATACTACTTTTGTAGTATGTCCTACAACCCTAGCTGGATAGTCGAATAAAACATCGAACTATCAAAATAAATTAAAAAAACAAAAACCTAGTGCCCTATTTATGCTCACGGAATGAAAGTCCCTGAAGGATGAACGGTTGGCGAAGAGTAGAGTTGAGTAGTGGCAGTTAGCAGACTTGAGGGAGGAACATGGAGTGGGACAGAATCCACACTCCACTTCGGCGGCAGCTCATCCGCTGTGCCCGCTCCCGAAATGTAGAGATGTTCAAAATGTAGTCACAGCAAGGCAGAGGCAGCAACCGCAGACCGGAAGCGCAGTCGTTCAATCAAAGATGAAGGTAGTAGTTGGTCGTTGCTCCCTTTCTTTTTCCCAAGTACACCAGCAGCGTAGGTGTGTCGATGACGATGAACCGATGATATGAGAAACAAGCTACGTGATGAATGCCTCTTATCGCGAATATTCGTGTAGTACTTCGCTGTCAAAATTTACAACGCCTTTCATTGGTCCTCTCGCTTAACGAAGAGGACCATAGCAAATATACACCCCATCACTACTTTTAAGATGCACCACGGTCACCGATTGCCTGCCGGGGTCCAACATAGTTTATACCCGTCCCAACATGATTTTTATACATTTTATGAACAACATCTTAACTATAAATATCTTATCCTCCGAACACATTTTAACAGAATTCGCATTTTATAATAAGCATTTTTACATATTTTAACGTGGCTCCCCACCCATATGGTCCACGACATCATCTGGGTTGTCTCCCTTTCTGGTTGCGCGATGGCGCAAATATCAAAATATTAATAATTGAACGAATGCTGTATGAATGACATAATATAATATTAAATAATATTAGGGTCTAAATCCCCATGTTCTGGGAACCTTTTTTATTCTTATTTTACTTCGTCGAGCTGGTCTCCCCTGTGTTGGGGTGGGCCTGCGGTGGGGCTGCTGACGCAGGGATGGCCTGCGTACCGCTCCCCCCGCTTGTCCCGCCCCCCACTGTGTGC
>CM065687.1:4153507-4166007 GCA_017654935.2 Phymorhynchus buccinoides
TCTCTCTCTCTCTCTCTCTCTCTCTCTCTCTCTCTCTCTCTCTCTCTCTCATCTCTCTCTCTCTCTCTCTCTCTCTCTCTCTCTCTCTCTCTCTCTCTCTCTCTTCTCGTCTCTCTCCTCTCTCTCTCTCATATCTCTCTCTCTCTCTCTCCTCTTTCTCTCTCTCTCTCTCTCTCTCTCTCTCCTCTCTCTCCTCTCTCTCTCTCAATCTCTCATCTCTCTCTCTCTCTCTCTCTCTCTCTCTCTCTCTCTCTCTCTCTCTCTCTCTCTCGCGCGCGCGCGCGCGCGGAGATTGAACCAAGTTTGACTTACAGTGCAGATATTTGGGGATTAAATAACAATATTGAAATGGAAAAGGTTCATACATATGCAATCACACGATTTCTGTCAGTACCTCTACACTCCTAAAATAAAATGCTTTATGGTGAGTCTGGTCGCTACCCTTTATACATTAGAACATGGGTAAAGTGTAATAAATATTGGTTGAGATTGCTTCAGCTCCCGCCTCAAAGACTGTGCAGGCAAGCTTATGATATGATGTTAAATCAACTTGAATTTGGTAAACAAAACTGGGCGTATTCGGTGAAAACATTATTGATTTATCATGGTTTCGGAGTAGTTTGGATGTGTCAGGGAGTTGGTTATGAACAACATTTTCTAAATGAATTCAAAGATAGAATCATTGCATCGTACAAACAAGACTGGCATGCATCATTGGAAAAGTCTGATAAATATCGTTGGTTTCTTTCATTTAAGAACATGTTTTAAACAGAAAAAAAATATATAAAACTAATTGATAACAAATTTCACAGGTTCAGTCTTGCTAGATTTAGATTAAGAGTCATAGGGTTAAACGCATCTAAAAGACGGTACTCCGCTGATACATCCACTCAGCTCCCTTGCCCTATGTGTGGTGCATCTAGTGAAGATGAAGAGCACTTTTTGTTTAAATGTAAGGCTCACAGTACTATTCGTGATAAATGTTTTGTTTTGCGAGATATAGGCATATTACAGGACCAATGGATATAATCAGACTGCTGTCTTCTGACACTAAAAAATAAATAATTTCACTTGCAAGATATATTGCCCGTGCATGGAAGCTAAGAAGTGAAAAAGTCTCTGTTGACAGGCTTTTGCTTCATTTACCAACACTTAGTTGAATGGTCGCCATATGATTACTATGTCGATAATGTTATTGAATACGCGTGAGTGTGTGTGTGTGTGTGTGTGTGTGTGTGTGTGTGCGCGTGCGCGCGCGTGTGTGTATATGTGTGCGTGCATGCGTGCGTGCATGTGTGTGTGTGCGCGTGCATGCGCGCGCGCGCGCGCGCGCGCGCGCGCGCGCGTGTGTGTGTGTGTGTGTGTGTGTGTGTGTGTATGTGTGTGTGTGCGATCGGGCGTATGCGCACGCAGAGATGAGCCTGCACGAGTGGGTGCATTTATGTGTGTGACGTGTGTGGACATTTCTATTTGCACTGTTGTCTTGTTTGCATAAATAGTTTTTTGACTTGTTTACTATAATTGAATGACTGGCGGGTGCAGTCAATATGATGATCCTTTTGTTTGTTATATTCTTATATTATTCTTTTTTCCGCTTGCTTTGATTATTAGTTAATTTCAAATCACGTGCCCCCTTGCCATGAAAACAATCAAGTGTCAAGTGTCAAGTCTCTCTCTCTCTCTCTCTCTCTCTCTCTCTCTCTCTCTCTCTCTCTCTCTCTCTCTTCTCTCTCTCTCTCTCTCTCTCTCTCTCTCTCTCTCTCTCTCTGCGCGCGCGCGCGTGTGCGTGTGCGTGTGTATGTGTGCCTGTGTGCCCTGTTTACATAGACGAGACTGACAGACAGGCAGACAGAGCGTGTGGCTGAACAGTAAGGCAATGATTTAGTACAAGTTGGCGTGAACTCTGTTTTGTTCTTCGACGGTTTTTTTAAAAAAAAACTCATAATGTGTTTATGGCTTTAAAATGTTCCATCTGTATTATTGAAACCCTATCTCTTGTTATTTATATGTTTGTTTAGTTTCTAGTGTAACGTGTCCGCAAGAAACTTATCCTTGTTTGAGGACAAAATAAAACAAAGTTGAAGTTCAATCGAAGTTGATATCTTTCTGCCTATATTCGTGAAAATCCACAAAACACGTACATGTTGAGAAAAGGATGTTGTAGCAACAGCCTTCCCTGAACATCTAGAGAGTGGTAGTATCGGTATTGTGTCTCTTTAACATCGATTGTGTTTTTACTGCACTGCATTGGTATAAAACTAGGACGATGACCGAATGTGTATTGAGCGTATCATAATCCTCAGCCTCAGCTCATACATCCCCGCGTACTCTATTTTGTATTTCAATCGAAACTACATTTCCTTTTGTATTGCCAGTATTCTTTAAAGACCCAGTACGTCACGTGTCAAAATCACGGTTTTCACGTGCTTTCCCTCTTAGAGCTGGTAAGAAATCTTCTTAGCATAAGAGGGAATGTGATACGTGACGTGGGGGGTCTTTAAAGGGCCTGCCACGCGTCCATTAAGATCGTGCACTGCACGATACGATTCGATCACGTTGTCTTCAAGAACAAATGCGATTCGCGCTTCGAGATCACGTGATCGAATCGTATCGTACAGTCGTGCTATTTTAGCTGACGTGTGGCCGGCCCTTAATCCTATTTTATACCTGTTCTCTGCACACACACACCACACACACCCTTCCCCAACCCCTCTTCGGCCCATTATCCCCCCCCCCCCCCCACCCGGCCCCCCCCCCCCCCCCCCCCCCCCCCCCGTCCCAACTTATGCCTACCTAATCTGTACATGTTTTTTAATATATCGATTAAGACTAAAGACGGCTGTTATTTCAGTCTTTCCTATTGCACCCTCACAAGGAGAAGACAACTGCAACCCCAAAGGGCACAAGCAATATTATAAAGGAACCAGGTCGTCAGCAAGCGATGCAAACGCACGTTCTGCTACACATATGATGCCATTACTGAGAGTAACGGTTAGAGAGAGAGAGAGAGAGAGAGAGAGAGAGAGAGAGAGAGAGAGAGAGAGAGAGAGAGAGAGAGAGAGATACAGACAGACAGACAGACAGACAGACAGACAGACAGACAGACGGAGACTGAGGGAAAGAGATAAAGGGAAAGAGTGAGGTTCAGGAACAAGACAGAGACAAAGAGAGAGAGAGAGAGAGAGAGAGAGAGAGAGAGAGAGAGAGAGAGAGAGAGAGAGAGAGAGAGAGAGAGAGAGAGAGAGAGAGAGAGAGAGAGAGAGACAGAGAGAGAGGGAGAGAGAGATAAATGGCACTTGTAGCGTACTGTCAAAGTCATGCATTAGTGATGCAAACGATGACCTTATGTTAAAATCTAGCATTTAACAATTGCATTACCATATTGTAATCTTATTACAAACCTGAATAGTATGGATAATCATATTTTGCATCATTTAGGCGTCTTGTCAATTTCGAGTATGATCAGTTCAATACTTTGCGCTGCTGAAATTGAAACATTATGCTCCTGGTGGGGATACCGGGGATTTTTCTTACAAATAGTCCCCCCACCTTCTGGCAGTACTGTGCTTGTAAGTTCCTCTAATCTGTCACTCTCTTTGACTCTGCCTCTTCCCTTTGCTTACCGTCATCTACTATCTGTCTGTCTTACTGGTCCATTCTTCTGCCCTTGTTCTAGAAACACTTTCACAGATCTTCTCCAGCCGAAGACGGACATGCTGGGCCTGATTGTTTCTCAAGTTTTAGGCACATAACGGCAGCATGACGCATCTGCGCTCATAATTGACATGGAACTGTGTGAGCGATCGACGAAAAAGAATAACCATATTCTTTCCACCTCACAGCCACAAACACAGATGTCGGAAGTCTCTTCCGTGCTGTAAAGTACCCCCGGTTATTTTGAAGTGAGAGAAAAGTAAAAAAGGAATTTTTGGGTGTTTTTTAAAGAAGCAGCAACTGCTCATTTCCAACACAAGGACATTCTCTCTGTGATCGATCAATTTTCTTTTCTCATCGAAGTTTTTGAGTTTATATAATTTCTTTGAGAGAGAGAGGGGGGAGGGGAGGAAAGGAGGGGGGGGGGGGGGGGGGGTCCGAAAGGCAGACTGACAGTTAGACAGAGACAGGGAGACAGATAGAACGACAAAAAAGTTACCAGTCATACATATAGACGGACAGCCAGACACACGGACACACGCATGCACGCGCGCGCACGCACGCACACACGCACGGACGCACAGAGAGAGGGAGAGAGAGAGAGAGAGAGAGAGAGAGAGAGAGAGAGAGAGAGAGAGAGAGAGAGAGAGAGAGAGAGAGAGAGAGGAGAGAGAGAGAGACAGAGACAGAGACAGACAGAGACAGAGAGACAAACAAACAGACAGGCAGACTGAGACAGAGATACAGACTGCTTCAAAAATGAAAAAAAGACAGTTGGTGTATTTGAGAGTATGGCCTAAAATGCGCACAATATGTAGGGGTGAGAACGGGGATGCTGCTATCTGCTTTACTGCGAGAGAGGTTGAGTGAGACCTCCTGGGATATATGAAAACTGTCATCGGAAGGGCCACACAGTATTGATCTTAGTTTGAAGCTTTTTACAATATGGAGAGGCAGGCAGTTTCCTTCACAAAATAGAGCAGTGTATTGAGTTGGCATCGGTACGATATGGCCCCGTCTCTATGTGTCCTCGCCTCTATGTGTTCCCGTCTTTATGTGTCCCTGTCTCTATGTGTCCCCGCTTCTATATATGTCCCTGTCTCTATGTGTCCCCGTCCCCGTGACCCCTGTCTCTATGTGTCCCCATCTCCTCTTTTTTTTTCTGTCCCTTTATGTGTCCCCCTTTTCCTTTTTCCCCTGTCTCTATGTGTCCCCGTCTCCTTTTTTCCCTGTCTCTATGTGTCCCCGTCTCCTTTTTTCCCTGTCTCTATGTGTCCCCGTCTCCTTTTTTCCCTGTCTCTATGTGTCCCCGTCTCCTTTTTTCTCTGTCTCTATGTGTCCCCGTCCCCGTCTTTATTTGTCCCTGTCTCTATGTGTCCCCGCCTTTTTTTTTTTTTTTTCTCCTTTTTTCCATGTCTCTATGTGTCCCCGTCCGTGTCCCACTCCGTCTCCTTTTTTTCCATGTCTCTATGTGTCCCCGTCTCCTTTTTTCCATGTCTCTATGTGTCCCCGTCTCCTTTTTTCCCTGTCTCTATGTGTCCACGTCTTTATATGTCCCCGTAATTGTGTTCCCGTCTCATTTTGTCCCCGTGTCTGTGTGTCCCCGTCATTGTATTCCCGTCTCTGTATGTCACCGACTCTATATTTCCCCGTTTCTATGACTGTGTCCCCGTTTCTACATGCCCCCGTCTTTATACGCCCCCGTCTGTGTAATTATATGTCCCCGTCTCTACATGTCCCCGTCATTGTGTCCCCCGTGTCTATTTGTCCCCTGTCATTGTGTCCCCGTCTCTATTTGTCCCCGTCATTGCGTCCCCGTCTCTATATGTCCCCGTCTTTAAACGCCCCTCTCCCCATCCCGTCTCTATGTGTCCCCGTCTCTATTTGTCCCCGTCATTGTGTCCCCGTCTCTATTTGTCCCCCGCCCATTGTGTCCCCCGTCTCTATATGTCCCCGTCTTTATACGCCCCCCCCCCCCCCCCCCCCCCCCCCCCCCTCGTCTCTATGTGGGCCCGTCTCTATATGCCCGCCACCTCCCCCACCACCCACCCCCGACGCGGATTAGGATAAAGGTTAGGCTTAGGGGTTAAGGTTAGTGTTTGGGTTAGGTAAAATAAGATTAGCCGGGATAGAGTTAGGGATAGGGCTAGGGTTAGGATAAACAAAAAGACGAAGAGGTGTAAGACGGGGACATCATAGAGATGGGGACACTTACAGACAGGGACACATAGAGGCGAGGACATGCTTTATTTTATTTTTAGAGACGGGGACACAATCAAGGGGACACATAGAAATGGGGACACAGCGAGACGGGAACACATAGAGAGGGGATATATAGAGACGGGGATATATAGAGACGGGGATATATAGAGACGGGGATATATAGACGGGGACACAATCACGGAGACACATAAAGACGGGGACATAATTTTATTATATAGATGGGGATGCATAGCGACGGGGACATATAGAGACGGGAACATTTTATAGACGAAATTGGGGGCATATAGAAAACGGGGACACATACAGACGGGGGCACAATGATACATAGCCATTCAGAGCCGCCTTTCTTATCCATGTCTCCTCTCCAGACCCCCCTCCCCTCACACACACACACACTCCTTTGTTTTCCCCTTTCCCTACCTTTCGATAGATGGCGCTTATTGTGGACTTGTACAACGTCTTTGGTACGTGTTCTTTTTGTTGTCATTCTTACTCTTTTTACACGTTGTCCAAATAAAATGGATATGAAAGTAGACAACCCTCAAAAGAAACCATATCGTCGTTTGTTCTTTTCACTTCTTTCGTCTGTCTGTGTAAAGTAGTGAGAGGAAAAAGAACTCATAACATACAAATAAAAATAATAACGCCTACAAGAACTGTCCTTGTTTCTAATCTTCAAAAATGGTGGACAGTTTTGACAATTATGAATAACAGTTCTGGAAGGAAAATGAGAAGAAGGTAATCAGATTAGGAACAAGTGCGATATAAAACAGACAAACAAACAAACACAGCGCAGGAATGGCATACAAATCAATAAAAACAGACACACAAAACAAGCACCAACAAACATTTACACTTGGTTTCCTGACAGCAATATTAGCGGGCGGCGTTATGAAATATTGATGCTTGTGCTATGAGCTCCTCTCTCTCCCCTTCCTCCCCCCTCACTCTCTATGTCTGTGTCTCTGTCTCTCTGTCTGTCTGTCTGTCTCTTTGTGTCTATCAGTCTGTCTCTGTCTCTCTCTGTATGTATGTATATATATATATATATCCTTCTCTCTCTGTTCCTCTCTCTGACTCTGTCTCTGTCTTTCTGTCTGTCTGTCTCCGTGTGTCTGTCTATCTGTCTGTCTCACTCTTTCTATATATATATCCATCTCTCTCTCTCTTCCTCTCTCTGACTCTGTCTCTGTCTCTCTATCTCCCTCTCTCTCTCTCTCTCTCTCTCTCTCCTCTTCTACTCTCTCTCTCTTCTTCTCTCTCTCTCTCTCTCTCTCTCTCTCTCTCTCTCTCTTTCTTTTATCTCTCTCTCTCTCACTCTCTTTCCATCCCCCCCTCTCTCCTCTAGAACGTTAGGTTGTTCCGTCAGCACTCAGTCCATCTCTTTCTCGTTAGTCCCCGAGCCGAAGGTTCGGGGAACTATTGTTTTTGTCTGGTCCGTCCGTCCGTCCGTCCGTCCGGCGTCCGGCGTCCGTCCGTCCGTCCGGCGTCCGTCCGTCCGTCCGGCTATTCGTCCGTTTTTCTCAAAAACTATTCAGTCTATTTTCAAATTTGGTATACTAGTTTGCCAAGATGCAAGCTATCCACTGATGTATTTAGTTTTACATTACCCACTGTGCCCTAGGCCCCTTTGTGTCACAGGCCCGCTATGTCCCACATCTTTCCGGCCGTCCATCCGTCCGTGCGTGTGTTCTGTTTTCAGTTCTCAATGGTCTCCCCGCTGTGTGTACAGCCGACACATTCCGATTTCGGAGTAGCTCGGCGATGCTGCGAGGGGACTTTGCAACCGCTCGGCGATGCACTTGTTCTCTTTACTGTTTTCTTTCTTTTTTTTAGTTGAGTTGTTCTTCCTAATTTAAGAAGAGATATGCGTTCCAAACCAAGAGTTATAACAAGAACACAGCGAAAAAGCTAGTGTGGGGGTGAGGAGGGAGGGGTGTGACAGACAGACAAGCATACAAACAGACAGACAAACAGAAAAGGAGATTGATTATGTAACCATGTGAGCAAGGCCGTTTCCGTTTGTTGGAAGATAATTATCCTTTCTGTCTTTGTCGACCGCTCAGCCAGTTTCCTATCACTTGACCGTAGATGCGCCATGCTGCCGTAATGCGCCTAAGAAAGAAATAGTTAGGCCCAGCATGTCCGTCTTCGGCTGCAGAAAAGAAAATAATTATAAATCTATTGACATTTTATTTTTGCCATTGATGTTTTAAGCACGAAGAAAAGTATGACTGAAAAGCTTGTTATGAATAAATCGAACTAACACTTCAGATAATAATAATAATAATAATAATAATAATAATTATTAGCAACGCAGAAAACATGGAATAATGTCAATAGTCAATAAGAAGAGAATAGCTTAACAACAAGAGCAGCACCATAAGCAACAATAATTACAGACAAAGACATCCATAACAACTGCAGCAGCGACAACAAGAACAGACATGCATGATTATCAGCAAGGTGAACAAGCCCAGGTGATGGCTAATTCAATCAAAGGGGACAAGTGAATTCTTCCTAAAGAGTAAGAAACTACACGTCAGTTGGTTGTGTAGTTGATTGCTTCTTCTCGATATTTATACATGTTGCAGGGCGGTTTCAGAGAGAGAGAGAGAGAGAGAGAGAGAGACCCCGAGAGAGAGAGAGAGAGAGAGAGGGAGGAGAGCGAGAGAGAGAGAGAGAGAGAGAGAGGGGGGGGGGGGGAGAGAGGGAGAGAAAACTTGAAAACTTGAAAATTTTAACTTTATTTTTCAAGGATAAAGAGAGAGAGAGAGAGAGAGAGAGAGAGAGAGATAGAGAGAGAGAGAGAGAGAGAGAGAGAGAGAGAGAGAGAGAGGAGAGAGAGAGAGACCGACAGACAGACAGAGAGTAGCATAGAGAGACACAGACACAGACATACATAGGGCGTCAAGGAGAGATGGAGATAGAGACAGAGAGAGAGAGAGACCGAGAGAGACCAGAAATAAGAGACATAGAGAGACAGAGAGGGACAAAGACACAGAGATAAATGAAATACGAGAGGAGAGAGAGAGAAGAGAGAGAGAGAGAGAGAGAGAGAGAGAGAGAGAGAGAGAGAGAGAGAGAGAGAGAGAGAGGCAGAGAGAGAGAGAGAGAGAGAGAGAGAATAGAAAAGAGAGAGAGGAGAGAGAGAGGAGAGGAGAGAGAGAGAGAGAGAGACAGACAGAGCAGAAGAGGCAGACAGAGAGAAGAGACGAGAGAGAGAGAGAGGGGACAGATAGGAATAAAGACAGATGGAGAGGGAGAAAGATGTAGAGAGAGAGAGAGAGAGAGGTATGCACAGGAAGGCATACATAGACAGATAAACAGAGAGAGAGATACGGGGAGGACCAATTGACCTGAAACACAGAGAGTAGAGAGAAAGAGGGGGGGGCAGAGACACTGAACACTTAAAACTTTGTTAACAAGGACTAGAGAGAGAGAAAGATAGAGATAGGGATAGGACCCTTATACATTTTTTTCCCCCACAGATTTCTTTTTTTTCCTTGACAAGAGAGAGACGATGGTCCCCCCCATCCCTTTTTTTTTCACCTGGACTTTTTAGAGGGCATTGTCCCCCCCCCCCTTTCCGTTCTGTCCCCCCTGCCTGGGCCAAAAAAAAACTTCCAATCCTTTTCCACTCCTCTTCCACCTCTTTTTTCCCCTTTTCCTTTTTCCCTGTCCACCCTTTTCCCCCCTTTCCATTTTTTATTTTCCCGCGTTCGTTTCCTTACAGTTTTTCCCATCCTCTCCCTCGTTCTGCTTTTAAAAAAGGCCATGGTTTCCTTTTTTTCTCGTTTTTTCTGTTTCCCCTGCAACTGTAAACCTTCAATCCCTTCCCACCTCCTTCCCTTTTTTCCCCTTTTCCTTCCCTTCCCCTTCCAATTTTTATTTTTTTCCTTCCTTTCTCTTTTATGTCTTACAGGAAAGCGGAATAAGCCCCCAAAAGCTGGCTTTTTTTTCCATCCGGCCCTCAGAACAAAAAGAAAAGAAATTAAGAAACACAAATAGATACAAATTGAACTATATTTAATCTTTAGTTAGATCAGTTAGTCTTAATCATTAACATAATGTTTATGATTTATATAATTAACATAATGTCTATGATTTATATAATTAACATAATATTTATAATAACTAATAAAATGAACATACTGTTTATAATAACTAATATAATGAACATAATGTTTATAATAACTAATATAATGTAATATATGTTTTGTGTTATCTTTTTAATGTACTTGTCTGTTGTTTGTTTGTCTCATGACAGCAGCCCAATTTCCTTTTATGCACTGTTTTAATAAAAGGACAATAAATGATTTGATTGATTGATTGATTGATTGATTAATTGATTAAAGAGAGACAGAGACAGAGAGAGGGATGTCCAAATAAAAGAGAGACAGAGATAGACAGACAGAGAGAGAGAGAGACCCACAGAGAGGAGAGAGAGAAAGAGAGAGAGAGAGAGAGAGAGAGAGACAGAATAAAGAGAGAGACAGAGAGACAGCGAGAGATAGACAGAGAGAGAGAGAGATGAGGGAGAGAGAGAGCGGAGAGAGAGAGAGCTGAGAGAGAGAGAGAGAGAGAGAGACGTCAAGATAGAGAGAGACAGAGAGAGAGACAGAGGAGAGGACAGAGAGAAGAGAGAGAGAGAGAGAGAGAGAGGACGCCTTGCCTGAGAGAGAGATGAGAGAGAGGTCTGAGAGAGAGAACGAGATGAGATGAGAGAGAGAGAGAGAGAGACAGGAGAGATGAGAGAGGAGAAGAGAGAGGAGAGAGAGAGAGACGAGAGAAAAGAGAGAGAGAGAAGTTGGAAAGACGGGGTTAACGGGTTAAAGCTAAGCTTTCTAAGAGAGAGAGGGGATTAGGCCCCTGACCCAGCGTTACAAAAACACAGCTGATTGTCTTCTTCAAGGCGGGGAGCGAGAGAAGGAGAGAGTAGAGGGCGTGCGAAGAGGGACCTCGAGAAGTTCGATGAGGAGGAGATAAGAGAGGAGGGGCGAGAAGAGTGAGACGAGGAGAGGATTTTTCGAGGGAAGGCGAGGAGAGAGTGGGAGCGGAGGACGAGGAGAGAGACGAGACAGGACAGACAGACAGACAGACAGATCGACAGACAGACAGGGACAGACCGACAGACAGACAGACAGACAGACAGACAGGACAGAAAGAGAAAAAACCAAAATGACCATCGTCAACAAATTCAGTGGATAAAAGCATTTTGGGAGAAAGAGAGGGGTTTTTTTTTTTTTTCTGTGGTTTGTGAAAGAAAGAAGGACAAGGTCTCTGGGAGGGAAGGATGGAAGGAAGGAATGGAGGACGGAGAGACACAAAGCAGTTATGAGTTATGACAGCCTGCAATTGCCATCTTCAAGCCTCTGCACTTAAGGAACTCGAGTGAAACAAATTGACGATTGAAAAGCTGGTGATGAGCTGAGGCTTGTAAGTACTGTATGTTCTTCTTCTTCTTTTCTTCTTTTTCTTTCTTTCTTATTCTTCTTCTTTCTTCTTTCTCTTCTTCTTCTTCTTCTTCTTTAAAAGCTCCTCCCCCACCCCCCTTTTTTTTTCCCCACCCCGAGCCCAATTTAAAACGCTCCCCCTCCTCTTCTTCTTCCGTTTTCCTTCTTCGTTTTCATTCTTTCTTCTTTCTTTTTCTTCTCTTCCTTCTCTTCTTCCTTTTTTGTGGGGGGGGTAAAGTTTAAAGAGATGTGCCAACACCCCCTGCATTTCTCGGTTAATTCCATTTTTCCGTTTTTGCCTTTTTTTTCTTCTCCTCCTCTCCACCTCCTTCTTTTTCTTTTTCTTCTTCGTCTTCTTTTTCGTCGTCGTTGTCGTTGTCATCTTCGTCGTCGTCGTCGTCCCGTTCGTACTTCTTCTTTTCCTCTTCTTCTTCTTCTTCTTCTTCTTCTTCTTCTTCTTCTTCTTCTTCTTCTTCTTCTTCTTCTTCTTCTTCCTTCTTCTTCTCCTCCTCCTCCTCCTTCTTCTCCTCCTCCTTCTTCCACATTTCACATAGTGATACCATGCAGCAAACACTTACTTTTGTTTTCTGTTTTAACCCTTTCTGTCCGTAATACGAAGGGTTCGGCCATGGTCTTGCCAGCCCTAAAGGGACGCAACTGGCAGCTTTAGCACTTCTTGTCGGATCTAGTTATGGAAATGCGTCGTGGTCGGAAGTTGTTGAAACCAAATAATGAGCAGAAGGAAATGTCGGTTATGAAGTGGAATCGTTGAAAGTTTCTGGTATTGCGTTGGTGTGTTTGTTTGTTTGCTTATTGATTGTCTTGGTTCTTGGTGATGCTGCTAAAGTGGTGGTTCTTGTTTGTGTTGTTTTTTGGAATTGCTGTCATTGTTTTTATGTTTTCTTAATTTTGCTGTTGTTTGCCTTATTCTTAATCTATCTCCTGGTACGATAACTCACTTAGAATGTGTGTGTGTGTGTGTGTGTGTGTGTGTGGTGTGTGTGTGTGTGTGTGTGTGTTTGTGTGTGTGTGTGGTGTGTTGTGTGTGGTGTGCAAAAGTTGTGACGGTGTGTCTGTCCGTGTGCATGTATGTGTGTGTTGTGTCTGTGTCGGGAGAAAGAGCAAAAGGAGGGAGAGAAGTGAAGTCGAGAGAGAGAGAGAGACGAG
>CM065687.1:4176007-4183507 GCA_017654935.2 Phymorhynchus buccinoides
ACACACACACACACACACACACACACACACGCACACACACACACACACACACACACACATACACACACACAAGGACACACACACACATATATACACACGGACACACACACACACATACAAGGAAATGGAAACGTAGCCTACATAACATATTTTGGTAAGTAAATGTGATGTTTTAAATGTTTCGTTGTTGATGTTGATGTATATATTGTACATAATATGCTATTCGCCCAGTCCCCATACTTTTTCCTGTTTTTGTGTGTGGAATATTTGTTTGTTTCTTTAATTAATTGTTTACTTGTATATTTCCTTTTCTTGTTCGCGACTTTGGAATGTTTAGTTCTTTATTTTTTCTTTACATCATTTTTTATGGATGGCTTGTTGAAAAAAAGCATGTTTTGCTTATACAATGTTCCCATTTGGAAATACAATTTTAACTTGACTTGACTTGACTTGACAAGGACACACATGCATACACACAAACGCATGTGCGAGCGCTGCATCAACGTACCTCCTTCTCTGTCACGCCTGATTAGACAAGATGACGCTAGGAGCGAGGAGAAAAAAGGGCACAACTTGGAAACTTCACTGGCAAACCACAGCCATTAATGTGAATGGCTTCCCACGTGCGATGTGTCCCCTCCTCTGTTATGTCCCCTTCATTGTGACCCCGTCTATGTGTGTCCCCCGTCATTGTGACCCCGTCTATGTGTGTCGCCGTCTGTGTGTGTCCCCCGTCATTGTGACCCCGTCTATGTGTGTCGCCGTCTGTGTGTTTCCTTGTCTGTACAATTATGTCCCCGTCTCTGTGCGTCCCCGTATTTGGGTGTATCCGTCACATTCTGTCACAATCTCTATGTATCACCGCTTCTTTTAAAAAGTAATATGTCCCTGTCTCTATGTGTTCCCGTCTCTATGTGTCAACGTCATTGTGTCCCCGTGTCTGTAATGTATCCTCGTCTCTATGTCCCCATCTCTATGTGTTTCCGTGTCTATATTTTGCCATCTCTATGTGTCTCAACGGATTAGAGTAAGTGTTTGGGATAGAATTAGGGGCTAGGGCTCGCACTATGACAAATTTCCTTATAATCAAAAAAAATATTATTTTATAATGATGGCAATAAAACGATTTATTGATCGTGTGGGTTAGGGATAGGGTTAGGGTTATGATAAACAAAAAGACTATGAGATATAAGTCAGGAACACATAGAGATGGGCACACATAGAGGCGGGGACGCATGAAGACGTGGACGCATAAAGATGGGGACACATAGAGACGGGGACACATAGAGATCAGGGCACATAGAGACGGGGACATATAGAGACGGGGACACATAGAGACGGGGACATATAGAGACGGGGACACATTGAGGCATGAACACATAAAGATGGGGACATACAGAGACGGGGACACATAGAGACGGGGACACAATGCTACATAATTGCTTCCTAGGACAGTCAGAGTTATAGTTCGTGTTGGGGCAGGGCAATGGAACGAACCAGGGGATAGTTTCACTGGAGGTCGCTCACCGCGCGCATTACGCTTGCTCCGAAAGTGTTCCAAGAAACTCCAATAGCGTTAGCTAAGTTCGTATAACTCTAAAGCTTACTTTTCGCTTCCGGAAAAAACAAAAGGGTTGCTATCAAAAGGGAGGTAAATCATACCGCTATGTCAGCTTGTACATTTCGATTTCATTCACGTCTATTCGTGTCCACAATTTTATATCATCTATCATGATGAAATTTTTTAAAGAAAAAGCACTCAAAAACATGTGTTTTTGTTTAATTTGCTAAAATCAGCCTGTATGTTTTCGTGATAGAATAAAGAATACTTGTCTGTGTCAAGCTACGTTCTCGCAAGAACTTAAAAAGCCAGAAGTAAAAACAAAGTTGTATATTTCCCATGATTCCACGCACAGTTTGCCGCGATCTACCCCACCAGTAGTATGAGCGCTAACGTTCGCGAACAATCGGTAAACGAATGTTTTTTTAGGACCGTTTTTGCCGAATTGAGCGAACAGCCACGAGCGTTCCTGTTCCCTCTTGTGAAACGGTCCCTGGACTAGCCATTTCACAATGGAAGACATCAATGACCATCAGCCTGAGTTGTCTTCCCAGGTCGGGGGAAAATACTTGCTCCAGTTGTTTCCTTTTCTTTTTAGTTGACCTCTGGCGGAAGCGCAAGATGGCTCGTCACCGGAAGGAAGCTGCTAGTGACAGCTCCGCAGTGAATGGGAAAACATGGACGTGATTGGATAAAATAAAAGAAAGAGTTGTGGATTTCGGGTTGGAAGGAAGGAAGTGGTAACGTTTGCCCTTGTGTTGTTGTTGTTGTTTCTTTCCATAATTATTTGTTTCTTTTATTTAATCTCTTTCTCCTTCTGTCTCAATCTCCTTCTGTATGTCTCTCTCTCTCTCTCTCTCTCTCTCTCTCTCTCTCTCTCTCTCTCTCTCTCTCTCTCTCTCTCTCTCTCTCTCTCTCTCTCTCTCTCTCTCTCTCTCTCTCTCTCTGATTTTCCCATCTTCTTCTTCCGATTTCCTACCTATTCACCACCACAACTAACTGCCAAGTTCAGTGGAATCCTCCTGTTATCGGCTTCCATCGTGGCTAACTTTAGTACTCATTCCACAGTTGCAAGAACATAAACTGAATCTCGAACTGCATGGGATAGCCAGACTATTGTGTAAGACAATAGGAAAAGCCTGTAAACCCCAACCTTTTTGCCACTTCTTTTTTTGTGCCATTCCCAAAGTGGTATTTATCAGGTCGCCGTTTGGAAGGCAATATGGTACCATATCCCGCCATATCCCGCTGCAATGACCAAGAAAGCAACAGTTTGGAGAGTATCAAAAAGTTTGAATGGAAGTTGAGCAAATGGGTATCTGGATGTGAATGGAGAAGATGGAAGATAAGGCTACTGTAGGAAAGTGGTATTTGATATTGGGTACTTATTGGGTACTGTATAACCACAGAGCCGTCTCTGTGAAATTCGGGCTGCTCCCACCTGGAGAGCGCGTCCCAGCCAGAGGCGTGCCACCCACGTTTTGTTGTTGCGGTTTTTGTGTGACTGATGAGGAAGGAAAGGGGAGGGGGGTTGAATGTTGACCAAAATGAATGACAACCTTTTCGTTGCCACTGGGTTTAACGTGCACTAAGTGCATGGGTACACGGTCTCATCCGAAAGACTCCAGGTTCAGACCGTAAGGCCTAGTGCAGAGTGAGATGGAACATCCCCTGTGCCCAGGTTCGAACTCGGGTTTATTGTATGCGAGGCAAACGCGTTGCCTCTGTGCCACTCTACGCCTTCTTCCATTACCCGTGCATTAAACGACAACACAAATACTAGTGTGATATGCATAGTGTGATATGCATAGTGTGATATGCATGCTTCTGTGTTGGCTATTGTATGTCAAATTCGTTGCGGGGGAAAGACGTGCAAATACTAGTGTGATATGCATGCTTCTGTGTTGGCTATTGTATGTCAAATTCGTTGCGGGGGAAAGACGTGCAAATACTAGTGTGATATGCATGCTTCTGTGTTGGCTATTGTATGTCAAATTCGTTGAGGGGAAAAGGACGTGCAAATAATTGTTTGTGTTTTCTTGTCATGTTTCGTGTTGTCTTGTAAATAGCTCTTAGCTACGATTAGTACCGGTAGCTCTGTAATTAGGCACCCGTGTACATTTTTATTACACTGTTTATCGTTCATTTGTTTCATTTGAAGGTGCGGATCATTCAAGATTGTATACTCTTTTTTACTTGAAATGTCCAGAGCGATTAACAACGCTTTTTAAAAAATGACAACACTTATCAGAATAATGACAACACTTCTCAAGATAATGACAACACTTTTCAAAATAATGACAACACTTCTCTAAATATTGACAACACTTTTCAAAATAATGACAACACTTCTCAGAATAATGACAACACTTCTCTAAATATTGACAACACTTCTCAAAATCAAATAATGACAACACTTTTCAAATTAATGACAACACTTCTCAAAATAATGACAACACTTCTCAAAATAATGACAACACTTCTCAAAATAATGACAACACTTCTCCAAAATAATGACATCGCTTCTCAAAATATTGACAACACTTATCAAAATAAAGACAACACGTCTCAAAATAATGACATTTCTCAAAATCATATAATGACAACACTTATGAAATTAATGACAACACTTCTCAAAATATTGACAATACTTCTCAAAATAATAACAACACTTCTCAAAATAATAACAACACTTCTCAAAATATTGACAACACTTCTCAAAACAATAACAACACTTCTCAAAATATTGACAACACTTCTCAAAATGATAACAACACTTCTCAAAATAATAACAACACTTCTCAAAATAACGGCAACACTTCTAAAAAATACTGGAAAGGGGAGGCAACCAGAAACGACGCTCATAAAATCAAGACAGGGTGGGGTGGGAGGGGGTGGGTGGGTGTGCAGGAGATGGGAACAGGGGCGCGGTTTGAATCCCTAAGGAGACAGACTTTGGGTATCTGGGCTGCGTTTGATTTGACCGAGTTTGACGTGTAATTAAACAAATGATGTCACGGCCAAAAGTCACGACCGCCCGTCAGGAATCATCGTGATAGCCTCCCTTTCGTGATGATGACACCAGTCAGAATTACTTCCCTTCCGCTTTCCTCCCTTTTTTTTTAAACACCACCGGGCCCCCTATCCCCTATCCCTCTTTCTTTCTGGGAGAGGTACGGGGTTTTTTAAGACTTTGAGGATATGGAAAGTTGGTGATGCCGGGAATATAAAGGTGGTGGTTAGAATTGAAGAACGAAATTTAGAGGGGTGGGGGGGGGTGGGGGTGGGGGGGGGTTAATCAGGAGTAGTTCTTGATATCTCCTGTTGGGTCCATACCGTTATGCCACAACCTGGCCTCTTCTTATGTGTGTGTGTGTGTGTGTGTGTGTGTGTGTGTGTGTGTGTGTGTGTGTGTGTTGCTATACTTTATCACATTCACTTTCACATTAGTTAGATGCTGATCGAATGAATGTGTATGTTAGCCCAGTTGCGTGTGAATCAGTGAATGTGAGCGCCTTGAGTGTAATTCTGAAGAAAGGTGCTATATAAACACTATGTATTATTATTATTACTTATGTCCACGCGACTAGTGACTTAAAGACACATAGGTAACTCTCTCTCTCTCTCTCGTCTCTCTCTCTCTCTCTCTCTCTCTCTCTCTCTCTCTCTCTCTCTCTCTCTCTCTCTCTCTCTCTCTCTCTCTCTCTCTCTCTCTCTCTCTCTCTCTCTCTCTCTCTCTCTCTCTCTCTCTCTCTCTCTCTCTCTGTCTCTCTCTCTCTCTCTCTCTCTCTCTCTCTCTCTCTCTCTCTCTCTCTCTCTCTCTCTCTCTCTCTCTCTCTCTCTCTCTCTCTCTCTCTCTCTCTCTCTCTCTCTCTCTCTCTCTCTCCCGTATTCTTCCCTATGTCCATTTCTTCCTTTCTAGCTTTTTCTTGAGATTCTTCGATAGTGCAAAATGCAAGTGGAGACCTTATTATGATCTGACATCGATAAACCGTCGCCTAGACAGCGCTAGTGCGGGATCTGCCTCAGACTGCACCGTTAATGAATAATGCAATACGCCTAAAACGTGTAATAAACCACGCACACACATGCATGCATCCACAACACACACAAGGACACAGACACAGACAGACAGACAGACAGACACACACACACACACGCAAGCACGCACGCACGCAGACACAGACACACACACACGCGCACACGCACACGCACACACACACACACACACGCACACGCAAGCACGCGCGCACGCACACACGCACACGCACACGCATACACAGGCAAAAAGGGAAAGTAACCGAGATAATTTCAAATATGGCTAATGCACAAGTGAAAAAGAGACAGAAATTGAGAATGACAGAGCGTAAGAGAAGAAATAAAAGGCGCGTGGGGGAGGGTGTGTGTGTCGTGATGGAGGGAAATAGGAAGGGGGGGGGGGGGGTAGCTAGTGGGATGAGGGTCATTGACTGATGAACTTAGATGGACTGTCAGATAGTCATTCAAATTAAAACAACAAAATCTTTATGATATCAGAATTAAATGACACGTCATTAAACGCGAAATTACAAAAAACATCTGAAATGCTGTCAAAGTTGATTCGTCATCATGCCCCCGACCAATGTTTGGATCATCTGGGAAGAGTTGGGTTTAAAACAATGCACACATTTCCCAGGCCATGTGGCCATAATGGGCTAAGTGCGTATGTGTCCATGTTTCCGTTTTCATTGATCTCCCTGCTGCATTCAGCCGACACTTTCATATTTCGGTGGAGCTCATAGGGAACATTATTTTGTAAGATTTTTTTTTTTTTTTTTTTTTGGGGGGGGAGCAGGAGAATGGATCGACAAGGCAGAAACATAGTCGATGTCAGCATGCAAAAGGAAAGAAGCAGAGTGAAAGACAGTGACAGGCTAAAGGAACTTACAAGCACATATCTTCCAGAAGGTGAGGGAACTATTCCCATGGGGGCGCGCGCACTAAATTGGGCAGTCTGGGGAGTGCCTTTAGAACTATCGGGCACGTCCCGTGTGTGTGTTTCTGTCTCTGTGTCTGTGTCCGTGTGTCTGTGTGCGTGGGAGCGCGCGTGCATGCGTGCGTTCCGCGTGTGTCAGCGTTCATATTTGTTTGTACCAAAAACAAATATGTTCACCTTTTTCTCTAGTTTCCTTGTTTAACATTTTGTGTGCTCGATTCCCGAAGGCTTCCCTTTCTATCTGGTGTGTACTCCGTCAACTATGTGCTGGTGTGATCTCCCTTCTGTGGGTGTGAGTTGAATTACGTACTGACACTTCCTTCCATTTAGTTCTGGTCATATTGCCTCGTTTTCCCCTTTATCTTCTTCATCGATCGATCAGACAGTTTCCTGTCAATTATGAGCGCAGATGCGTCACGCTGCCGTTATGCCTCTAACTAAAAAATAGTTTGGCCCAGCAAGTCCGACTTCGGCTGGAGGAAAATTAATGTTTTCGAAAGTGTTTCGTGAAAAAAGGCAGCAGAATGGACCGGTAAGGCAGAAAGATAGTAGATGACAGTAAGCAAAGGGAAAAGGCAGAGTCAAAGAGAGTGATAGATTAGAGGAAGTTACAAGCACAGAACTTCCAGAAGGTGGGAGAACTATTTATACAAAAGACCCCCCGGTATCCCCACGGGGGGCCTGTTTGTTTTTATTTGATATTATCTGTTTCCATTGTCTTGTGTCACACACCCCCCCCTACTCACGCCACTTCTTATTGAAACGGTGTGTGTGCGTGTGCGTGCGTGTGCGTGCGTGCGTGCGTGCGTGTGTGCGTGTGTGTGTGTGTGTGGTCTCTTTCTCTCTGTCGATCTGTCTGTCTCTGTTTCAGTCTCTGTCTCTGTTTCTGTATCTCTCTCTCTCTCTCTCTCTCTCTCTCTCTCTCTCTCTCTCTCTCTCTCTCTCTCTCTCTCTCTCTCTCTCT
>CM065687.1:4188507-4213507 GCA_017654935.2 Phymorhynchus buccinoides
TTCTTCTTCTTCTTCTTCTTCTTCTTCTTCTTCTTCTTCTTCTTTCCATAAGTATCCTCCTTCAACATTGTGAAGATTATGATGCTATAACAGGGGGCTTCCGTAAACATAGAGTTCAGGGAGCAGACACACTGCATTCGATTAGATCCCATATGCGATCCGATTGTGACCATGTCTGTGAGACACGGCACAGACATGGTTCACGTGAATTCTACTGTTTTCGTTCGCTATGCTTCATGTAGACTGTAATACACGAATCAAATGAAATGGCCGATACAAAAATAAGATATTAATTCAAAAAATAAGATATTGATTCAAAAATAAGATATTGATTCAGAAATAAGATATTGAATCAAAAATAAATTATTGATTAAAAAATAAAATATTTCTATCAGATTCGTGTACAGGGGGGGGGGGGATGACAAAAATATTAATGTAGTGAACAAAACTAGTAAGACTTCATCAGATTTATGTATTTAAGTAGACAGTAGAATTTCACGTCAATCGTGCCTCACAGATGTCAGAATCGGATCGTAGTAAATCGAATCGTATGCAGTGTAGCCGGCCCTTTACGGGTGGATGAAGAGGTGGGGGTTGGGGGGGGGGGGGAGATGGGGAAGGTTGACATGGTGGTAACTGATGCGTGGGACATCTCGTATAAAGGACTCCCCCGTGGGGATACCGGGGGTCTTTTGTACAAATAGTTCCCCCACCTTCTGGAAGTTCTGTGCTTGTACCTTCCTCTAATCTGTCACTCTCTTTGACTCTGCCTTTTCCCTTTGCTTACTGTCATCTGCTATCTGTCTATCTTACTGGTCCATTCTCCTGCCTTTTTTCTATGCATTCTTACAAAGATTTCTTCAGCCGAAGTCGGACATGCTGGTCCTAACTATTCTTAGTTAGGCGCATAACGGCAGCATGACGCATCTACGCTCTTATGACAGGAAACTGTCTGAGCGAACGAAGAAGAAGACGTATAAAGGACAGCCATTATTTGGGGTGGAGGGATGAGGGAGATGGGGGCAACTATAGACACTCCTTTGATCATCCAGAACTAGTCTACCCAGCTGGGAACATGCCGTAAATAATGTTTACATACAAATACAACAAACACATACATATTGAATTTATTATTATTCCATGTGCCACGGAGTTCGTACAGTTGATCAGACTACTAAGTTGCCCGCTGTTTCGCCCGTGGTTGAGATGACTTCTCTATTCCAACTGTCTAACTGTCGATTCAGTGGATTTCAAGGTCGCCCTCACGTGGCAAATGTCCTAATCTGTCCTCTTTTTTTTGAAGAATTACTGGAATGGTGAAGCTGCATATCTATAAATATGTTATAACTAAGACAAAGTTTGTGCGCGCGTGCGTGTCTGTGTCTGTGACTCTGTTGACCAGAGGGCCCTAGGATCCTCACATTAGGCACGCGGGTAGGTATTTAGGATAGGCCAAATTCGAACATGAAGGTCAGAAATCAAGGTCACTGGAGCCGGGAACATGTGCCGCATGGTTGGTAGCATAGCATCTTAACGCTCTAGTATGTTGTAAAGTTGTGTTTCACTCTTTCTCTCACAGCCCATAGAAAGACTTCACTTCAACGGCCCTGGCTTTCACTACCTGGTGAAGTGGAGGCGGAAGGGCAGCCTGGCCTGGGAGACGGCCTCTGTGGAGGACCCCGAGCAGACCCAGTTCCTGCAGGAGGTCCCCGACGTGTACGGGCTGTACGAGGTGCAGGTGAAGGCCCAGAACGACATGGGCCACAGCCACCAGCCGGCCTTCGTCTACATTGGCAGGTCCGGGGAATCCGGTGAGGGCTTTGGGAGAGTTGAGTTTGAAGCATTGCAGCGTTATTCAGAACAGTCAGTAACATTGTGTAGATCTACAATACCAGTGTTATTCAGAACAGTCAGTAACATTGTGTAGACCTACAATACCAGCGTTATTCAGAAGTCAGTAGCATTGTGTAGACCTACAATACCAGTGTTATTCAGAACAGTCAGTAACATTGTGTAGGCCTACAATACCAGTGTTATTCAGAACAGTCAGTAACATTGTGTAGGCCTACAATACCAGTGTTATTCAGAACAGTCAGTAGCATTGTGTAGACCTACAATACCAACGTTATTCAGAACAGACAGTAGCATTAGGTAGGCCTACAATACCAGTGTTATTCAGTACAGTCAGTAACATTGTGTAGACCTACAATACCAGTGTTATTCAGTACAGTCAGTAGCATTGCGTAGACCTACAATACCAGTGTTATTCAGTACAGTCAGTAGCATTGTGTAGGCCTACAATACCAGTGTTATTCAGTACAGTCAGTAGCATTGTGTAGGCCTACAATACCAGTGTTATTCAGAACAGTCAGTAACATTGTGTAGACCTACAATACCAGTGTTATTCAGAACAGTCAGTAACATTGTGTAGACCTAGCTACAATGGCAGTGTCATTCAGAACAGTCAGTAACATTGTGTAGACCTACAATACCAGCGTTATTCAGAACAGTCAGTAACATTGTGTAGACCTACAATACCAGTGTTATTCAGAACAGTCAGTAACATTGTGTAGACCTACAATACCAGTGTTATTCAGAACAGTCAGTAACATTGTGTAGACCCTACAATACCAGTGTTATTCAGAACAGTCAGTAACATTGTGTAGACCTACAATACCAGCGTTATTCAGAACAGTCAGTAACATTGTGTAGACCTACAATACCAGTGTTATTCAGAACAGTCAGTAACATTGTGTAGACCTACAATACCAGTGTTATTCAGAACAGTCAGTAACATTGTGTAGACCTACAATACCAGTGTTATTCAGAACAGTCAGTAACATTGTGTAGACCTACAATACCAGTGTTATTCAGAACAGTCAGTAACATTGTGTAGACCTACAATACCAGTGTTATTCAGAACAGTCAGTAACATTGTGTAGACCTACAATACCAGCGTTATTCAGAACAGTCAGTAACATTGTGTAGCCTACAATACCAGTGTTATTCAGAACAGTCAGTAACATTGTGTAGACCTACAATACCAGTGTTATTCAGAACAGTCAGTAACATTGTGTAGGCCTACAATACCAGTGTTATTCAGTACAGTCAGTAGCATTGTGTAGGCCTACAATACCAGTGTTATTCAGAACAGTCAGTAACATTGTGTAGACCTACAATACCAGTGTTATTCAGAATAGTCAGTAACATTGTGTAGACCTACAATACCAGCGTTATTCAGAACAGTCAGTAACATTGTGTAGCCTACAATACCAGTGTTATTCAGAACAGTCAGTAACATTGTGTAGACCTACAATACCAGTGTTATTCAGAACAGTCAGTAACATTGTGTAGACCTACAATACCAGTGTTATTCAGAACAGTCAGTAACATTGTGTAGGCCTACAATACCAGTGTTATTCAGAACAGTCAGTAACATTGTGTAGACCTACAATACCAGCGTTATTCAGAACAGTCAGTAACATTGTGTAGACCTACAATACCAGTGTTATTCAGAACAGTCAGTAACATTGTGTAGACCTACAATACCAGTGTTATTCAGAACAGTCAGTAACATTGTGTAGGCCTACAATACCAGTGTTATTCAGAACAGTCAGTAACATTGTGTAGACCTACAATACCAGTGTTATTCAGAACAGTCAGTAACATTGTGTAGGCCTACAATACCAGTGTTATTCAGAACAGTCAGTAACATTGTGTAGACCTACAATACCAGCGTTATTCAGAACAGTCAGTAACATTGTGTAGACCTACAATACCAGTGTTATTCAGAACAGTCAGTAACATTGTGTAGACCTACAATACCAGTGGTATTCAGAACAGTCAGTAACATTGTGTAGACCTACAATACCAGTGTTATTCAGAACAGTCAGTAACATTGTGTAGACCTACAATACCAGTGTTATTCAGTACAGTCAGTAACATTGTGTAGGCCTACAATACCAGTGTTATTCAGAACAGTCAGTAACATTGTGTAGACCTACAATACCAGTGTTATTCAGAACAGTCAGTAACATTGTGTAGGCCTACAATACCAGTGTTATTCAGAACAGTCAGTAACATTGTGTAGACCTACAATACCAGTGTTATTCAGAACAGTCAGTAACATTGTGTAGACCTACAATACCAGCGTTATTCAGAACAGTCAGTAACATTGTGTAGACCTACAATACCAGTGTTATTCAGAACAGTCAGTAACATTGTGTAGACCTACAATACCAGTGTTATTCAGAACAGTCAGTAACATTGTGTAGACCTACAATACCAGTGTTATTCAGAACAGTCAGTAACATTGTGTAGACCTACAATACCAGTGTTATTCAGAACAGTCAGTAACATTGTGTAGACCTACAATACCAGCGTTATTCAGAACAGTCAGTAACATTGTGTAGACCTACAATACCAGTGTTATTCAGTACAGTCAGTAACATTGTGTAGGCCTACAATACCAGCGTTATTCAGAACAGTCAGTAACATTGTGTAGCCTACAATACCAGTGTTATTCAGAACAGTCAGTAACATTGTGTAGGCCTACAATACCAGTGTTATTCAGAACAGACAGTAACATTGTGTAGACCTACAATACCAGTGTTATTCAGAACAGTCAGTAACATTGTGTAGACCTACAATACCAGCGTTATTCAGAACAGTCAGTAACATTGTGTAGGCCTACAATACCAGCGTTATTCAGAACAGTCAGTAACATTGTGTAGACCTACAATACCAGCGTTATTCAGAACAGTCAGTAACATTGTGTAGACCTACAATACCAGTGTTATTCAGAACAGTCAGTAACATTGTGTAGACCTACAATACCAGTGTTATTCAGAACAGTCAGTAACATTGTGTAGACCTACAATACCAGCGTTATTCAGAACAGTCAGTGCCATTGTGTAGACCTACAATACCAGTGTTATTATTCAGTAACATTGTGTAGACCTACAATACCAGCGTTATTCAGAACAGTCAGTGCCATTGTGTAGACCTACAATACCAGTGTTATTCAGTACAGTCAGTAACATTGTGTAGGCCTACAATACCAGCGTTATTCAGAACAGTCAGTAACATTGTGTAGCCTACAATACCAGTGTTATTCAGAACAATCAGTAACATTGTGTAGGCCTACAATACCAGTGTTATTCAGAACAGACAGTAACATTGTGTAGACCTACAATACCAGTGTTATTCAGAACAGTCAGTAACATTGTGTAGACCTACAATCCCAGCGTTATTCAGAACAGTCAGTAACATTGTGTAGGCCTACAATACCAGCGTTATTCAGAACAGTCAGTGCCATTGTGTAGACCTACAATACCAGTGTTATTCAGTACAGTCAGTAACATTGTGTAGACCTACATTACCCCGTTTTGTCATGCCTATTTAAGAATGTCTAAACACAAACTGATTTATAAGTTGTTGTTGTTGTTGTTGTTGTTGTTCGTTTACTCTGGCTAAAAGGCTACAGGGATCACCCGAACAGCGGACGCACTTGAACACTGTGGTGCAAGTGCATCATCACCGTTTGATTTATAAGTGAATTGCGACCATTTATTGCTGCTTTGTCGTTTGTTGTATGACTGTACATTACTTAGTTGATTAGTTTGCTCAGGGTGGAAAGGTAGGCCGTACGCCCACTCCCTGTCTTTAGCCATTGTGCCTGGGGCAGTGGGTGGATGCCTCCTGCCTCTCTGCTGGATTCTGGACGACCCCGCCTTCTCCACTAGTCTCTCCCCATGGGGATACCGGGGGGTCCTTCGTACAAAATAGTTCCCCTACTTTCTGGACGTTCTGTACTCGTAGCTTTCTCTTATCTGTCACTCTAGCTGTCCTTGACTCCGCCTCTTTCCTTTATTTTCCGTCATCTACTTGTCTTACCTTTCTGACTTATCAGCCCATTCGCCTGCTTTAAAAAAATGATTTTCTCCTTTGAGCTCCTCCGAAATCAGAATGCGTCGGCCGAATGCAGCGGGGAGACCTGTTTTAACTGAAAACCGAACTCATATGTACCTCGCCCTTTATGGCCATGTGGCCTGGGGACGCAGAAGAAGAAGAAGAAGAAGAAGAAGAAGAAGAGGAAGAAGAAGAAGAAGAAGAAGTAGAAGAAGAAGAGTGCCAATTACGAGTTCTTACACCTCAGGTTTGATTCTAGCATTCATAAGAAAATATTATGTACATAGCTGTCTATAACGTAATGATCTTCCCGACTCTGTGTCAACTCAGGTACTCAGAGCGGCTTCATGCTTGGTTAAAAAAGATGTAGCTTACGACGTGGAGCCAGCTTGTTATGCACGTACAAGAACTAAAAGGCAACATAGATATTGGCAGCAGTTGAAATTATATTCAGTTTAACCCTTTCAACGCTAGCCATTCCTCAGCCAAAATTTACCATTAAACTTACCCGGGTAGAGAAAAGATTTTGTCTGCAATATTGTGGAAATCCTCCGTGACATGCGTAAAATAGGGCCTGCCCTTACCTCCCAAAACATAATGTCACTGAATACCAGACCCTCATGTGATGCCTTTTAGCGACAAGGGTGTTAAATCATTGTGGTGCCAAGAGGCGACAGTGGCGTTGAAAGGGTTTTAATAAAAACGTATAACCAGCGTGTGCTTTGAAATTATTAGATCGAATGCAGCACTATTCGTACGAGTTGTAGTAGCACCATTAGTGTAATATCTCCTATACAAATGTAGCCCATGCACAAGGTGACACTATGCTAACTTAGTCAACTAACTGTAGTTGGGTGGTTTCCTTTGGATTGTTTCTTACTCTTTTCGTGCATGAACGTTTCACAGTCTCTAGTATTTTTCACTTTGAGGTGTGTCCTGGATTTCAGCTTGACAAAGATTCCGTGTTTTACTGAAAATAAATCATTCAGGGTTTTTGTTTCAACAAAACACACAAATTCATGCGATATAATTATGAAAAAAACATGTGTAAAATAATGAAAATCGATTGATTTTATGTAAAATAGAGAGCGTCAAAACTGGCTTGGATTTTGTGCGGTGTTTGTTCAGTTTAAGACGACCCCCCCCCCCCCACACACACACACACACACACACTCACACACACACACGCACACATACACTGTGTATTATTTTTGCTTTGTTTTATTTCCCAGAGCCCATCTTGAGTCCCAAGGATTTCCGACTGAACCCCAACCACCCCCCAAAGTCCAGCCAGGCCTACTTCATCTGGGAGGCCGTCAACACCTCCCTGAGCCTCGTCCATGGACAGTTCTGTGGATACAAGGTGAGCACCACACTCTGACACAATACTCTAGCATGATTGGGTTTTATTTCATAATGAAGATTGTGTTCTAGTGCTAGGTTAATGTGTGAAAGTTTCAGTGTTTCATTATTGTACATTGCTGCGCCTCAAGTCAACATGTTACCAAGATGATAAATAACAAAAGGAGGTAGGAGTTAGGTGGAGCCTTCGGACATTGGTTCTTCGTGGGCAGTTGAGAGGAGAACGGCACATTGGGACCAGGAAGGGATAGAGTCAGGGGGTGGGGGGGGGGGGGGGGGGGGGGGGGGAAGGGGGAGGGGACTGTCGAATGGGAAGGGTGAGCACAAATCAGTGTAGAGACAGAAAAAGGGTTGAATGGGGGTAGATCTATAGAAGCAAAAATGTACAGTAGTGAGTAAATGATTACATTTTGCAAAGTTTCTTAATCTGGCCGCTGTATTTAAACATCCTCGACTTCGTTTTTAAAATAGTTGATAGACAGGATTTTTCTTTCAAGATTTTACTATGTATGGATGAAGTCTTAGGCGGTCTTCCGCCTCTGTTAACCCACAAGGAATGGTGTGTATAAAATTAACTAGATGTATCTTCGCTTTCAAAAACAAATATATATATAAGGAAAGTGTTCTTGCCAATCCGAGGATCCAAGGTATGCACATGCAAACTAAAGAATAGTTGTAGCTACTGATCCGCTTTGAGTTCTAGCTATAGACGTGCGTTGTGTTGTTTGAGTGATCCTTCTGTTGTAAAAGATGAATGATCGGCGAATCCTTGCTTCTTGTTTAGTCTTACTTTGCTGCTGTAATACTTTGCTGTTCTGCCACTTTGCTTCCTCTGTTTCCTGTCCAGCTTCGCTACTGGAAGTCGGTGGAGGGTCGCCACAAGCAGAAGGAGGTGGAGTTCGTGCTGTCCCCGGGACAGAGGCACGGTCCTGACATGAGGGTGTCCGTCCTGGACCTCCCGGCATACACCGCTCTCAGGGCCCAGGTGGCCGTGATGAACACCCACTACACCGGACCTCCCTCACAGACCATCGACTTCTTCACGCCTGAAGGGAGTAAGTTATAGAGAGTAATGTCTGAGGGCTGTGATGAACACGCACTACACTGACCCCCCTCACAGACCATGGACTTCTTCACGCCTGAAGGGAGTAAGTTATAGAGAGTAATGTCTGAGGGCTGTGATGAACACGCACTACACTGACCCCCTTCACAGACCATCCACTACTTCACCCCTGAAGGCAGTAAGTTATATTCAATATTCAATTCAATACACCTTTATTCATCCTTGTGTGGAAATCACATTGTGCGATCACAGGCTCGATAAACAATACTAAAAACATTCAGATTACATCAATCGAAACACCACAGTTAAGACAATAAAATGCATACAACAGCATCAAGGAATTAAATAAAAGAGGGAGAGAATTTGATTAGAATTATGTGAAAAACTTGAAGAACGTACACTCATAAAAACTACTAATATTTACCTAAAATAGATGAACCAATTAAGATTAATATTAAGATTACAAGGCCATGCCAGGGCTGTCACCACGTTGAACTTTACCACAAATTAATGAACAATATAAATCAATCAATATAATATATACATAAGTATCACAAATTAAAAACAACAGCAGCAACAAAGCATAGCACCGAAGTCGGTTTATACCCCCCCCCCCCCCACACACACACACACACGCGCGTATAGAGAGTAATGTCTGAGGGCTGTGATGAACACGCACTACACCGGACCCCCCTCACAGACCATCGACTTCTTCACGCCTCGTTTAAATGATTTTTATTTATCAAAAAGCACATTACACACATGTTAAGCAAGCATAACGGCAACAACAAGCTTAAAGCTTATACTGTGCTAACGTACTATGCATGATTTTTGAATGGCGGCTAGCAAGTACAAGACTAAACAGGTTCATCTAAACATTATCAAAGAAACAATTGATAAAGATAGGTACATTTCAAATCCTTCGTGAAATATACACCAGGGACGGTATTCATGTCGAGATAGCATGAGACTTAGCATGATGCTAACTTAGAAGCTCTTCCAAAAGTCATATTAAATCCTATAGGACATTGGAAGAGCTTCTAAGTTAGCATCATGCTAAGTCTCATGCTATCTCAACGTGAATACCGTCCTAGGAAACCAACCTCACGCCTGAAGGGAGTAAGTTATAGATAGAAAATATGTGGTTCATTTATTATTATTATTCTGCCAATGATGTCCACCTGCCGTAACCGGCAATAACTGACGAATAGTGGGGTTCAAAGAAACATCGCTGCGTAGGGGGAAAAGCCTAGACAGATAGAAGAGCATGTAGGGCCATTAGGCACCCCAGCTAGTCCCAGAACACCTGGCCCCACACCAGGAAGAAGAAATCAAAAAACAAAAAAGAGAGAGAAGGAGAAGCGGTGGGAGGAGTGGGGGAGGAGAGGGGAGGAAAGGGGGAGGGAAGGAGGGGGGGGGGGGGGTCGGTGTGCGCTTATGCAGACAGCTTCAGCACCCTCGATATGAAGGAGCTGAGCGTGGGGGACTGGATGATTTCTGAGGTCAGGGAGTTCCAGTCTCGGATGATTTGGGGGAATAAGGAATTGTTTCTGTAGTCAGTTCTTGAGGGGATTCTTTGGAATTGTAGGTTGTGGTTGTGCCTTCTGCTGCTGGGGGGTAGAGGTTGGAGGGAGCTGTGTCGAGCTGCACCTGATGCAGGCTTGTCCATTCATCATTTTGTAGAACGTGCCAAGCCTGTTTGCACAGCGGCGTTCGGCCAGGTCAACCACTGCAGATGGTGGAGCATTGCGTTGACGCTAGATGCATTCCTGGGTCTATTCATTTGATCACCGACTTCTTAACCCCTGAAGAAGATAAGTAATTAATCAACAAAAAATATGGTCACATTGTTATTTTCAGGCTACTTTGTGGATTCGGCCAAAAGATGAACTCGGGCCTTGGCTGCATCGCAGCAGCTGTCATTGATGTCGTGTTCCGTTTTACCCACGATTTCATTAAGCGATGTCTCAGAGTCCAGGGACACAGTGCCAGATGTCCCTCTTAGGCCATCGATGTCTTTACTCCAATGTAAAACGGAGATTCGCCTCTAGGAATGTGCTTTCTTCTCACGATTGTATCACATCCATGGCGCAAGTGTAGAGTGGCACAGTGGTAGCGCGTTCGCCTCGTGTCAAGTAAACCCGAGTTCGAACCTGGGTACAGGGGATTTTTCCTCTCACTTTGCACTAGGCCTTACGGTCTGAACATGGAGTCTTTCGGATGAGACGATAAACCGAAGTCCCGTGTGTCCATGCACGAAGCATATATTAAACCCAGTGGCAACGAAAAAGTTGTCATTTGGTCCACATTTAACACCCACCCACCCCCTTCCTTCCTCACCAGTCACACAAAATTCGCATGCAAAATATTGTTTTTTAAATGGGTGTCGCGCCTCTGGCTGCGACGCGCTCTCCAAGTGGGAGCAACCCGAATTCCACAGAGAGACGCCTCTGTGACTATAAAGTACCTAATACCTAAGTCGGTGATCTTGGTGAATAATGTCAGCTTTACCCAGCAAAATAAGAGTGTGGAAAAAATATTCCCCCATCCAATAAAACTTTTGCTAAAAGAAATCATTTAACTTCCCGTGATGGTGCTTTGGTTGTGGGGATTATTGGTTTTAATCTGGACCTGGTTTATGTTCTCTTCTTTGTCCAGCACCCAGTTCTGTTCGGGAGCTCCACGTGGAGGCGTACGGGGTGGGCTACGTGCTGCTGAAATGGCTGCCCCCTGACCAACCTAACGGCATTCTGCAGGGATACGACATCGCCTATCAGCACAGTGAGTGGCCTCCATTCTCTGGCGTTAGATCTGGAAACACAAGGCCTCGGCGCCTTGGCATGAGGCTGTGTCAGACCAATTGACATAAGCTAGAACACCAAGGCTACATCGAAATGTTGTTATGTTCTGCATAGTTTTGCGGGGGTTGTCTTTAGCCATGACAAGCTCCTAGCATAACATCATCAGTCTAAAATCTTCCGAAGTCGGAATGTGGCTGCCTACGTGGTGGAGTAATCATAAACGTTCACACACGTAATGCTCTCATCCCCAGCTGGTGCTTTTGTACCACAGTGTGCTTCGGTTGTTGGGATGATCCCTGGAGTCTTTAAGCCAGAGTAAGACAACAACAACAGCAACACAAGGTCACGATGTAGCTTTTATTAATAAGTATCGCAATTGATCATTCCTTCATTATGGATTTAGGCACATGCTGAAGTCTCCAAGTTAGTGAAATGTTATCTCTGCATATATAGAGAGTGTGTGCATCGAAACTTTGAAACTAAATGAAATAACTAATACAGAGAGTGAAACACGAAAACATAAATAAGAGACTTATAGTAGAAAATAATGTTGAAAACCTCAGACCGATTTGCATGTAGTGACTGCGATTTTCAGAAAAAAACACAACCCTACTCAGAATGCTTATACTTTGAAAGTTTTTGGGGAGATTCTTTATGTGAGTAGGGGAAACAACAGTTTACTGATATTAGTGGCTTTTGGGTGAGGAATTTGCGAGAGGACTGCATTCAAAGGGACATAATTTTGTACAACACGGTCAGTTTGTAGAGTATCATTGCCTCCCTTTGTCCGTTTTGCATTCGACCCCAAGGAATGGGGGTTCGAATGGTATGGCTGACTAGTGGTAGTTAATTAAATATAGTTCCTTTTTTTCTATGTCCTTTTAGTTTTGAAGTACAACGACAGAGATATTTCATAAGATTGGATGTGTTGGTAAGCATAAATCATGTTACATTTTTGTTTATATTGGTCATTATTATTTAATGATACATTAAATATTTTTGAATAATTAGTTTGTGTAAGAGAGAGAGAGAGAGAGAGAGAGAGAGAGAGAGACAGAGAGAGAGAGAGAGACACAGATAGAGAGAGAGAGAGAGAGAGACAGAGAGAGAGAGAGAGAGAGAGAGAGAGACAGATAGAGAGACAGAGACAGAGAGAGAGAGACAGACAGAGAGAGGGAGAGACAGACAGACAGAGAGAGAGAGATAGTTCATCGATGCCTTCAACGATTACAATAGTAACCGATTGCTTTGTCTATGCTCACAGTTTCTGGACTGAAGGTGGGCAAGCTGAAGGGCCTGTCCCCTCAGATCAACAATCCTTCCACACTGGGGGCGCGGATCTCTGGACTCAAGTCGGACCATCAGTATCGATTCTACGTCTGGGCCAGAACTTCTGCCGGCAGGGGGGACTCTGCCTACACCGACATCAGAACACTGAGGGGGAAATGTATGTGTGTTTTGGTCTGTATCCTTGTCTATCCTTGTCTGTCTGTATGTATGTCTGTCTGTCTGTATGTATGTCTGTATCTCTGGTCTCAAGTCGGACCATCAGTACCGATTCTACGTCTGGGCCAGAACTTCTGCCGGCAGGGGGGACTCTGCCTACACCGACATCAGAACACTAAGGGGGAAATGTATGTGTGTTTTGGTCTGTATCCTTGTCTGTCTGTCTGTCTGTCTGTCTGTCTGTCTGTCTGTTTGTGTGTCTGTCTGTATGTATGTATGTCTGTATATCTGGACTGAAGTCGGACCATCAGTACAGATTCTACGTGTGGGCCAGGACTTCCGCTGGAAGAGGGGACTCTGCTTACACCGATATCAGAACATTGAGAGAGAAACGTAAGAGAGAGAGAGAGAGAGAGAGAGAGAGAGAGAGAGAGAGAGAGGTTGTGGGAGTAGGGTGATCTATTTGTGGGCGTGCGTGTGTGTGTGGCTGTGTATATGTCTGTATGAGTGCAAGCGTGCACGCTTGTGTGTGTGTGTTGTTCTTTAAATTAACGTCTTTTCACTTAAAAGTTATGTTAGACACAAAAAAAGTAGTGTGTGTCTGTGTGTGCGTGCATGCGTACATGCAAGCGTGTGTGTGTGTGTGTTTATATGCTTGCTTACGTATTTTTTCTAGTTTCTGATTTAACTCTAATCAGCCACTTTGTGGTGCATTCCGTGTTAACATCTGAGCGTAGTTGTTTGTCTTCTTATTTAACTGCCTGATTGGTGTTTGACGTGCAGTGTCCACCCCTCCCAAGCTGCTAGCTGCATAGTGTTTTGTTCTCTTCTTAATTAACTGACTGATTGGTGTTTGACGTGCAGTGTCCACCCCTCCCAAGCTGCTAGCTGCATAGTGTTTTGTTCTCTTCTTAATTAACTGACTGATTGGTGTTTGACGTGCAGTGCCCACCCCTCCCAAGCTCCTGGCAGCAGAAGTGGTCAACTCCAGTGTCAACCTGACCTGGCAGGCTGACCAGGCGCCGGACACACACTACCTGCTGGAATACAGACAGGATGGTCAGTTAGTTGAGGTTTTTTGTTGTCTGTTTGTCTATTTTATTTATAATAAATGTCTCGAATCCACGCTTTTCCAACAAAGCGTTTTGTACAGTAGTGAGCAGAGCCCTCCATTAAAAAAAATAAAAATAATAAACAACCACTGCACTCTGTAACACTTGGTTTAAGCAAGAATGTATTTAACACAAAAATTGCACAGTACAGTAGCAGCAGCACAATAACTCTGTAACTCTTAGATATTTGAGTAACACTGGGGCAGTGGGTGGATGCCTCGCGCCTCCATACGGGGAGTTGGACGACCCCGACCCCTTCAACGTGGGGATACCGGGGAGTATTTCGTAAAACTAGTTCCCCCACCTTCTGGAAGATCTGTGCTTGTAACTTCCTCTTGTCTATCACTCTCTTGGACTCTGCCTTTTCCCTTTGCTTTCTATCATCTACTATCTTTCTGCGTTACTGGCACATTCTCTTGCCGTTGTTTCCAAAACCATCTTCCTATCTTTGAGCTCCTCCGAAATCGGAATGTGTCGGCTGTGCGCAGCGGAGAGATCAGTGAAAACTGATAACCGGACACATGCGTACCTTACCCATTATGGCCTGGGAACGCAGAAAAAATAAGAAGAAGAAGAACACGAAATGCAAACAATAGCCACATTTGAGCCATGGAATAAATTGTTGTTCAATACAACGAATGTTCAAACGTAGGCCTGCAATACAATACTGTACAACACAGTATAATACACAGGCCAATGTATCTACAAGTCGACCAATAACTACTACATGTATTATGAAAGAAGACGAAGTTGCCTGTGTCTGTGGTATTGTCTGTGGTCTGTGGTATTGCTATTGCTGTTGATGCAAGGGCTTTAGGAAACAAAACTCTTGACATAATATGAAGAAACGTAGTGTCTTTACTTTACATAATAGTTTCTGTGGTGTCTCCTTTTTCTGTAATCAAAGGTTGTTCAAGATGTATGCACAAGCGTAAGCTTATGTGCGTTTGCATACACGCATGCTACCGTTTACATGTGTGTGTTTGAACGTGGTGACCATGACAGTGCATGGGAAAAACCGACATAATGGAATTTTGGCTATATTGAGATTTTGTTTGACAAGATGGAACGAAGATTCCTAGTCCATGCACAAAAACAGAATCTAGTTATCTTATTTAATTTTGATGTTATAACCATTTGAAGTTTGAAATACAAGATAGATCATTTGCAGAAATCGGACATAGAAGAAAAACAATTCCTCTTTGTTTCTATTGACTTTACTTTTTTTAAATCAAATAAACAAAGATGTCATTCAAAATTGTCTTTCATGTTGTGGATACTGGTCGAATACATACAAAATGGAATAAAATTTGCTCTAAATAGAAAATTGGTATTTGGGGGGTTGTTCACAATGTTTGGACATTCGCTCCAAACCATTCGGAGCGTCTGGTTCACCCTGCACCATCACTGTGATGTGGGAGTGTGGGTAGGCAATATTGGAGTTGTTTCATAACAAAGGTTACTTCAAATCTTCTCAGTACAAATCTTCTGATGCAAATTCATATCGTAATTTCCATCGTCCGCGAAATTACTAACAACGATAACACACATTATTATGTGGATTATTATAATGAATGATCGTGGTGGTTTGTTTTACATATCCTATAACGTTTTATGTGTTGTATATTTCATTATTATTTTCGTATTGTATATGTGTTTATGCCGTGCCACAAATCAATTTCTCACGTTTGCGATAATAAAGTAGTGTTGAGTCTTGGACACTGGCTTTAGTGATGACCCATGTGCCCTTGATTCTGTCACAGGCAGCAAAGGGTGGTGGACCACGGACTACATCTGGAACAAGTCCTGGGTGTTGCTGGACCGCTTTGACCCCATCTCGGACTACGAGGTGCGACTGCTTGCCAGAAACAGGCTGGGGGATATGTCCACCAGCTCCATCCTCAAGTTTAGTAACCAGAGACAAGGTGAGCTAGAGAGAGAGAGAGAGAGAGGGGGGGAGAGAGAGAGAGAGAGAGAGAGAGAGAGAGAGAGAGAGAGAGAGAGAGAGAGAGAGAGACACACACAGGCAGACGGACAGACATACACAGAGAGAGAGGCAGGCAGACAGAGATGAGAGACTGAGAGAGAATTATTTCAATATGAATGATACGTTAATTAATACAAGTAAGTAAGTAAGTAAAATTAAAAATAATAAACAAAATAAGTAAATGAAGACAAGACAAAGAGGAGTCAGTGTTTTACTATCGGTACGACTGCACAAAAAAGAGAGTCCATCTTTTAGGCTTGTATGCTCATATAAGACTAATGTTTTTAAAGAAAAGCGACATGATAAAGAACGCTGGCTTTCAAAATTCCGTGCCTATAACCACCACAACAAGAAAGACAAGCCGCCGTGGTGTAGTGGTTAGCGTCGCGGACTACTGGCTGGGAGGTCTTGGGTTCGAATCCCATCAGAGGCGAGGGGCTTTTCGGTCCTGGACCAACTCCTACCCAGAGTGAGTGGCTATGGGCTCAATGGGAAGAATGAAACCACACAGTCGAGCTTCATCCGCTTAACGGATGCGAATCTGAGAGTGTTGCTCTAATTTCAAGGCCAACACTGCAGGTGTCTGTAGTTCTCGGGCCTGGTTAACGCCGGGATATCATTATGAAAGGAAGCGCAGAATACAGCCCTGTCACGCAGTCTCAGACCGATACGGAACTCCATAGCATCATCATCATCATCATCGTTGTCATCCGCCTCATTTCCATCAATCATTAAAAGAAAAAAAAATGTCTCAAATTCTGTGGCGTTGCATGCCCTGCTCTCATGGTGACCTCAGTTTCGGTTTCCAATCCAGTCATGGGGATCAGTGTGTTCTGGGGAGCGACTGAGAGAATAGTGTTGTCAGTAGGGGGCTTAGTAGGTGGTGTCCTGAACAGGCCCCACTGAACTCCACCGAGGTGACTCAGCAGCAGCGCAGTGTCTCCTCGGCTGGATGCCTCCTGACGGCCTAATATAGATTCGCTCCCCTTGGACTGCTGGTCTCGGATTCTGCGACCTGAACAAGCCGGGGTGTAGCTGCGAATTGGGATTCGGAATGAGCGGCGTGGGAGCAAGGCCACTGTACGACCCAGAAGATGGGACAGCAAAACAAAAAAAGAAGAAGAAGAAAGACCACAGAGTGAACTTAGTATAAAATGTCCTCATCAAAACGCGGATACATGTTTTAAAAGACCGTCTATATCTATACCGCTTTGTTATCATCACCAGCATTTCACATTGAAAATAAAGACCATTAAAAATGTCACCATCATCATTCTTGCGACAATCCACGAATCATAATTATTCACTTATCCGGGTTTTCACAGTCCACGTTATAGTGTTCCCATTCTTTCCACCAGCGGGCAATTACTACTTCCGGCTAGACGGTCGCCATGGCAACCGGATCAACGGCTCGTCCAATTGGAAGGCCCACTGGTGGGGAGGAAGTGACGTCATCATTCTCTGCCTCGCTCTGACTCTGGTGCTGCGTGACGTCGTCAGCCACTGACGTCATTCCCTCCACACTCTTCCGAGTGCTATGGTGACGTCATGGCATGACATCACGAGAAATGACAACCTCCTTTACTTCATTTGTGAAAATTATGCAGGATTACCACATAAAATGGCTCATTCGTGTTTCTTCCGATTCCAACGCTGCGTTTTGAACGCTTTTCCCTAGAAACAAAATGACAGTATGTATGCTTGCGATTTCCTTTTTCAACTTGTTTTCTTCTTTTCGTTTCCTTTTTTGGTTTTTTTGTCTTTGTTGATTGGGGACTTTGTCTGAACTCAACTTCATTCTTTTTAAGTTCGTACGTAAACTTACAAATCGCCACATGGACTTGTCTCTCAACAAAGCTCTGATTTTGGCATGTAGCACGAGTAAACTTACGTTTTGTGTGTTTTCTAGTGCTGTGAAAAAAACAAAAATGCAATTGTATTGGGAATTTTGTTTTTAATTCATTTTTTAATATGAATTATTCAATGTCAACTCTATTTTCCGTGAATCAAGCATAATATTACAAATTCTTATGTCTTCAAAGATACGGAATGAACGGACATTTGTACATAATGCTCAGTTTGGGTATCCTTGTTTCAAAGAGGATTCTTGCCAGTAAGAATCACGTTTTCCGTTTGGGCTCATTTTTCAATGTGTTTTCAAACATCGGGCATTTTTTGTGGTGTGCAATTTTCTTCTACGTGGCATTACCTCTGATATTATTGATTTTTGTTTTTGTGCAAATTGATTTGGATTCTGGTGTGCTGAGGAATCCAAAACAGCTTCACGGCAATGATGCGTGTGCTGACTGATGATCTATGACATGTTTCTGTGATGAGTGTGGGTCCAGTTAATGAAGCACATTGTTCAACATGCATCTTCATTACCACAGTACGCTGTACCAGGATGCACGCTTCAGTGGAACTCTGCTTTCAACCGTGCTTGCATCATCCACTTCTGCAAGTTTCCAGATATAGACTCTGCAGTGCCATACATTATGAAAGCATACAGAACCTTACCCTTAATTTTCTACGAGACTGAAATTATGTCAACGTACTCAATGATTAAAAGAAATGATTTTCTATTCAGGTCTCCCAGGGACCCCCATTTGGGGGTCTATGAAGAACTAAAATTCTAAAGGACCCTCTAAAACAATGTGCAGGGGGTCCCAGGGATGCACTAGAAAAAATATTTTTAGCATTCACAATGCCGCTGGGACCCTCTATCCTGCCTCTAGGACTTGTACGATACCGTAAGTGAAGGAGTCCCTGGGACCCCTTGTTTTGCGGGACGATTGGGAGCCCTGGTCTATGCCAATGTCAATAGACGAACGTTACAGTAAGGCGGATTAGGCTGTGCGCACATTTACAAGAAAAACTTCCGTTGGGAAACCTATCCGCAAACTTTTACTTTATTTGTGGATTGCGGATGGTGTTTTGTTTTGTAAATGCGCACAGACCCTTATATTATGTGAACTCCACTTTGATCTTATAAAAACAGCTTCCTCCTTTCTATTACTATAAGAAGCCAGTGGCTTACGAATGTAACAAAAAAGAGACAGCTGGAAACGGTTATCTTGACAAGTTCCCTACACCAAAAAACGATGAAATAGTGACTTCTGTATCTTTCAAAATACAGGGGGGGAAAGGGGGATGAAGACAAAGATACCTGTCGAATGAGAGACTCCTGCGTTTCGTTGTCGTAGACACTTCTTCTGGGAAGTGGGCTGGAAAAGCTGAGTGAAAAACGTAGCTAGACAAGAAGACAAAAAATGAAATTGATAAGATATGTATTGCTCAAATGAGAAGTAAGTTTGTTTGTTTGCTTACCCTGGCTAAACGACTCCGGGGATCATCCCTACAGCTTCATTGAGAAGCGAAAGCTAAGATAGGTTGTGGTAGGACAATATCACCTTCCTGTAGCGGTGTGCCATGAAAGAGGCGTGAGCCTCGGATTCGGATTCCTGAAACGAATGAATGAACGTTGGGTTTAACAGAACGTCCTGCTTGGCACCGCCATATGGGACGAAATCATCAAGCAACCATCATTCAAGTGTGAAACGCAATGGTTTCCGAAACAGCAGGACAAACTGGCAGATAACGTGGGACTACGCTCCGGAGTCTGCACAGACAAATGGCGCCCAGCTAACGATGGTACCACTCAAGGCATTCTGTGTCACAACACGGTTAAAAGCGGCGTTATTAGAGACCTTCGGGTGTCCTAAATATTCCCCAAACTTTCTTAAAAAAATTCACAACCTCCCAAACGTTGAAGACAAACGCACGTGTGTAAAGCAGAATGTTTTGCTGAGAAGCGTTTGATGCATCATTATGACTTGGCCAACGTGCTGGGCATGACACCATAGGAATGTCCGTTTTGTGTTGTAAACGACTGGTCATTGTAAAGGTCTGTCCATGGCAGGACGTCACACACTGACCCATGAACAATCGTCTGCTAAAGTTGGACCCAATCTACTTCCTGTCACGTGATCGTTTGCAGGAATCACGTGACTTCGGTGTGTGGTGATTTGTTTTTGTTTCTTACATTTTTTCTTCTCAAGCTGCTGCGGTTGAAACGTGTGGTATTAGACACGTACAGAATGTAATATAGATCTGTTTTGTTAAAGCGTGTTCCTCTGCTGTAGTTTGGATTGACACCATTGTTTGTGATTGGATTGTTTCGTGCAAGTAGCTGCTGATAATGTTTGAAGCAATTGTTAGAACATTTCACACTCTTTGACATCTGCTGCTCTTGTAGTGATCAGTGATCATTGTTATTGGGGAGGATGCTTTCACAATGTTTAAGGCACCCTCAGTGCTAAGAACGAGAGCTATAGTCAAGAGGTAATCGTACTTTTTTCTCTATCTGCTTTCAATGTTCACTCACAATGTGGAAATCAACTGAATTCCAAATGGATCACGTGCTCAAAAAATGGTTGTGAATGTCTTGATGGTACACAGGCTAGGTTGGTTTGGTTGTGTATTAATATTTTATTTATTCAACATAATCTCAATCAAAACACATCTGTCTCATAAAGAAAATTTTATTTTGTTTTGTTTTGCTGTTTAGTTGTTTTGGAAATGTCATGATGTGCTGAGTAATGTTTAAAAAAAAAATTCTACTGATGTTGAAAACCAATGTTGTCCATTTTATAGACGGTATACCTATAATACAGATTATCGTTTAAATAACAACATTGATTGTGTTTGAATTTGCGTGGAATTACAAATTATATTACAGGAATAGAAAGACACTTATTTCTTTCAAACTGCCCCGAATGATGAAAGAAAAGTATCAAACCCTGCGGTTGTGAGTAGATGAGTAGATTAAATACAACTTTTTAAAAATAACATCGAACATCAAGGTTGTGCGTGAATTAGCAACTTATCTGTTTTTTCGAAAATTGCTTTTGTGTCAATTGGTTGTGATTGGAATATCATGCAGATTTTACATTTTACATTGCATGTGAGAACATCATTATTTTCATCCACCTTTATATTAGTTTTAACCTACGCAGATTGCTATTTATGGATTATTTCTTAATGGTTCATTCCATTCGAATGGGTTGTGGTTTATCTGAATCGAATTCTGACTTGATGTAATTCGAGATCACGAGATTTGTTTTCGATGCAAAAGCAAGCATAGAAAATCGGAAGAAAAAAAATCAATTAATATGTATTGCTTTTCATTTTGTTCTTTCAAACAATATAGGAATGAAATGAAATATGTACTATGCCTGTCAAAGACATGGTTAATTGGTGGTCCGCTCAGCAGAAAAAAAGCCTTATCTTAATGGGAGTCATCAGGTAGTGTCTTTATCAATCATAGTATATAAAAATAACAATAATATAATATAATGTAGAGTGGCACAGTGGTAGTGCGTTCGCCTCGTGTCAAGTAAACTCGAGTTCGAACCTGGGTACAGGGGATTTTTCCTCTCACTTTGCACTAGGCCTTGTGGTCTGAACGTGGAGTCTTTCGGATGAGACGATAAACCGAGGTTCCGTGTGCCCATGCACTTAGCACACATTAAGCCCAGTAACAACGAAAAGTTGTCAGTTGGTCAAAATGTACCCCCCCCCCCCCTCCCCCCTTTTCCTTCCTCACCAGTCACACAAACATCGCATGCAAACAAAAGGCGGCGCACCTCTGGTTGCGACGCTCTCTCCATGTGGGAGCAACCTGAATTGCACAGAGACGCCTTTGTGACTATAAAATACCTAATACGCAATACTAATGCCTAATATCGTAAGCATACAAACAAACAATGACTCACACATGGACAGACACAAACGTGAAAGCATTGCACGTTAAAAGCATTTGTTGCACCACATCACATAGCTTAGCGATTATGACAAGAAAGCAGTCATAGTTATTCTTGTCTGACGGGAAGATAGTATAATGAAGATGATATATAACAACATTTCACTCGACAATATAGATCTATTCATACTAATATAAATCCGATTTTACGTGCTTGCTTTTGCGAAAATGTAGATTTTAGTGTTAAAAAAAAGAGAAACACATTTTAATATGATTCACATGTCACTAAATGTATGAGCTTGGTATGGCGTGTGCGTATGTGTGTTTCTGTGTGTATGTATGTATGTATGTATGTGTGTCTGTGTTGTGCATGTGTATGTGTGTATGTGAGAGAGAGTGTGTGTAGGTGTGTGTGTATGTGTGTGTGTGTGTATGTATGTATGTATGTATGTGTGTCTCTGTGTTGTGCATGTGTATGTGTGTATGTGAGAGAGTGTGTGTAGGTGTGTGTGTATGTGTGTGTGTGTATGTATGTATGTATGTATGTGTGTCTCTGTGTTGTGCATGTGTATGTGTGTATGTGAGAGAGTGTGTGTAGGTGTGTGTGTGTATGTGTGTGTGTATGTATGTATGTATGTATGTATGTGTGTCTCTGTGTTGTGCATGTGTATGTGTGTATGTGAGAGAGTGTGTGTGTGTGTGTGTATGTGTGTATGTGTGTGTATGTATGTATGTATGTATGTGTGTCTCTGTGTTGTGCATGTGTATGTGTGTATGTTAGAGAGTGTGTGTAGGTGTGTGTGTAGGTGTGTGTGTATGTATGTATGTATGTGTGGTTGTGCGTGTGTGTGTGTGTGTGTGTGTGTGTGTGTGTGTGTGTGTGTGTGTGTGTGTGTGTGTGTGTGTGTGTGTGTGTGTGTGTGTGTGTGTGTGTGTGTGTGTGTGTGTGTGTGTGTGTGTGTGTGTGTGTCTATTTGTCTGTTTGCGCTCGCGAGCATGCTTGATGTGTTTTGATATGTCTTATTAAAGTACATTAAAGTAATTAACTCGTTCTTCATACCTAGACTAGTCTTACCGCTTACATAAGTGTGACGATTTCTGCATGTGCCAAGAATTGTATTAGTGTCTTGATCATAAAAGATACGAGTAAATGAATTTTGTAGAAGTGTGTAGTCAATAGTTAATAGCGTCATGTTTCTTTTTCGAACATGTTTTGGTGTGTGTGTGTGCGTGTGTGCGTGCGCGCGCGCGTGCGTGTGTGTATGTGCGTGCGTGTGTGTGTTTATGTGCGTGCGTGCGTGCGCGTGTGTGGTCGCGCGCGCACGTACATTTTGGGACTGTGCTCTAACGGTGCATAAACTTGTGTTGCCAGCAAATTGACCATACATCTTATTTTGGTGAAATCAACATGGCTTGCTAATTATGCTTCTATTGTTTTCATCTTTAAATTAATACACTTTCTCTTGTCGTTTTTTCTTTCTTTTTTCACATTCCTTGCATGCAATGTGTTATCGTTTAATGAAAAACTTGGTGTGAATGAGAAAATCCTAGAGTCCTTAGCAATCTTAGTTGGGATAATTGCGACGAAATGAGAAGCTATATTGATTGCCACGTTATTGTTTGTACAAACCTGTAACCTTGGTGTGTTTCCCACATGCTTCAATACTACCCTTTACCCCCACCCCCCCCCCCCACCCCCCACCCCGTTCTTTGTCAATCATTCCCTTCCGTAGGATAAATTCTAGAACAGCAGACATTTGAAGAAACTGCACACAAGTTTCAACCAGTTCAGTTTATTGGGTGGATGCCTCGTGCCTCCGTTTGAGGAGCTGGACATCCCCGCCCCCCTTTCACGAGTCTCCCCCCATGAGGATACGGGGGAGGGGAGGGGGGGGGGCAGTACAAATGGTTCCCCCACCTTCTTGAAGTTATGTGCTAGTAACTTCCTCTAATCTATCACTCTCTTTAACACTGCCTTTCCCCTTTGCTTACCGTTGTCGACTGCCTTTCTGCTTCACCGGTCCATTCTCCTGCGTTTGTTCAAGACATTTCTCACAAACATTTTCTCCAACCGAAGACGGAAATGCTGAGTCTATAATTTCTTAGTTAGGCGCATAACGGCAGCATGACGCATCTGCACTCGTACAAACAGGAAAGTGAGCGGTCAAGGGCAAGTAAAAATACTACCATTCAATGCCCCAATTTGAATCCCATCTAGGATCTTGATTATATCTACGGCCTACGTTCCCACAGCTTCATGTTGTTTTCAGATGTCATGGGTCATATGACCCCGGATTAACACAACTACTGTGGGGTCAATGTTCCTAATTAAAGAGCCAATAGTATATAGTGTATGGCACAGCTTCATGTTGTTTTCAGATGTCATGGGTCATATGACCCCGGATTAACACAACTAATGAGGGGTCAATGTTCCTAATTAAAGAGCCAATAGTATATATTGTATGGCATAGCTTCATGTTGTTTTCAGATGTCATGGGTCATATGACCCCGGATTAACACAACCACTGAGGGGTCAATGTTCCAAGTTAAAGAGCCAGTAGTATATAGTGTATGGCACAGCTTCATGTTGTTTTCAGATGTCATGGGTCATATGACCCCGGATTAACACAACCACTGAGGGGTCAATGTTCCTAATTAAAGAGCCAATAGTTATATATTGTATGGCACAGCTTCATGTTGTTTTCAGATGTCATGGGTCATATGACCCCTTGCTGCATGCATAAAATGTGGGGTCAATCGGGGTCATTGACCCGGTCTCCCTGACAATCTGAAGCTTCGTGCTACATTGCTGTTATACGGAAACGTCTGATTGGAGTAAATTGATAACAAATCAATTTACGAATGAAATAAGCTTTGTATGAAGTTTTGGCAGTAAAACATCCACCCACTTCTTTTACAATCTAGAAGAACTGGAATAAAGTTTTTTTTAAAGGGACACCCTGACGGATGAGTGTTTGCAAGAAACACGTCGAGATCACCAGAAAGACAGCCTTTTCAAGGATCGGAGCACTCACTTTGCTCTGGTTTCCTAGAAATCAAACCGTCAAAACGGCGATTCCTCATTGGCGGAGTTGCCGGTGGGAGAAGTCATTTTGGACGGGGTGGGTGGAGGCCACTGAGAGTGGTTGAAGCTTTTTCTCCTTTGTAGTGCAGTCATAAAAAAGGAGCTATTTCCTTTGGAAACTCCGTTTGGTAAACTGTAAATAAAAAGGCTTGTATTGTGGACATTTCGTGATGTTTGTCTAAGCGACTCGGGCGGCCATTAGGCGGCCATTCTTTCACTGACAGAATTTGACTTCCAGCACCTCCGCCAAGGAGGAATCGCCGACTTAACGGTTTGTTTTCTAGGAAACTAAAACAAAGTTATGCTAATGCTGCGCCACAGAGTCAAGCTTTTCTCCCTTGAAAAGTTGTTGTCTTTTATTTTTAAAGACCCCCCACGTCACGTGTCACATTCCCTCTTATGCTTAGAAAATTTCTTAAGATTTCTTACCAGCTATAAGAGAAGAAACACGTGAAAACCATGATTTTGACACG
>CM065687.1:4216007-4226007 GCA_017654935.2 Phymorhynchus buccinoides
TGACGTGTTGCTGTTCAGATACTTATGCATTTGGGGAATGTACAGCTCTATTGGGTAATTAGTTTATGTGTATAAAGTGTATAGGTGCGTGTACACTTGTGTAAACACATTGTTTTACACTTCCTGTCGAATCCAGTTATGTATGTCTTTCTTTTTTTGTCATGTTAGTCTACTTAGCTACTCTGTATACCTCTCTGAGATAGATTGTCTTTCTGTCTCTGTCTCCGTCTGTCTGTCTGTCTGTCTCTCTCTCTCTCTCTCTCTCTCTCTCTCTCTCTCTCTCTCTCTCTCTCTCTCTCTCTCTCTCTCTCTCTCTCTCTCTCTCATCGTATTTTATTTTGTAGCTCTTTATGCTTGATTTATCTTTTTGTTCCTCCCTTCCTTCCTCCCTTTCCCCCTTTTATCATTCATTGATTTATTCATTCGTTCATTTTTGTGTGTGTTTGATCATTCATTCATCAATTATTTCATTCATTCATCCATCCTTTCGTTCGTTCATTCATTCATTCATTCATCCATCCTTTCGTTCGTTCATTCATTCATTAATTCATCCATCCTTTCGTTCATTTATTCATTCATTCATTCATTCATCCATCCTTCATTCATTTATTCATTCACATGCCCATCATTTCGTTCATTCATTCATCATTCATTCATTCATCCATCCTTCATTCATTCATCCTTTATTCATTCATCCATTCACCTACCCATCATTTCGTTCATTCATGATTCGATCATTCATTCATCCATTCGTTCGTTCGTTGATTCTTTTATCAATTCGTTCATTCATTCATTAATTCGTTCATTCATTCATTTTATTTGTCTCTGTTTCAAATAGCCCTTTTCTTTGAAAGTCACGTGATTCACATTTCTTGATGATTGTTGTTCTTCAGTTGTCCGTCCATGCCTGCATCACTGTTTGTTGTATGTTTGGTAGTTTGGTTATTTGGGTATGTTCTAGTCATTGAGACTTATCCATGTGAAATTCGGGTTGTTCCCTCCTGGAGAGCGCGTCAACACAAGCGCAGCACCACCCATTTTACCCCCATTTTGAGTGGGGTGGGGGTGGGGGATGACGGGGTGAAGAGGAGTGGGGGGGGGGGGGGGGCGAGCTTGGGAAACCTAGCTATTTGGTCATACCAGGCAGCGGTATTTCTCCCTGCTCTTACTGACTGTTACTGCTGTGGTATTGTCACGTGCGTAGCTTCCAGTCCCCATCCGAAGGACTCAACATTCGGTTCGGTTTTCCCATCGAACTAGAAAGAAAGGGCGAGGCCTGGATTCGAATCCGGGTTTCTCAGGCATTGGAATTGGCAGGCGAACGCCTTAGCCACTCTGCCACCTTCCTGAATGAAGTGGGTTTTTTATGAGTTCACATTCGTTGTTGTTTTCACTGCTGAAGTCATTATTGCGGGTTCTTGTTTTTGTTTTTTTGTTATTTGTTCTTGATGCAGTTTGTGTTGTTCAAAGAAAAAAAAGTGTTTCCAACAAATTTGATTGATTTCTATTTTTTCCGGGTTTTGTATGTTGTATACTCATTGGTACATATGTTTTGTCTGTCTGTGGCTTTTAAAGTCTTTTTTTTTTTAATGAGTTGTTATTCTTTAAAGCTTCTACATAAATTATATTTAATGTTAATTTTCTTAATTCATTGTATTTTTATGGTGTATTCTCATTATTAATCATGCATTAAAACATTATCACTATTTCAACCAATTCAAACATTTTCTTTTACATTTAATTTTAAGTAATCAACGCGATTTTCTAATTATTTTTCATCACCCTAATTACCCCCTTTTTCTATTTTTACTTTATGATGAATTGAAAGAATACTCACGCTTTTGACATAAAACCATGTTTTCTGGGTTGATTGACATTGCTGTTATATTAGTTTTTGTTGTGGCTAAGCACTATTTGTATCCAATAAAAACAACAAACTAGAAGAAAGTTGACATCTTAGTCTCGTAGTTAGTTGTGCTATGCTGCTGCTAACTAGAATGCGTTTAAATCACTTACAATACCGGGTCAGTATGGTGCGCCAAATTGACAAATCTCTCTATAGGTGTTGATAGAGTTTGGAAACCCTGTCGAACTACTGGGTGCAGTTTCAATATTCTAGCTAGTGGTTAGGTACAGTTTCAAAACTCTCTCGAGGTACTCGACAAAGTTTGTGATCGGATAATTCTATCGAGCCTGCCACTTTGTGATTTTCTTCTAACAGAGCATTTCATTGATAGAAAGTTCTTGCGTCTTCGTGTGAAACGCGCCAAATCAAACAATGCCATGTGAAAACTATTACGAGTGTGACTCCCAGTCGCAGCACCAGCTATGGTCGTTGTGCTACATAGACTATCGGTAGCCATGTTTGATTAAAATTGTCTAGCGCGTTTGCGTTACAAGGTCAGGGTCATCTGCTAAAGGCAAGACAATTGTCTGCTAACCATGTACCAATCAGAAATCGCGATATAAAAACTGTTGCTCGATATAATTAGTTTGCGGAAACCCTACTTCTCTGTTGAATTGAGTTTTAAATCTACTACCTATTTGTTCAGAGAGAGCTGTAAAACTCTATCGAACACTTAGGTATGGTTATAAAACTAAGTCGGACTGTTATCTACAGTTTCCAAACTCTATCGAACACCTAGAGATTTGTCAATTCGGCGCACCATAGATTAGGGCCAAAGCACATTAGATTCGCAATCTGCAAGTTCCGTACGGAAACCCCATTCACTTGCGTGAGAAATAAGCGGATGGGATTGCGTTTGAGTTTCCGCGTCCCTTTATTTCTTATATAAGAGAATGGGGTTTCTGTACGGAACTTGCGGGATTGGGGATCCAATGGACCCTTACATTGTTGTGTTATTCGTTTTGTTGCTTCTTGTGGTGTATTCAGTGATTGGTCTTCTAGGCTGTGTCTGGCTATGTCACATTAATATTGCCACGCTAAACTTGTGCTTTGGCACAACACATAGCTAGCTTGTCACTCACTCTTGCCACTGCATGACTAGCAAAGGTGAAGTGGGAGGGGGGGGGGGGGGGGGAGAAGGGGAGGTAGGGGGGGGGGGGAGTGTGATGTTGGTATTGTATTATGCATATATGTTGAAGAACATGCGACGCTGTTAAAAAAATATTTCAGTGTTCGTTCAGTAGTTTGTTTATTATCGTTGTTGTGGGTCGAGTGGGTTTTGATGTGGTTGCACGATCGATTCGATTCCATGTTTATGTATGCAGGTAATTTCTTATGGTCACATTGCACGATACTATGTTTTACTCTTTCCCCATGGTAACACAGTGATGCACTGGTAGTAATATGACTCGCATCATCACCGTGCTGACACAGGGAAAGAACGAAGAATGGGAACATGGTTTGTGACCATTAAGAAATGCTACTTCTTTTTTTTCGTATTTATTTTTCTTTTCAACGACTGTGTGCCATATTCGCATTTGTTTTAAAAACATTAGTATTTCTATGTACCAGTATCAGCTTTGATCGATGAGTTGAATGTACAAAATTTGAGAAAGTTTGTTTTATCTTGCATTATTATTTGTCTTATATCTACGTACATTGTAAGCTGTATAGTGTAGTTATATATCGACGACTGGTCTTCGTCATAACTAGTCAGCAAGCTTCTGTAATTAGGCAAACTGATTGCTATGGTATTTGTTTTTTTAATCACGCATTTTGTTATTGTTATATTGGATGTTTTTTGAGAAAACAAAACAAATACTCTTGTTTAAAATACTGATTGCGTTGATTTCTGTTTGTGATATGAATTAGTCATGCAATGGTTTATTGTAGTATGCGTTTAATGATTCTCATGCCTGGCATTTATTTTTTGTTGTAAATATGTAGCCATTTGTATAGTTGGTAATGAAGTTTGTAGTCATTAATTGAAATGATACTATTGTGTGCTTGTAATTTCCACAACAGTTGTTGTACAGTAGCGAGTTTATTAGAAGGGAAGTAATTCTTCCATGCGATGCCATTTTGTTTCGGGGAAAGACTGGGTAATGTCCCTTAGTTCCTTGCTCTTGACTTTTTGTTAATAACTCACTGGTCCACGTGAGATTATTCTGCACACCCCTCTTACCCTCTCTACCCTTTTATCGTTCCCTCCCCCTCCCCCAAACGCACACACACGCACGCACGCACGCACACACACACACATGCGCGAGTAGACACACACATGCGCGAGCCTCTTCCACTTATTTCCTCTCTTACCCCCCCCCCCCCTCTCTCTCTCTCTCCTCTCTCTTTCTCTCTCTCTACCCCCTCTCTCTCTCTCCCTATCTGTCTCTCTCTCTCTCTGTCTCTCTCTATCTCTCTCTCTCTCTCTCTCTCTCTCTCTCTCTCTCTCTCTCTCTCCCTGTGCTTAAGTAGGCCATTGCCGATTTAAATGTTTCTGAATCGTCTCTCTCTCTCTCTCTCTCTCTCTCTCTCTCTCTCTCTCCCACTCTCTCTCTCTCTCTCTCTCTCTCTCTCTCTCTCTCTCTCTCTCTCTCTCTCTCTCTCTCTCTCTCTCTCTCTCACACACACACACACACACAATGAAGTGTTAATGAGATTTGGATCTTTCGATTAGCTTTGACTCTTATGTTTGATAGTATTGATTCCCCCCTTCCTCGTGATGTAATGGCCAATGTACATTAAAGCATTTCAGTGTTCAGTGTTCTCTCTCTCTCTCTCTCTCTCTCTCTCTCTCTCTCTCTCTCTCTCTCTCTCTCTCTCTCTCTCTCTCTCTCTCTCTCTCTCTCTCTCTCTCTCTCTCCTCTAGCGTCTATACCCATCAACATCCCCTCTCCCCACCCCATCCCCTTCTGAACAACGTGTAACTGTCGTGATGATTGTTATGTTTTCTTTTCAATTTGTTCTTCGTATTGTGTTCGTCTAACTAAGTCATGGTTTGTTTTCTGAAAATACCATTATGCAAATGAAGCAAGTCATGCACGATGTATAAATACTGCATTATTCTGTTTCTTTTTTAATAAACACAAAATTGAATGTCTGTCAAAGTGTTAGGTTTTTGTCTTTTGTGTTGTTGTTGTGATTCGTCTGACTGTTGGAACTGAAGAACAACATTTGTTGTAATGCCGTAATACTGATTGACACCAGCCCGTAGAAAGGGCCAATAGTAAATGAGAGCTCTAGGCCTACTATACATGATTTTCTGCAGCATTGAAATATCACGGTACAGCTTAGTATTTCGTGGAAGACTGTCACTCTCACACTATGGGGGCATTGGCACTGGCTCTAGTGCTGCAGCCAAAGGGATTGGTTGGCCTTTGGGGACCTTCCCCGACGCCAACTCTCGTCCTCAAATCACTTGGCCGAGAGAGTGGGGATGTACCCTGGGCAAGGCTTCTCCACTATTAATGAATTTTAGCCCAGCCCGCCGGAATAGCATCTGCCCCCTCTGCTATCTGGCAGTCATTGTCGGAAACGACAGACAGGCAACAGCAGTCACCCACGACCCCAGAGGAAGACTTCAAAGTCAATTCCGAAAGTGTTGTCTTTCTGTGTGTGTGATTTAGGCCTGAATGTTGGTTTTACAAGAAACTATTTTATTAATCAAAAATGTGATTTAATTAATTAAGCTTAATAATTAAGTTTAAGTGCTTTCCAGGGTCGAGTTTCTCTAGATAATGGTCGCCGCGCGAATAACTGTTACACCAAAAGGGGCCCAATAAACACCCTGAACGCTTGCTAAGGTCAGATAACTCTTTAAGCTTGCTCTTCACTTTGGGGAGAGAGAAAAGGGTTGCTATCATAAGGGATATAGAGCATACCTCTCTATCAGTTTGTAAAAAGTTTTCGATTTCATCCCCGTCTATTTGTGTGCAGAACATTCAATTTGCACTATATTATGCCATCTAACGTGATGGAAATTTAAGAAAGAGCACTCAAAAACACTTTCGTTCGTTTAATTTGCTAAAATCATCCCGTGTGTGTTTCTTACTAGCGTTTTCACCGATTTGCGCTCACACTACGTAACGTTAGCCTTTATACTGAACATTATCTGCCCCTGTCTCGTGCACTGATTCGTGTGCGCCACCTACATAAGATTATCGCCCTTGCCTGTCACGAAGTAGTAATATATAGCCACATAAACTTATCTGCCCCTGACTCGTCACTAGGTAGCATGGCCAACTCAGTCCTAAATTATCGCCCTTTCGTGTCGCCACGACGTAATGTGGAATCAGTAAGTTATGACACAGACTGTGTGCACTTTGGTGCGATTCAATCGGATGCGTGACTTTACAAAAATTATATTATAATAATCGTGAACATTATTAGCATTACACAATCGAAAAGGGGCGTAAAAGGGTCGCGAGGGCCCATTTCTAGCCCTATTCCACCTCAACTACTACTACTACTACTACTACTACTACTACTACTACTACTACTACTACTACTACTACTACTACTACTACTACTTTTTCTAGCCCTATTCCACCTCAACTACTACTACTACTACTACTACTACTACTACTACTACTACTACTACTACTACTACTACTGCTACTACTACTGCTACTGCTACTGCAACTAATAAAGGAAGAAAGAAAAAACGGTCGGATAAAATGATTAAATTATTTTGCGCTTTTTAGAAAGTGTCTTCTGTGGCAGGATTATAGTTTGAAACAAGTTTTAATGACGAACATTTCAGTTACATATTGAGAATTATGCAAGAGTTCAGCAAGCCAAAGTTTAATATTTTGTGTATTCCACACATATATACAAAGTACAAAGAGGCAGCTTCCCGATATCATGATCAACATTCGTGAACAATGATACTGTGGTTTTTGCTTGTTTGTTTTAGTCCATAAAAATAAAGCAAAAGCAAATATCACACCAAGGACAGCGGTATTTCAAGGTATCCACCGTTGAATGTCCGAGCTGGCATTAATTGAAACAGGCTTGTCTCTTTGGCGGAGGTTTGCACTGTGTTAATGCTGTCTAGTTCTCAATCAAAAACATTTGAAGAAACTAACTGAAACTGAAGAGCTTGTTTATGGATCCTCTTCCTAAAATTTCATGGAATCAGTTTCTTAAATTAATCCTTGTATGTTAAATCTCATTGATTTTGATAAAACGAATTTAACAGTTTCACTCAGTAAAACAAATGTAGGCTCACCTCATTGATATTGTTTTCCTGATTAATCAGTTTGCGTTTAGTTACCTTACAAGTAGATTTATGCCCAATTGTTCTTGTGTGATTTCGTTTAAAATATGCATTTTTCAAAGACAAATTGGAAGATTGTTTTTAATGTTAAAGGCTTGTTTTTCGCCTTCTGTTTTTCTTTCTTTCTGTTGTTTGTTTGTTTTGTGTGTGTGTGGGAGGGGGAGGGGGAGGGGGAGGGGGGTGCTGCATTTCTACTTCTTTTATAGGGTTTTTTTTTCTTTCGTTTTATGATTGAAATATGTCATGATATGTATGTGCAATGAAAATACTAAGTGGTTTTTTCCTTCTAAATGTCGATGGAATTATTTTATTTATGCTATTACTACTGGTGTATTCGTGTTTCTTTTCATTACTAGTTGTCATAGAAAACAGTGTGTTAACGTTGACTGATGTTCTTCATTTATTATGTTCCGTAAGATGTACAATATGTCATTAGTTTATTTCAATGTGCAATATATACGGACAAGTGATGTCAACAAGATTTTTGTGATCGTTTCGGATTATTTTGTTGTTATTGGGTTTTTTCATGGAATTCTAATTAGAAGTGCAGATAGTCATTCTGAATAGAGAAATTGTTAATAAAAAAAATCATTTAAATCATTTCGTGGTGCTTTTTGTGTTTCAGTGTGTGTGTATGTGCGTGCTTGCGTGCGTGTGTGTGGTTCATAGCAGAGTAATTGGATCGATGTTTACTCTGTGTGTGTAAATGTGCCTATTTACTCTCTGTCTGCCCACCCCCAACCCCCCTCTCTCTCTCTCTCTCTCTCTCTCTCTCTCTCTCTCTCTCTCTCTCTCTCTCTCTCTCTCTCTCTCTCTCTCTCTCTCTGTCTCTCTCCCCTTTCTGTCTTCTTTTTCTTGTTCTTGTTCTTTTTCTTCTTCTTCTTCTCTTTTAATAACATAATTGTTTTCGGTTTCGTATTATCAAAAGTGTTTTTAATTTGTCTTTTTGTTTGTCTGTATTAGACTGAAACACGTAAGGGTGGATGAGAGAGAGAGAGAGAGAGAGAGAGAGAGAGAGAGAGAGAGAGAGAGAGAGAGAGAGAGAGAGAGAGAGAGAGAGAGAGAGAGAGTGAGAGAGAGTGTAGAGAGAGAGAGAGAGAGAGAGAGAGAGAGAGAGATAGTTGAATTTGATTTGAATGGATTGATTGAATTGAATGAATTTTATTTATAGAGGGTAATAGAATAAGCAATAACATGCGTTTTTGCATCCAGCCCTATGGAGAAAAACAAAAACAAATATAAAAGTAACAAGAGGCAAAGCCTTCGAGTCTCACGTCTGATTTGTATTACTATAGCAGGCATGGGAATTCCCATGACAATTCCCATGCCTGTATAGAGAGAATACTGTTATGTAGACACTTGTGCATCTGAAAACAGAATTAATTTTTATTTTACTGTGTAAATTAAAATTATTTCTATGCATTAAATTACCCCTACCCCTTTCTTTAAAATTTAATTATATGTATGTTTATATATGCGCATGTAACATAGTGGAGCCCTATTTTTATTTTTGGCAAACAAGTAAAATTGAAAAGCATATTGACCAAGCTTTCAGAAAAACATAGTGACCAATCCCCCCCTCCCCCCCCCCCCCGCCGGGGTAAGGGGGGTCTACGGACACCTGTAGTAGGCCTACAGTCTTTGCCTGTAGGTCTAAGCCTCTTACTCTTAGAAAATTAATAATTGAAGTTGCGTAATTCGTAAGGCCATACTCCTGATCTGTTACTGTTTTAAACTGATTGTTCATGCGATGAAAACTTGTTCCACATCATCTACATTTCTGTAAGATATTTTATATTAGTCCTAATATTTTATTTTCGTTTCGTTAATTCCCCCCCCCCCCCCCCCCCCTCTGCCACAAAGCAAAGGTCAAGGTCACAGCCAGCAAGCTCATCCATGTTTATCTTCCCCTGTACAGTCTTTGCTCATGGTGATCAATCGTCTAGGACTAACAAAGGATTCGTACGTCGAAGGCAGTGAAATCGACGAACCCTGGATTTTCCGGGTTTTTTTTTTTCAAGACTGAAATGAATGTGGGCTAAATGTTAGGTACGTCGTCTTGATTATGAGGTAAGGCGTGATATCTTATTCTCTAGGCCTAGGCCTTGTTGCCGGAAGTGCGGTAGGCTAAGTATTGCATGCGCAGAGATGATGTGCGAATGAACACGAACAACCGTTGTCACGCGCAAATAAAACGAAACAACCGGGCCGTCAACGCACACACCCGGTACATCCATTTGTTACAGAAAATATAAGTTAACGACGTTAAAGTGTACCTATTTGTACACACATGAAGTCTTGTTTCTTTTTAAAGAGCGTATTTGTATATCTAATGGAGTCTTCTTTCCAGTATCTCCTACTCGGTACAGTAATCTCTGCAACAAATGATTTTCTTTCTTTTGTTCCTTACCGATGTATCTGACTGCTTTGATCGTCATGACTTGAAGGCTCACGTCAAAATCAAGTATCCTGCTAACTTTAACCCTCTAACATCTTATGTTTTTTGGAGAAAACGACAACGTTAAAGTTTCAGTGGAGAGTGAGAGTCTTCTTTAGTTTGAAGAGTGTGACTGAGTCAAGGTTAAAGGTTGCACAACAGTAATCTCTGCAACAAATGATTATCTTTATTTTGTTCTTTATCAATGTATCTGACTGCTTTGATCGTCGTGACTTGAAGGCTCACGTCAAAATCAAGAATACTGCTAACTTTAACCGTCTAACGCCTTATATGCTTAGAGAAAATGACAACGTTAAGGTTTGAGTTAAGGTTAAAGGTCGGGGCCACGGACGCAACACACACACACACACACACACAC
>CM065687.1:4231007-4235842 GCA_017654935.2 Phymorhynchus buccinoides
ATGTTTTCTGTGTCCACTGAACCAACGTCATTGTGACGTGTACTGTGTTTGGTACTAAATGTTTTCTGTGTCCACTGAACCAACGTCATTGTGACGTGTACTGTGTTTGGTGCACTAAATGTTTTCTGTGTCCACTGAACCAACGTCATTGTGACGTGTACTGTGTTTGCTGCACTAAATGTTTTCTGTGTCCACTGAAGCCAACGTCATTGTCACGTGTACTGTGTTTGCTGCACTAAATGTTTTCTGTGTCCACTGAAGCCAACGTCATTGTGACGTGTACTGTGTTTGGTGCACTAAATGTTTTCTGTGTCCACTGAACCAACGTCATTGTGACGTGTACTGTGTTTGGTGCACTAAATGTTTTCTGTGTCCACTGAAGCCAACGTCATTGTGACGTGTACTGTGTTTGGTGCACTAAATGTTTTCTGTGTCCACTGAAGCCAACGTCATTGTCACGTGTACTGTGTTTGGTGCACTAAATGTTTTCTGTGTCCACTGAAGCCAACGTCATTGTGACGTGTACTGTGTTTGGTGCACTAAATGTTTTCTGTGTCCACTGAACCAACGTCATTGTGACGTGTACTGTGTTTGGTGCACTAAATGTTTTCTGTGTCCACTGAACCAACGTCATTGTGACGTGTACTGTGTTTGGTGCACTAAATGTTTTCTGTGTCCACTGAACCAACGTCATTGTGACGTGTACTGTGTTTGCTGCACTAAATGTTTTCTGTGTCCACTGAACCAACGTCATTGTGACGTGTACTGTGTTTGGTGCACTAAATGTTTTCTGTGTCCACTGAACCAACGTCATTGTGACGTGTACTGTGTTTGGTGCACTAAATGTTTTCTGTGTCCACTGAAGCCAACGTCATTGTCACGTGTACTGTGTTTGCTGCACTAAATGTTTTCTGTGTCCACTGAACCAACGTCATTGTCACGTGTACTGTGTTTGCTGCACTAAATGTTTTCTGTGTCCACTGAACCAACGTCATTGTCACGTGTACTGTGTTTGGTGCACTAAATGTTTTCTGTGTCCACTGAACCAACGTCATTGTCACGTGTACTGTGTTTGGTGCACTAAATGTTTTCTGTGTCCACTGAAGCCAACGTCATTGTCACGTGTACTGTGTTTGCTGCACTAAATGTTTTCTGTGTCCACTGAAGCCAACGTCATTGTCACGTGTACTGTGTTTGGTGCACTAAATGTTTTCTGTGTCCACTGAAGCAACGTCATTGTGACGTGTACTGTGTTTGGTGCACTAAATGTTTTCTGTGTCCACTGAACCAACGTCATTGTCACGTGTACTGTGTTTGGTGCACTAAATGTTTTCTGTGTCCACTGAAGCCAACGTCATTGTCACGTGTACTGTGTTTGCTGCACTAAATGTTTTCTGTGTCCACTGAAGCCAACGTCATTGTCACGTGTACTGTGTTTGCTGCACTAAATGTTTTCTGTGTCCACTGAACCAACGTCATTGTGACGTGTACTGTGTTTGCTGCACTAAATGTTTTCTGTGTCCACTGAACCAACGTCATTGTCACGTGTACTGTGTTTGGTGCACTAAATGTTTTCTGTGTCCACTGAACCAACGTCATTGTCACGTGTACTGTGTTTGGTGCACTAAATGTTTTCTGTGTCCACTGAAGCCAACGTCATTGTCACGTGTACTGTGTTTGGTGCACTAAATGTTTTCTGTGTCCACTGAAGCCAACGTCATTGTCACGTGTACTGTGTTTGGTGCACTAAATGTTTTCTGTGTCCACTGAACCAACGTCATTGTGACGTGTACTGTGTTTGGTGCACTAAATGTTTTCTGTGTCCACTGAACCAACGTCATTGTCACGTGTACTGTGTTTGGTGCACTAAATGTTTTCTGTGTCCACTGAAGCCAACGTCATTGTCACGTGTACTGTGTTTGGTGCACTAAATGTTTTCTGTGTCCACTGAAGCCAACGTCATTGTCACGTGTACTGTGTTTGGTGCACTAAATGTTTTCTGTGTCCACTGAAGCAACGTCATTGTGACGTGTACTGTGTTTGGTGCACTAAATGTTTTCTGTGTCCACGGGGGCATTGTAATGAGGAGTTAAACCTGGCAAAAGAAGATTTCTTACTAGTATAAGAGTTTTTTTTTTTTTTTTGAAAAAACACGTGAAAAACCGGTTTGTTGACAACCTGATCGGTGGGTCTATAATAAAGTCCGCGAACGCCAAACCCAGAAAAGTACGCGAGGGAACTTTGCATCTATTCGGTTTATTTGTAGGTTTAGGTTGTCTTTTTTAGTCTTTTTCCCCTTGTTTGTTTCGTTGTTCTGACACAGCGTTTTCATTTCTTTTCAATGTTTTGTGGTGAGAACGCGGTAGACCAATTTCACTGTGCGTGTGCTGATGATCTCTCTCTCTCTCTCTCTCTTCTCTCTCTCTCTCTCTCTCTCTCTTCTCCTCTCTCTCTCTCTCTGGTCTCTCTCTCTCCTCTCTCTCGCTCTCTCTCTCTCTATCTCTCTCTCTCGCTATCTCTCTCTACCATTGATACTCTGTGATTGGAGGGGTGGGGGGAGGTGGTGTGTGTGTGGGTGTGGTGTGTGTGTGTGTTGTTGTGTTGTGCCTAAAAGAAAAGATGGGGCACACAATTTAGTTTAAGATTGTATTTTCTTCACGCGTTTGTTTTTCTTTAGGTTGTTCTGTATATTTATGCTTGGTTTTTTCTTAGTTTTTTATTTTTCTGCATGTGGACTGGATGAAAAAGCAATGAAAAGCAATAAAGAAAAGTTATTAATTAAAAAAAAAAAACTTATCATGATTCATTCTCTTCTCAGCTCTCTCTCTCTCTCTCTCTCTCTCTCTCTTTTTTTCTCCCCCCTTCCTCTCTCTCTCTCTCTCTCTCTCTCTCTCTCTCTCTCTCTCTCTCTTCTTCTCCCTCTCCTCTCTCTTCTCTCTTAATATCTTGTCTACGCTCGATCACCTCTGAATCTTCCTTCAAAAAGGGGAAAAAGAAGAACAGAAAGGGAGACAACTGTAGAATTTATACCGTACAATTCCCGAGGGATTAAAAACCGGCAATTGTCTCCTTTGACCTGGGGATAGGAAATGGGGCTGGGGTGGGGGGGTAGGGTAGATGGGGGGGGGGTGGACGGTGTTCGGGTTTTTTGGGGGAGAGACGTTATGAGAGTTTGATGATTGTTCTCACAGTCGCGTATTGATCTGAGATGCCGTTTTTTGGCTGTAAAAGGCCCAGTCAACACTGCATTACGATTTGACCCCCAATACCGATGCGATTGTGACGGTTGTCTGTGAGTCATGATGCGCGTGAAATACTTCGTCTATAAAAAAAATATTCTTGCTATTTTTCGCTTCACTACACATCAAGTAAAACCGTTATACATGAATCCAAAAATGCTGTTATTAGGTCTCGGTACACTTAGACAATAATCAACCCACTGTGTTGCCATGGGGGAAATAGCTGATATTTTGTGAATAATGTCAACGCGTACAGAAAACCTTTAATACAATATTATATTTGATGAGATCGTTGTCCAAGGGGACTACAGACACAAGTGAACATAACTCGTAGGATTTCAGCAGGACTTATGTAGACAGTTAGAATGGCACGTGATGTCATGCCTCACAAAATTGTCAAACGAATCACACTGAATCGAATCGTATGCACGGTGTTCAAGTGTATTCGGGCTGTGGGATGCATCCTGGAGTCTTTAAGCCAGGGTACGACAACATCAACAACAAATTCGTTAAGTTTTAAGACATCAATATTGACAAGGGGGACTGTAGGAAATAATGTATGCGGTTGCATATCGTATTTAGGGCCAATAAGTGAATGTACTACTGGAAGAGAAAACAATAAGGAATTTTTTGTTTCTTTTTCTTTGCCTTATGCACGTTAACACGATCCGCAAGATATTCTATTTCCCCATGGCATCATGGACAGTGATAAGCCCACTCTTGAAAGGTCTTCTTGTGGCATCTGTACAATTCACAAATTTTCTATTTCCCCATGGCATCACGGTGAAGCCCACCCTAAACCGTTGATGTGTGCACGTTTAAACACTATTACAAAGATATTTCTATTTCCCCATGGAATCACGGTGATAGCCCACCCTGAAACGTCTGTGTGCACCGTTAACACTATCACAAGATTATTTAGATTTTCCCCATGGCATCACGTGATAGCCCCACTCTGTAAACGTCTGTGTCGCACGTTAACACTATTTACAAGATATTATTTCCCCCCATGGCACCACAGTGAGCTGTGAGTTCATATAAGAGTGGGCTATCACTGTGTTGCTATGGGGAATAGAAAATATCTTGTGGATATCTTAACGCGAATGTGAGAAGGGGCGGGAATGAGATGATAAGCAATAATCAATGTCATTTCTCGTGCTGATGATATGTTCACAAATCAGGCGGAAGCGTGGGTAGGCAGTTGTAGTGGTATAGGGGGTGGTTGTGGTGTGGGAGTGAGAGAGAGAGAGAGAGAGGAGAGGAGCAGGAGAGAGAGAAGAGGAGAGGGGAGAGAGATGGTGGGTGGTGTGGTGGAGTGAGTGAGAGAGAGAGAGAGAGAGAAGGAGAGAGAGAGAGACGTATGTGTGTGTGTGTGGGTGTGGTGAGTGAGTGAGAGAGAGAGAGGAGGAGAGGAGAGTATTGTGTGTGTGTGTGTGTGTGAGGAGAGAGAGAGAGAGAGAGAGAGCGAGAGCGGTAGGTGTTGTGTGGGTAGTGAGTGAGAGAGAGAGAGATAGAGTAGTGGTGTGTGTGGTGTGTGTGTTGAGGAGAGAGAGAGAGAGAGCGAGAGAGAGAGAGAGTCGTGGTGTGTGTGTGTGA
>CM065687.1:4236342-4253842 GCA_017654935.2 Phymorhynchus buccinoides
CTAACTATAAGAACTTTTATTGGGAAGTGATTGACTAATAATTTTTATTTTGTTTCCATGAATGTTCTTTCTATGCATGTGCATGTTTGTCTCTGTATGTGTGTACGCATGCATGCAAAAAAAGCATGCAAAAGTGCACACACACACACACACAAGACACATAATTTTTGAAGTGTGCCCCGCGTGTGGTAGGGTGTTCCTGCTGCGTGTGCGGTGTCTAGCATTTCCTCCGACAAAAGATAAGATGGGCTATCCATCGCTATGAAGATTAGTATTTGCAAAATAATGTAGCTTTTAATTATACTTGAGCCGACCTAGGTTTACATAGGCCCTATTTGTGCATTAATATAGGCCTAATGATCGACAGTTCGACTGTTTAAACTGTTTACTTTTTTTGTTTGAGCTGCCATTTTGCACATACAAACACGCGCGCGCAAGTGCGCGTGTTTGTGTGTATGAGTGCATGGGTGTGTGGCTATATTGCATGGCTATATTGATATTCAAAATTGGATGGTTCAAAATAAACTTCAATTAAATGGTGAAGAAAAAACCGAAGCAATGCTTGTAGGAACAAAAAACAAACTAGCCTCTGTTTCCATAGAGTCAATCCAACTGGGTAACAATATAATTCCCCTCTCAGACTCTGTCAAAAACTTAGCCGTTGTGTCACTTTGGACAATACTCTTTCCATGCAGAGTTTCCTGACTCAGACCTGTCAGTCCTGCTACTATCAAATTCGTCGCATCCGCTATATTCGTAAATATCTCTCAGATGAAGCCACAGCAAAACTTGTTACTTCCCTCATCCTATCTCGTCTTGACTACTGTAATGCTCTCCTTTCTGGCCTATCAGTCTCTTCTCTATCTTGTCTCCAGCGTATTCAAAACACAGCTGCTCGTCTTGTCCTTAGGAAGAAAAAGTTTGATCACGTTAGCCCTCTTCTCCGTTCTTTGCACTGGCTTCCTGTCGCAGACAGAAGTGAGTATAAATTAAACACCCTTTGCTATAAATCTATCCATAAAGCTGCTCCATCTTACCTCTGCGACAATATTTCCATCTATACGCCAGCTCGCACTTTACGTTCAGTTTCTGACCCGCTTTCTCTCCAGATCCCTAGGTATAAGCTTTCAACTGTTGGTCGGCGCTCTTTTGCTGTCTCAGGACCGACATCTTGGAACAAACTTCCTCTTTCCCTCCGTCAGCGACCGACCCTCTCAGCCTTCAAATCTAACCTCAAAACCCACCTGTTCCCCCGTCATTGAGGCATCCACTCTCTTTCTCTTCTCTCTCTCTTGCCTTTAGGTCTGTTTCTCCTGTATACCATTTATGTCAAACGTGTGTGCTCGCTTTGTATTGCATTTTTTGTTTGAATGCGTTATGAATGCTAACGTGTGTGTGCGCTTTGATTTGATTTATATCAAGATTCAGCGCCGTATTTTATAAATACCGTATAAATTGTTGTTGTTGTGTGTATGTGTGTATGTGTGTGCGCGCGCGCGTGTAGGTGTCTGTGTGTGTGCGTGTGCGTATTTTCATATATTGATAGAGAGAAAGAGGGGTTGGGGGGTAAGGACAATATATAGAGAGTATGAGGTTAGGCATTTAGGGGGATTTCTTAGCCACACGTACCCATTGGACTTTCTGGGAGAGCTCTTCCTTGTGTTTAAAAAACTGTAGGCCCTAAATGGATCTCCAGCAACCCAGCCGGTACAAAATATCGGTACGTCGAAAAAATACTGGTATAATACCGGTACACATACATACCCAACACTAATTATAATACTGTCTGAATCACTTTTAGTGGAAGGACGTTAAACTGAAGGACAAGAACAACACGCACATGCAAACACACGCACAGTCACGCACGCACTCACTACACATACGCGCGCGCACGCACGCACGCGCACACACACACCACACACACACTCTCTCTCTTCCTCTCTCTCTCCTATCTCTCTCTCCTCTCTCACACCACACACCACACACAACACACAGAGAGAGAGTCTGTCTACCGGTCTCTTTAACAAGCTCGCGCACAGCACTCTCATTGCCACCGGCACCACCCATCATGAGACAGGTCTACACATACTCTGTCTCTATCGGTCTGTCTGGCCCTGGCAAACACATATACACACGCATGAACATGCACGCAAGCATGCGCGCACACACACACTTACACAAACACCTGCGCGTGCACGCACACACATCCACACACCCACACACGCGCGCGAGTTATAAACCTGTTCAGTATAATGCCCATGCGAAGAGAAAAATTGCAGATAGATCTATTATACCTAGATCTACTATATATAAGCGTAAATAATCACAAGCTACGAGATCGAGATCTGGGTCTGACTTCATCTGTGAAACAATAAATTGATCACTGATCACGTGACCACAAGAAACTGATATTTCTGGATAACATGAAAGTTATCATTAATAAGAAATATAGCATCCCGGCTCTTAAGTTAAGCCTTTCCCTTATTCAAATAATACCAAGAAGATGTGCTCTGGGCTTCAACATTAAATAACCAAGTAGATTTTCAGCACATACCCCTGCCACGACATCGTCACCAAAGGTTTTAGCTAGCTGGCCAGACTGAGCATAATAAAGTAGTTTTTTTCCAATGAACATTTACTTCCATGCAAAAAATATTGCATTAAGCTAACAAGCAGACACCACTTTATCCACAGAGCTGTTTAACTTGACTGTCGATGCTCTAAGGGCAGTTATCCAGTTCGTTTTGTAGAACGACTGCCTTTGTTTACTTGACTCAACTCGCCATGACGTCGTGCTGCGTCATTCTGATAGAACGTCGAAAAACCCTACATGCTTGGTCTCTTTGACAGAAACTCTAGGCATTTATTTTAACTGAACTTTGCAGAAAAGATATTGATCTTTCGAATGAATATGGAATGCACGTGTTTGGTGAGAATACCTGGACAAACCTCCATTTAAAAGACTTTATTTAAAGCTTTCTCTTGGAATTTAGCGAATCAGAGTTAGCGCAAATCACTAGATCTACAATAAGCCTTCCCTAACGCCTGCATGCAGTTATTTTTAACGCCCCAAACTCCGACCTATTTCGAGTTTAGTTTTCCTGCACACACTGTTGTAAGTGTTGTCTAAAGAACTTCTTCCGACGTCAGTGGGTATGTTAATTCAACAGTTTGTTTTCAACATTTCTTATTAGTACTGGTACAAAATAACAACACAGGAAAAGAGACAAAGGATAAAATGTTTCTTCTGTTAAGTTTTTATTTCCACCAGTGTAATATGCACCGATATATCATCAGTTACAAATCGGTAAAATTAGATCTAGTAGCTAATGACGCCAGTTTTGAGTTGCAGAAAAAGTTTAATCTTTGAGAATTCTAATTTTAATGGGTAAAACTTAATCTTTGAGAATTCTAAATCAAATGAATCTTGGATAATTTTAAATCAAATGGGTAAAAATGAATCCTGGGGAATTATAAATCAAATGGGAAAAAATGAATCTTGGAGAATGTTAAATCAAATGGGTAAACATGAATTTTGGAGAATTCTAAATCAAATGTGTAAGCATGCATCTTGGATAATTCTAAATCAAATGGGTAACAAGAGGCAAAGCCTGCAAGGCTCACGTCTGATTTTTATTACTATAGCAGGCATGGGAATTCCCATGACAATTCCCATGCCTGTATAGAGAGAATACTGTTATGTAGACACTTGTGCATCTGAAAACAGAATTAATTTTTATTTTACTGTGTAAATTAAAATTATTTCTATGCACCCCTACCCCTTTCTTTAAAATTTAATTATATGTATGCGCATGTAACAGTGGAGCCCTATTTTTATTTTTGGCAAACAAGTAAAATTGAAAAGCATATTGACCAAGCTTTCAGAAAAAACATAGTGACCAATCCCCCCCCGCCGGGGTAAGGGGGGTCTACGGACACCTGTAGTAGGCCTAGTCTTTGCCTGTGGGTCTAAGCCTCTTACTCTTAGAAAATTAATAATTGAAGTTGCGTGATCTGTTACTGTTTTAAACTGATTGTTCATGCGATGAAAACTTGTTCCACATCATCTACATTTCTGTAAGATATTTTATATTAGTCCTAATATTTTATTTTCGTTTCGTTAATTCTCTCCCCCCCCCCCCCCCCCCTCTCTGCCACAAAGCAAAGGTCAAGGTCACAGCCAGCAAGCTCATCCATGTTTATCTTCCCCTGTACAGTCTGCTCGTGGTGATCAATCGTCTAGGACTAACAAAGGATTCGTACGTCGAAGGCAGTGAAATCGACGAACCCTGGATTTTCCGTATATTTTTTTTCAAGACTGAAATGAATGTGGGCTAAATGTTAAGTACGTCGTCTTGATTATGAGGTAAGGCATGGACTCTAGGCCTAGGCCTTGTTGCCGGAAGTGCAGTAGGCTAAGTTGTGCGCAGAGATGATGGGCAAATGAACACGAACAACCGTTACTCAAAGGCGCAAATAAAAGCTAAACAACCGGGCCGTCAACGCACACACTCGGTACATCCATTTGTTACAGAAAATATAAGTTGACGACGTTAAAATGTACCTATTTGTACACACCTGAAGTCTTGTGTTTCTTTTTAAAGAGCGTTTTTGTATATCTAATGGAGAGTCTTCTTTCCAGTATGTATCTCCTACTCGGTACAACACAACAGTTACAACAAATGATTTTCTTTCTTTTGTTCCTTACCGATGTATCTGACTGCTTTGATCGTCATGACTTGAAGGCTCACGTCAAAATCAAGTATCCTGCTAACTTTAACCCTCTAACATCTTATGTTTTTTTGAGAAAATGACAACGTTAAAGTTTCAGTGGAGAGTGAGAGTCTTCTTTAGTTTGAAGAGTGTGACTGAGTCAAGGTTCAAGGTTGCACAACCTTATCTTTATTTTGTTCTTTATCAATGTATCTGACTGCTTTGATCGTCGTGACTTGAAGGCTCACGTCAAAATCAAGTATCCTGCTAACTTTAACCCTCTAACGCCTTATATGTTTAGAGAAAATGACAACGTTAAGGTTTGAGTTAAGGTTAAAGGTCGGGGCCACGGACGCAACACACACACACACACACACACACACACACACACACACACACACACACACACACACACACAGACACACACAACCGAACATGTACGATACTATAGACTCACTTTGTTTTAAAAAACGACGTGAGCCAAAAATGAATCTAGGAGAATTCTGAATCAAATGGGTAAAAATGAATCGAAATCAGTGGAAAATCGCCACAAGGCGTGGTTCAGGTGAGGAACAGAAATGATGAAGAGGTAAGTCAGACCTACAGAGATGGGCATCTAGACGGATCTTGTGAACATCATCGTGTTCGTCTCAGTACAGACCAGCCTTAAGCGTAGGCTTGTCAGTTTGTCTCCTGCAGCATTGGCCCTGTCTTGCTTTACCGTTAAATTCCTACAGGTTATCTTTTCTAAGATTTCAATGCTTTGTTTTCAAGACATAAGCCAGTAAACTTCGAGACTATCTTTTGAAACTCTGCTCTGAACTGTGTGTGAGTTAAACAGTGCAGGTAGAAGTTGAAACCACAGTTAGAATTTCGCACACAAAAAGCCTGGCCTCAAAAGACGCCCAGTACTGTCCGTTTCCTATTGGGTCATCCCAGTCAGCATAGTCTCTCATTACTACGCTGTGTGCCTCTGTCTCTGTCTCTGTCTCTCTCTCTCTCTGTCTTTGTCTCTCTCTGTCTGTCTGTCTCTCTCTCTCTCTGTCTCTCTGTCTCTTTCTCTCTCTGTCTCTCTCTCTCTCTCTCTCTCTCTCTCTCTCTCTCTCTCTCTCTCTCTCTCTCTCTCTCTCTCTCTCTCTCTCTCTCTCTCTCTCTCTCAAAAATAAAGCGCATTACGTTAGGTAACAAGAGAGACTGAAAATCCTAGCGACATCAGTCAAGAACATTAACATTGAGGAAAACAAGAAATAACTACCTGAGGTGAGTTTGATGATTGTCGCACAGTCACTATTGATCTGATGTGTAGTGTGTCTGTAAGAGAAAAACAATGAGGGCTGTAAAGTGGTTCTCTCCGGGCTGAAGATACATTGCTTTCACTTCTTCCTGGAGTCTGGGGGCAGACATTGATCTGGCGGTGATACCATTGGTGCCAAGTTTAGCAACTCGTCAAGTGTTGTACAAAATATATTAGTGCTGAGGCAGCAGCATTACTAAAATTGAGGTGACATTGCGAGAACATTTATGTTGCCGTTAAATCTGGCTCATATTGTGGAACAGATTAAGAGGTGTAAATGTTCTTCCTGGGTGTCTTTATGTTTGAGGTTGGTGGGACAAACAAAACAATGATCTCAGAAAAAAATCAAGTTAATTCGTTTGCAGGATAAAATAATTCCAGTTGTGAAAATACTACGTATATGAAGTGAAAATAATGAAACAGATTTGTGTATGAGATGAGAAGCATTGTCGAGTAAAGGAGGACAGGGGGTGAATGAAAGTGAGAAGGGTGAGAAGAAGAAGAAGAAGAAGACTGATGATGATGACGTTGATGATAATGATGATGATGATGGTGATGATGATGATAATGATGAAAAGAAGAAGAAGAAGAAGACTGATGATGATGATGATGATGATGATGATGATGATGATGAAAAAGAAGAAGATCAAGAACAAGAACAAGATGATGATGAAGAGAAAGAAGAACAAGAAGAACAAGAACAACATCAAGAAGAACAAGATCAAGAAGAAGAACAAGAACAAAACATAAGGAACAAGGGCGTCGCCGAGCGGCAGACATGTCCGTCACCAGCAATGCCACGCACTTGCGACACCCCGTAGAGTGTCACATCCTGACACAAAATTGGAAGGGATTCTGTCTTCTAGTTCACGAGATACAGCTTGAAGAAGAAACATATAGCGCAAAGAAGGAAATTTCGGTTTTCAAGGTCACACTTCAAGGTCAAGGTCAGCATGGTGATAATTTATGCTCGGATGTTTTCTTCTCTAGGGTATACAGTACCACACACAATCTGAAGCGCTTCTGTCAAGTACCAATGTGGAAAATATGGCTTAAAACCCAATGTGTAGACCCCTACCACTTTCAAGGCCTACGGATCGCCCGGACCGTGACCTTGACCTTGATCGGTATGCCACCATCAGAACGGGCATAAGCCAAAGTACCTTCATGCCAAATTTGAAGACTCTAACACTAACGGTGTGGGAGTTATGGCCCCTGAAAGATTTTCGGTTTTCAAGGTCGTACGCCAAGGTCAAGGTCACGACGACGGATGCCTTCCTCTCGTGGTGACACACCAGCACACAAAATTTGACGTGATTCTGTCAACCCGTTCGAAAGATATCCTTGGGACAGACAGAAGGAGAAAAAAATGACCCTCCGATTTTCAGGCTCCAGCGATCTTTTTGACCTTGACCTTGACCTTGATCGGTATGCCATCATCAGAACGGGCATAAGCGATTCGGTCAAGCGGTTCGGGAGATATCCTTGGGACAGACAGAAAAAAAAAGTCTTGGTGTCGGACTAAAAATAGAATGCACCAAATCATCACCATCATTAAAAAAGAATTTATTCACACCAAACAGTGTACTGCCTTCATTAAATCGGCTCCAGTATACCATCTTCCCTATATATTAACATTCATTTGGCGTCTGTGTGTTTGTGTGTTTGTGTGTGGGCTTGTTCGCCCTGTTAAAATAAAAATAATAATGATCATTTCCATATCGCACAATCTTCCATGGGGGCTCTAGGCACTTCACAATAATAATATATCTTACATGAACGGGACATTGCAACAACAAGAACAACAACATTGACAACACACACGCACACGTACACACACACAGACACACACATGCACGCACGCACGTACGCACACGCACACACGCACGCACGCACACACACACACACACACGCACGCACGCACACTCATTCCCCTGCTAACACAACAATACACACACACACACAGGCGTGAGCGCACGAAGTGTGCAGACGCACACACAAAATAAATGAACATTCTGCACTCACACACACACACGCGCGCGCGCGCACACGCACACGCACACACACACACACACATCACACACACTCACACACACGCACGCACGCACATTTACATAGCCTGATACACTTAGCGTTTCATGCACTGGATACAGAGAGGGACAGAGTAGGTAGGGATGGGGGTGGGTGGGGGCTTTAGGAGCGTTTGAAAAGGACAGTTTTTGTGGCAGTCTTGAAGGCTGCAGCTGAAGGCGAATGCCTAACACTCGCTGGAAGGCTGGTCCACACAGTTCGTCCCTGTGAGTTGTAACTCATGAACCTGAGCACAGAATCGCTTCATATTGTGCATGGGGGTGTATCATGATACACAGATGGTCCCATAGAAATGTGAATTCCCGGTGCAAACCTCCGCCAAGGGAGACTCACGTTTCTGCAAAACGTGTTCGCCCTGTAACTCACATACCATTTGACATAATTGCTTCACATTTTGCATCAGGGTGTGTCATGGTACTTAGATGGTCTCATATAAATATTGAACTTCCAGTGCAAACCTCCGCCAAGGAACACTCACTTTTCTGCAAGATGTGTGTTCACCCTGTAACTCACGAACTGGAGCACCACATTTTGTGTGATGGTGTATCATGCTACAGATATGGTCCCATAGAAAATTAGAATCTCCGGTACAAATATCCGTCAAGGAAGATTCAATGTTCTGCCGTATAACTCATGTACCAGTAGACAGAATCATTTCAAATTTTGTGTTGGGGTGTGTCATAGTGCCTAGATAATCTCATATGCAATATAAAAAAAAATACCTCTCCCGGGGGAAAGCGGATCGGGGGAGGGGGAAGACAACAGACTGCAGGGGAGGATCAGTTAGTGAAGTAGGGGGAGTTTCCAATGGTCTGGTTAGAAAATGCCTCTCATGGGCGGATCAGTGAGTGAAGTTGGGGGGTTTCCAATGGTCTGGTTGTGGGGGCTGACAATAATTTGTGTAAATTATTATGATCATTCGTGTTTTATTCAAACGGGCAGTAGCATTATTATTTGGGAATGGATTCCAAAATCACTCCAAATGCAGGAAACACTGATCGCAAATTGTCGATGTCGCGTTCATTCAAGCATTACTGTAGGAAAAGGGTCATCACATGCGTCATCACAAACATACGTCATTCACGATGACGTGATTGTTATATTTACTTTCGTTAAATGTATAGGAATGAATTTTGTTTATTGTGTAAGTCATTATTTTACTAATAGAAAGTGTTCCAGAGAATTTGCAATACAAACATATTGTTTATGAATAAATGAAATAAAGAAAATAAACAATTGTGTCATGTCGTTTGTAGATCTATACTCCTATCTAAAACTATTCATCTCATTGGATCATACTAGCTAATCGTGCTTAATCTTTTACAACGTACCACGTGACTGTCTCATCATCAACTGGCACTGGGAGAATTGCAGCTGAAGAAGAAGGGTACCAGCTCCAGCCAGTCAGACATTTGCGGCAGTTGGAAACAAAATAAAAGCGGTTCCATCAACAACTATATTGACAAGAACTCGCCCAAGTAGTAGGCCACTCTTGGGAGATGCCATAGGTCGACTTGAGACACGGATCGTCAACTTCTTGCGACGAAGGCGGACCAGGAGAGGCAGACCTGGCAGCACGACCGTTGAGTCTCAACCGCATTCACAGTTATTTGGGGTAGGCTACACATTCATTCTTTTAGCATCGTCTTTGGTCATCATACTCATTCTTCCAAGGTATCAATTTCGTTTCAGGTCAAACGGGGTTGTATTCGCGTTTCGTACTTTAAAAAAAAAATTATTATTCATTAGCCAGATCTGCATGATCGATCGATGACCACGACAAAGCAAGTGAATGTCATCGTCGCCTTGTTTCATCCCCATCCCCATTTGTTCATTGATTATGTAGAACATGTATTTTTCTTTCTAGAGTATGCATGAGTTGAATACATTTCGAGCATGAATTAGTATATTAGTTTAATGAATGATGCATGAATCCCTATCTGATTTCAGGACTCTTGATTATGGAGTAAAAAGGTAAGTTAGTGCATTGGTAAAGGATGTGAGTGTGAGTGTGAAAAGTAGCTGTGTGGATCTAGGCACACAGAGAACTGACACTGCACGTTCCATGCAGGTTTGTCCTACTACTGGCTCCGGTCAGCTGTATTCCAAGACGTCTACGGCAATACGTTATCGATGTAAGTACGACTCCACTCCAGTACGTGGTCATCACTGCACCACGTGCGACGTCTGAAGACCAGCACACGAGGATCAGCAAACGAAGTGCTGCACTTCAAGATCAAGTACTTCACATCGGAAATTGTCTAAGCTAAGTGGCCGGAGAAAACAAAACACTGACACGAACACACCACATCCTCTAGTCTTCACAAAACCTTGTATATTTGTGCAAAAGAAACATCTTCTCCAAAGAGTAACAATAAGCATCTGAGAAGACGAGAAAAACAACAACACTAACATATTAGCTAGACTCCCCGGTATCCTTACAGGAGGGACTCGTGAATTGCGGGGTTGACCAGCTCCCCGAATGGAGGCACAAGGCATCCACCCTCTGCTGGGCTCCTCTCCGTAAGCTCCTCGACCATGAGAGCTGGAAGCCCGTAGGGGAATTAAAATCGATCAGTATTTCGACAATTCTGACTAAATTAACATGTTCTTCAATGTTGTCATACCACAAAGTTTCCATGGAAATGATGGAAACATAATGGATGAAACAAAGAACAATGCGGAAATGTAATTCTTGGATTTTATATTGTCTGTTCTTAAGCAATCAGATAAATCAACATCTGTGTGGTGCCGATTCTCCCCTTCGTTGTCCACTCTCTAAATCGTCGTCCCCTTCATCGTCCCTTCTCTCTCCCCCCTCGTTCGTCGTCTTCAGTGTACTATCAAACTGTAACAGGCTTCATCATTATCGTCCAGCGTTTGTTATCTCCTTTCTTTGAACATTCATTAGTGTATTTATTACTTAATGCGTGTATTTCATTAGTTAACCTTTGTGTCTGAATGCTCTGCTCGTTCGTTGGTTTAATTGTTAACTTATTGTTTAATTATCACTGTCTTTTGTTTGCATTATTTGGTGCGGTGCGTGAATGAGGTGTGAAAGGGGAATCTTCCTTCATTCAACACACACACACACACACACACACAAACATTCTGCATAAATCAGTCTGTACCTGTGTGCTGCCACAGTGCTCACCTACGGACACGACAGACTGGAGCAGTAGAGACGGCGCGAGTCGGTTCACATATTTCGTATCCCGTTGAAGAAGAGGAATCGACCGAGGCCTTGGAGAAGATGGTAATGAAAGTATTTTGTGACACTGGAACAGATGTAAAGCCCGAGGACATTTCAGTGTTACACAGAACCGGTAACCCCAAGAGAGCTGGACCACGCCCTGTGCTGGTGCTCTTTGTCGCCCGTAAGAAGCGCACACAGGTCATGATGATGAAGAAGGGGTTGAAAGACAAGCTTCTAGCTACAAGAAAGTCTTCATCAACGATGATCTGACTCTGCTCCTTTCGAAGCTGCTGGGGATGATGAAGAAGGTGGGTTGTGTGGACAAGGCCTGGACGGTGGAGGGTAGGATCCACTGCACCAAGGAACGACAAGCTGCTGTGGGTGGTGAAGAAGGTGGGTTGTGTGGACAAGGCCTGGACGGTGGAGGGTAGGATCCACTGCACCAAGGAACGACAAGCTGCTGGGGGTGGTGAAGAAGGTAGGTTGTGTGGACAAGGCCTGGACGGTGGAGGGTAGGATCCACTGCACCAAGGAACGGCAAGCTGGGTCCTCTCAGGACAGGTCCTTCCCGGTCGTCATTGAGAACCCCGACGATTGGTTCAAGCTAGGGGTGGATGAAATTGATGTTGAACTGTTGGGGCTTTGAACTATGCAAATTGTTGATTCGTGAGTTAGATGGTGGTGTGTTGTGTTGCATTTGATTGAATGATGTATGCTGTGGTGCATTGAGTGGTGTGATATGGGTGACTAGTGTTGCTTGTTGTGGAAAGTTGATTTGTTCTTGTTGCTGCGCTTGTGGAGTTTATTTTTATATTTTTAATGCTAAGGATGCTGCTGCTGATGATAATAACAAAGACAATGACGATAATGATAATAACAACCAGCAGGATAATTCTCATAGAATAATACAAAACCAGTCCGATAGCCACAACACCCCCAATATTAGCAACGCTGATGGAAATAATGATAACCCTGACAATAATAACAGTGATGCTGAAGAAAACGATCCCACTTTCCATAACGAGGAAAGAGAAGAAGATGACCCCAGTGAGGGTGAAAGGTCAGCTAGGTGCCTGAAGTGTGTTGCACTTAATGTGTGCGGTTTTCTATCTAAACAGGCTTTTCCTGAATTTTCAGAGTTTTTGAATAACTATGCCGTTATCTGCATCTTTGAAAGCAAACTTGCAGATGTTGACACAGTACAAATAGATGGTTACACGGCATTTTATAAAAACAGAAATAAATACAGAAGAAAATCTGGAGGCATCCTAGTACTAATAAGAGATTGTTTTGTTCAGCATATTACTGTTTTTGAGGAAACACGATTCAAGAATAACGTTAGTAATGAAGCAAGAAGTACTTATATAAGTTTGTGGAATTTGATATGTGTCGTAGTGCGTTGTTCTTTGCTTTTCATGACTCTGTTTTGGGAAAGAAAGTCGTGTTTTGTGCTGTCTACATTGAGCCAGAATTTTCGCCATATTTTAACCGTAATATTTATAATGATTTACAGGATACTATTTTGCAAATCGGAATTGGCAGTGTTTGTCTTCTTGGAGACTTTAATTCTAGAACTGGTCAGCTGAATGAATTGTTTGTCAATAATTCATTTGTTGATGGTGTTTTTAACAACGATAACAACTATCCCGAAAGAACATCTGAAGATAGGCAGACAAATAGCATGGGGCATGAATTATTAGGTTTCTGTAGAGCATGTCAGCTTATTATTGTTAATGGCAGAATTGGTAGAGATTGTGGTAAAGGTAAACTGACTTGTAAGAATGCTTCTGTTGTGGATTACGGTGTAGTTTCTTATGATTTATTTGAACGTGCTGATGACTTTTGCGTGCATGAATTTAATGAATTGTTTTCAGATATCCATTGTCCAATTAGTATAAATTTTGTGGCAGAATCCATAGATAAGAAAGAGAAAGCAGTCCATGAGCCAAGTACCAATGATCCTAATTCGCATTTTGTGAAATGGAATAATGATCTAAAACTAAATTTTGTTGACGATTTAGACGTTGACAAAATAACATTGGTAGAGCACGAGCTCGATGGCCTGCTTTCACACTCAGAGAATATTACTTTAAACAGTGTAGATGAGATTGTCGGTAGAGTTAACAATATTCTAATTGAAAGTGCAAGTACACTACACATGGTAAGAAAGAGAAATAAATATCGTGGCCCATCTAAAAAGATAAAAAAGGATAAATCATGGTATAATGTGGAATGCAGGATTAAGAGTAGAATTTTTTCGCGATGTAGGAGAAGAAGTTTACTGATGAAAAATGATTTGTTTTTGAGGGCAGAAAAAGAACGTGCTGCCAAGTCATATAAAAAGACAGTTAAAAAACAGGCGAGAAAATATAACCATGAAATGGCAAGACGATTACGTGAAACAAAGTCTAAAGACCCCAAGGATTATTGAGCCATAATAAATGGGAAAAAGAATAAATCTAACCCTAGCCAACCTAGCTGTCAGGCCTTTTTTGAGCTGTTTAAAAATATGAATACAGTTGAAGAGGAGGCTGATGATGCCCCTGATAATGGAGTTGATTCTGATAATGTTAATGCTCTGTTAGATCATTTAATTACTGAAAATGAGGTTCTAAATTGCATAAAGAAGTTAAAGAGCAATAAAGCATGCGGGTTAGATAATATAGGAAATTAATTCCTTAAAAATTCAGCAGAGAAAATGTTAGGTGTTTTTGTGAAACTATTTAATCTGATATTAATTACCGGTAAAGTACCAACTGATTGGGTAATTGGGGTTATACAGCCAATATTCAAAAACAAAGGTTCCCCTGCAGATCCCAACAACTATCGTGGTATAACCATACTGTCCTGTTTTGGGAAACTGTTTACAAGTATCCTGAACGAACGCCTAAAGGTATACATTGAAACATTTCACTTAATTGGCATGGAACAAGCTGGGTTTAGAAACAACTTTTCAACACTGGATCACTTGTTTACTTTGTACGGGCTGATTGATATTTTGTTGTTTAAGAAAAAGCGCTTGTATTGTGCATTTCTGGATTATGAAAAAGCTTTCGATAAAGTTAATAGGGCATTTTTGTGGCAAAAACTTAGACAATTGTCACGTGGCAGACGCTATGGCGAGAAAAGCTAACGCTCTGCAACGTTATGGCTTCAGAAACCTACCCTCCTCCTGTTTTGTCACTTTCTCTTCTGCACGAAATGTGTGATCTATGGGTGTCAGTTTCCTGCTTTAGATTGATAGTGTGCGACAGAATATTCTCGTGTGCATGCGTGTGCTATGTACGTGTATGTCGTGCTACCCGTTTTCTTTTTCTTTAAATATTTTTCTTCCTTTTTCTTTATAATAAATTTGTGAACACTGTTTCAATTTGTTCTGTGTGTCGCTTGTTGGATTGGAATTGTTTGACAGAAAGCTGTTGATTTTTCTCCTGTAAGGGTCGCACCCTTACATGTATGGTGGATCGCCTCCACGTTAGTAGCAGCCCCGCCTGCTTTATTCACCAGTGCTGTCGTACAGCAAGGAGACCCTGAGTCGTTCTGGGGGCTCAAGGAACGCGGTTCCAGCTTGTCCTTCTTCGTTGAAGTTACGCCGGGCCGTTGTTGTAAATAGCGTCTCACTGGGGTAGTGGTTAGTATCGTATTGTAAACTTGTTTAATTTACTTGTTTGAATTTATGGATTAACAGAATCATTTCGGTGTTCATTTATTGACCTGTTTGTTCGTCGTGTATTCAGTTTAGCCTTTGGAGTTATCGTTCTCGCTTTTTGTTTTCCACTTTCCTACTTCACTTTTATTTACTCCAAAGGGGAATAATTTACTGGCCATACTGCAGCTATACGCTATCTTGCCTTGCCCTGTTCTGGTCGTACCATTGGGGCCACAATTTGTGTTTTGTGTAAAAGATGTGTTAATGTATTTCGTAATGCAATGATATTTGTGCCTGTGCATGTCGCGTTTTCGTTTAATCACTTTTTGCTTGTAGCTGAATATTTGGTGTGGCATGACATGGTTGCGCGCGCATTGAATGATATGGTATGGTTACGTGCACATTGAAGGGTGAGTGATGCGAGCGTCGTGAGTGCGTATGCTTGCGTGTGAATATATTTGTTAGGATTGGCTTTAGTAAAATGATTGTGTTGCATGTAGAAAGGGGCACCACTCGTACTTTCAGTTTTGGTCCTAATATAATGAACTGTGAGCGAAGGACCAATTTTATTCCCAATTTTAAGAAAATATAATTCCAGTCGAAATTTACTATAAGCATTTTAATTTGTACATTTATTCACAAAGTCAAGACAAATTGACTTCATGTTCATAAATTTGTCAGTAGTGAAATTGTTAAAGTTTGAACACTTTAATGTTTCGAAATTTCACTTTTCAAATTCATTACTTTTTCTTCTATGCCTTTTTGGCATTCACATTTCCTTGGTGCCTTGATGGACATGTAAACACAATTGTTTGCCGCCGTGGTGAATAGTTGACTGATCCTGGTTGGGTCCAGGCCTTTCTTTTCTTTTTCTCTTCTTCTTCTTCATCTTTTCGGTGGCGTTTCATGGATGGCTTCGCCTGGACGATGTGTGTGACCTGTGGCTCAACGCTAACCCCCCTCTTCGCTGAGGGATTGAGGAGTGGCCTGGGCGGCCCAAGAGAGCTGCCGGTTGCAGTCTGAAGACGACCTCTGAGCGGACTTCTTGGTTCAGTCCTCTACTTTTCTTCAGGGGATCAGCTTCTTCGTTGTGCGCTGATGTGACAAAGCTAAGTACTGTAATAAATTAAGGAATGTGACAATTATTCTGAAAAAGAGAACTCGTGTAAAGTACCTTTTCTACCCACCTTGGACCAGTCTGCTAAAGGTAGATAAATCAGGATTCTGAGAATCCCAGAACAAGGAGAGACACTGCCAGCAACATCCTATTATACTACCAAGGAAAATATGAAGACAAAATTAAATTTCCTTCATTTATTTCTTTCACTACTTAAGTTAAAGTGTTCATTCTTCTAGTTTATTTGAAATTTGTGTATAAAAATAATTTGTCTTTAGTTGTCTTGCAATTGTGAAAGTGGTGCATACAAGTGCTTGTCTTGATCAATGGGGTCACGAGAAGAAGAAGTAAGACAACTTAATCTAAGTTGCCTTGAGCGTTAGCTAAAGCCCAAGTGTTAGTGATTATGTTTGATATTTGAATATACCTGGGTTTTTTTTATTGTTTTGATTAGTATTGTCTGTTTGCAAAATAAATGTCCCTTTTGTATTGTAATTTTGACTGGAGTGGTCTGGTGTGAGTTCCTTCCGGAGAGTTCTTCGAATCTCAGATCACAGTCTACCTCCTCAGAACCTTTCTCACTTGTGGAGCTCAGCGTAAAACTGCGAGCACACTTCACAACAATGGTATCAGCGGTCGGTTATTAAAAGTAATACAAAATATGTATTCCCAAGCTAAATCATGTGTTGCGGTTAATAGTGAATTTTCGGACTTTTTCTGCTCGGAAGTTGGAGTAAGGCAAGGAGAAAACCTGTCGCCTGTATTGTTTGCCATGTTCCTGAATGACATGAAAGTTTTTATGTCTATAGATATGACTGGTTTTACCACAGTTGCTAGAGAAGCAGATATATTAGGTATGAACGAACATGAAATTAACATTTTGTTAATACTATTTTTGTTGTTGTATGCAGACGACAGTCATATTTTCTGAAACTCCAGTAGGATTGCAAAGAGGCTTAGATAATATTCAATGCTATTGTCAAAAATGGAATTTGAAATTAAATGCCAAGAAATGTAAAGTTCTTATTTTTTCTAAGGGTAAGGTTAGACGTTTTCCCGACTTTCTTATAGAGACTGAAAAATTAGAGGTTGTTCAGAACTTTATGTACTTAGGGTTAAAGTTAAATTATAATAACAAAATGAATGTCGCACAACGTGATCTTTATGACCGAGCTTCCCGAGCCATGTTTGCTTTGTTGAGGAAAGCTAAATTATTGATGCTTCCTGCAGATCTAACAATTGACCTATTTGATAAAACTGTACTTCCTATCCTTACATATGGTTGTGTAATTTGGGGCTTTGATATGAATGATATTATTCAGAGACTGCAGTTAAGATTTTACAAGTTGGTTCTGAAAGTAAGACAGTCGACTCCTTCTCTCATGATTTTTGGGGAAACGGGTAAATTCCCTGTTGGTGTAACTGTTAAATGTAGAATGT
>CM065687.1:4261342-4286342 GCA_017654935.2 Phymorhynchus buccinoides
AGATCACGAACGCACGACATAAACGTAATTTCGGTGGAACAAAGCTCTATAGAGGGTGGGAGAATTTGAGCATGATTTTGTCGAACAAACTGGATAGCCTCTGTTTTATCATCATGTAACTTAAGTTTGTTGGTTGACATCCAATGTTTGATGTCAGAATCACAGTCTTCAAGTGTTTGGACAAGTTGGTGGTAGTTTCCATGTATGTCAGAATGTTCAAGCTGGGTGTCGTCGGCGAAAATTTCGTGCTGAACAGAATGTCTATTAATTATCTTGGACAATGGTGTTGAGTACATGATAAAAAGTACAGGCCCAAGTACTGATCCATGAGGAACGCCAAAGCCAAAAGACATTTTAGATGACTGCATATTTTCAATGAGAACGCATTGCTTTATATTGGAGAGATATGATTTAAACCAATTTCGTACGGTGCCGCAAATTCCAAAGTCAGTTGTCAAGCGTGTCAGTAGAATGTCATGTTCTATCGTGTCAAATGCTGCTGATAAATCAAGAAGGAGGAGAACAGATATTTTGTCGTCGTCAAGGGAAGTCAGAATGTTATTTAATATACTAATAAGAGCTGTTTCAGTACTATGTCCAGCACGGTAAGCAGATTGATGGAGACTGAGTAGATTGTTCGTAACAAGGTGCTGAGATAGCTGATGAAGAACCACTTTCTCTAAGAGTTTTGACAAGAAGGGAAGGTTAGAGATTGGCCGATAGTTTTTTAATTCATCTGGATTCAGATTAAAAAAATTCAAGAGGGGTTTCACAATTGCGTCTTTACAATCATCAGGGACTCTACCACTTGACAAAGAACGGTTGAAAATATTTGTTATGACTGGTAACAAGGTATCAATGTTTTCATAGAGGAGGGATGTAGGGAAAGGGTCAAGTTCACAAGATTTTTTGGCCGTTTTTTGGAGAATCTCTTTCACGAACTGTGTTGTGACTGGTTTAAAGGCGGACAAAGTTGGACCAGAGTAGGCTGGGGACTCATCTAGAGGCTGAGAAGAAGGAAACGCATTTCGAATGGCTACTATTTTGTCTCGGAAAAAGTTAAGAAAGGCGTCAGGGAGTTTTTTGGGTTCTATATTTGAAGGGAATACAGCAGCTTGTGTTTTGCCTAGGATTTGATTCATGTTTCGGTAGAGTTCTTTGCAAGTGTTGCTAGCGGAAATTTTAGAGGAGAAAAACTGAGACTTAGCCCTTTGTACTAAGTCGGCAATTGTTCGTTTGATTGAGGTATAGATCTGTTTGTGAACAGTCAGACCAGAGGAGAGCCAGCACCTTTCTGCTCTGCGGCGCTCGCGTTTGAACTCTGTGAGTTGGGGAGCGACTGTATTGTACCAAGGTGTGGCTCTCTCCGTCCTGACAGACACCTGATTGAGAGGGGCGTGCGTATCGAGCAGATTTTGCAAAGAAAAGTTTAAATCGGGAAGAGACATGTCAGGTGTTATGGCAGTTTCTAAATCATCTTTCAAATTAGTCTTGTCAATCATATGAAAAGAGTGGATGAATTTTGTTGTGCAGCGACGGACAGGTTTGGGTAGACTTACTTTGCACAACACAGACACATGATAGGACGTAAGATCGTGACACACATTTGTAGACAAGACAAAATTATCACAGCATGGGTATAAGACAAGATCAAGAATGTGACCATGCACATGAGTAGGTTATACATGTGTAAGAAGAAAACATGAAGATCAATGCATTATCTAAAACTCGTTTTCTCGGACTTTTGAAAAGCATTCTTAGTCAGTCTAACTTTCATCTAACCAAAACGGAAGAGGAAGTACAAATCAAAGGGCTACAATCATGCCCAATAAATGAATCAGTTAACAGGGTAACTTCCCTTTAACTATTAGTGGCTTTATAGATTACGAAGCAAAAACTAACATGTGAAACACGAGATACGCAAATAATCTGTTGTCTGTTCTCGTGTAGTGATAAAACAAAAGAGTCTATAAACCGAAATCGAAAATATAGCCTAGACCTGGTAACGCCAAATACGCCGTTTGTGACACAGTGTGTGGCTGCATTTTGTACAGTATGATAGATAGACTATGTTTGTTGAATCGCATGTCATGTTTGTTCTGATATGGAATGCTTTGTTGGTAGAGTGGCCCAACATGTTTTCCCTTTCTCATATAGGTTCATTAACATAATATAAGCCACTCTTAGAAGTCTAGACATATCCATCTTTAAAATCGTAAGCCAGTTAAATGACGGAAAAACTGAAGAGCTTCTTGTCAGTAGTAAGATAACATCAAAATTTCCCACATTCATTTCTGTTGGACAGAACGACATTGCTTTCTCCCACTCTGTCCGAAATCTAGGTGTCATGTTTGATGAAAATCTCTCATTAATGTGCGCGGGAGTTTTTCGCCTAGCAGGCTGAATTATTTACTCTCGTCAATATTATTTTGTTGGTGTGTTTCCAGTAGTGCTTGAGTTGCTGTTTAGTGTCTGTGTGTTCGTGATGAACTGCACATTATTTTGGGCTGCTTTCTGTGCCTATCTGCCTCCAGACATGAGAGTAATTTGGTTTATTTTCTTGACGAGTCTGGTTGGCTTGTTGGATTCTCCAAGCCAGCCATGTTTCCAGCACCGGCCAAACAACGCCATGCCTTTGCCTACAATCCCTTTTCTTCAGTCTCTCTCTTCCTTGCCTCCGCCTGACCACTACATGCACGCAACACGCGTGCGTGCGCCACCACTCTGCGACCCCCCCTCTCCCCCACTGCAGTACAGCCGCAATGAGTTACTGGCTGTACAACCTTCGACCCCTGACTCTGCCCTTGTTGCCTCGCTACGTCATCTGCGTATAGGGATTAATCTTCCACGCACGCGAGGCTGCAGAGGAGGAAACAGGAAGCAACGGAAGATTTCTGTCGTCTGCTCCATTCCTCGCCCTCCCCCTTCACCTACCAAGCAGATGAGTATTTCTAACCTACTTACTGTTCCCGTTGCTTCGCACACAAAAGATGCTAATTTTATTGTTGCCCAGTTTAACCCCGTTCCATTGGCGTCCCACAGAAACGTTCTTCTATTAATTATTTCATTGTAGAGAACGATGTTGATATTTTCTGCATAATAATAATAATAATAATAGTGAATCATTTATATAGCGCATTCCTCCACCAATGTGGAGCTCTATGCGCTTAACAACAACAAAAATTAAGAAGCAACAAATTCAACAACAACACGAAATAATCGCTCACGCACATGCAAATAGGCATACACATACACACCCCACCCACACATACACGCACGTACCGGCACACACACACACACACACACACACACACACACACACACACACACACACACACACACACACACACCGTTTACCATCACCACCACTCACCCCACCCAAAAAACACAATACAAAATACAATCAAAATGCATCACTGAATCCTGGCTTCTGCCTTCGGGTGATGAAGCTAAACGCGCTGATCTCTCTCCCCCTGGCTACAAAACCATCTCCTATCCTCGCTCTTCACGTGGCGGAGGCATTGCCTTTGTCGTGCGTGAAAAACTGTGCCTCCATCTCACCTCTACCTCCCTCTTCCCCTTTCCACACTCCTCCTTTGAGCTGGCCCAGCTCTCCGTTACTCTCCGTCAGCACTGCCTTCAGCTTTTCGGCCTCTACCGCCCCCCTCCCAACAGGAAAAACACACTTTCGGACTCCCCCTTCCTTGACGAGTTTCCCTCTTTGCTGGAGCACTGCAACACTATCAGCGGTGTTCCAATCATCATGGGAGACTTCAACATTCATGTTGATGTCCCCACTGACCCCCTCACCCTCCGCTTCACCGCACTGCTGGATGACTTCGACCTGCACCAGGCTGTGACCTTCCCCACCCACCAGAAAGGTCACACCCTTGACCTGGTTATCGTCAGGCGTGACGACGAAGACGTCCTGCGGTCCACTGCTCCTGACTCCTTCCTGGACTTTTCTGACCATCTCTGTGTTCTTTCCTGCCTCCGGTTATCTCGCCCTTCATGCCCTCCTGTGTATGCTGAGACCAGGAAGATCTCCTCCATCGACATCACTGCCTTCATGTCTGACCTCAGGGCCAGACTTGACTCATCTCTACAGCCTTCTGCCGACCAGCTCCACCACCTCCTGACCAGTCTACTCGATCTCCACGCCCCTGTCATCCGTCGCAAGATCTCCAGTAGGCCTCCATCACCGTGGTATGCTTCTGTGGCACCTGAGGTGACTCAGGCTAAGCACGAATGCCGCCGTGCAGAGCGCCAGTGGGTTAAGACTGGACTTGAAATTCACAAACAGATTTTTTGAGCCATGAACAAAAGTGTGTCTGACATTATAGATAAGGCCAAATGCTCTTGTTTGAATGCCCAAATTCTCGCTTGTACTACTTCACGTCAATTGTTTAGCTTAGCCAATTCCCTCCTTGGTAAACCAAAGTCCACACCTCTACCTTCTTCTATCCCTGTATCTGAACTCCCTCAACATTTCTCTGACTTCTTTCACAGCAAGATAGCCACCATCCGCCAAAATCTTGATTCTCAATCTGCTCCACCATCAACTGTACCTGATCCCTCCTTTTCTGGCAGTATGTGATCTGAGTTCCGCTTTGTTTCCACTGATGAGGTTAAGAAGATTTTGACCCGAACTCAGACTAAAACCTTCCTTACTTTACATCCATCATCAATGAATCTCTATGTTCAGGCCGCTTTCCAACTCATTTCAAATCTGCAATTGTCAAACCTCTCTTAAAGAAGCCTAGTCTCGATCCTGAAAATCTAAAGAATTATCGGCCTGTCTCTAATCTTTCATTCCTTTCTAAGCTTACGGAAAAGGTGGTTCTTAAACAGCTGTCTGACCATCTTCAGGTAAACGATCTTTTCTATCCAAACCAGTCTGCTTATCGAGCAGGTCACAATACTGAGACAGCCCTCTTAAAGATAACGAACGACTTGCTCACTGCCTTGGATGAAAACAAGGTTTCTCTTCTCTCTCTCTCCTTGATCTTTCTGCAGCGTTTGACACTATCGACCACTCATTCCTCATTTCTAGACTTCACACCTCCTTTGGTCTGTCTGGGGCTGTTCTTTCCTGCTTTTCTCCCTACCTCTCTGATCGCACACAGACAGTTGTTGTCCCACCTGAGTCAATTAGATCAAATGATTTATTCTTCTAAGTTGTGCATCTCTGCTGATGGATGTTTTACAACAAACTGCAACTAAATGCTGAAACGACAGAGATGATTCTTGTAGCCTCTAACCACACAATTAAAACTCAGGTTCTCCCAGGTTCTGTCGACATTGATGGCACTGAGATCAAGCTATCAGCATCCGTCCGCAATCTAGGTGTTACTTTGGACCAAACCCTTTCTTTCAAACAGCATGTTGCCAATGTTTGCAAGGCTTGCGATCTAGTACTTCGAAGAATTAGTTCCATCCACCGTTTCCTCTCTCAAGATGCCCTGAAGACTCTAGTATGTGCTTTTGTTCTGTCTCACCTTGACTACTGTAACTCACTTCTTGCTGGCTGTCCATCAATTCTCATCTCTAAGCTCCAACGGGTCCAGAATAATGCTGCTCGTCTCATTTCTCGCTCCCCTAGGTACGATCACATCACTCCGGTTCTTCATTCCCTACATTGGCTCCAAGTTCAATCATGTATTGACTACAAAATTCTCCTCCTCGCCTTCAAGTCACTGAATGATCAAGCTCCCCTGTATCTCTCTGATCTTCTTCATCTCTATGTCCCAGCTCGCCAACTACGTTCGTCTTCTGATTCTCGTCTCCTTTCCCTTCCCTCCATCCGTCTCAAATCTGCTGGCCAACGTTCTTTTTCTTGTCAAGCACCATCTCTGTGGAATTATCTGCCTTCTCCTCTCCGACTCTCCAACTCAATCTCCTCATTCAAAACCTCTCTTAAAAAACATCTTTTTCCTGCTGCACCCTAAATATTTGATCAGTTGTCTATCGTTGTGTGCACGTGAGGGAAGATTGAATAAGAGGTTTGTGCTGTGTTTTGTGGTGCGTGTGCGTGTGTGTGTGTGTGTGTGTGTGTGTGTGTGTGTGTGTGTGTGTGTGTGTGTGTGTGTGTGTGTGTTGTGTATGTGTGTGTGTGTGAGCATGCATGTGTGCATACATGTGTGCTTGTGTGTGTTTTGGTTTGTGGGTTGTGTGTGCATGCATGTGTGTGTTTGTGTGCGTGTCTGTGTGTCTGTGTGTGTTTGTGTGTGTGTCTGTCTGCGTGCGTACGTTGTGTGTGACGGTGTTTGTGTATGTGTGTTGGTGTATGTGGTCAGTCCGTGCGGCTCGGTTGCTGTGGCTTACCGAATGGGGTATGAACGAGTTGGCGTCGATAAAATGTGTGTGTGTGTGTGTGTGTGTGTGTGTGTGTGTGTGTGTGTGTGTGTGTGTGTGTGTGTGTGTGTGTGTGTATGTATGTGTGTGTGTGTGTGTGTGGTGTGTGTGTGTGTGTGTGTGTGTGTGTGTGTGTGTGTGTGTGTGTGTGTGTGTGTGTGTGTGTGTGTGTGTGTGTGTGTGTGTGTGTGTGTGTGTGTGTGTGTGCTAGAGAGAGAGAGTTGCTTTGTATAATTATGCGTTGTTGCTGGTTGGTGTCAATCTCTTGAATGCTGTTTTTGTTCTGTTGATGAATAATTGATTGTAAAGCGCTTTGGGCTCATCTGAGGTAAAGCGCTATATTAATGTATTATTATTATTATTATTATTATTATTATTATTATTATTATTATTAAGTGACCAGGTAACAAACGTCTGTCAGCGTGCGTACTTAAAACTTCGCAAGATCGGCCATATCCGTCATTACCTAACTCTACATGCTACTAAAACCCTAGTTTTTTCTCTGGTCCTTTCTCATCTTGATTACTGTAACAGTCTCCTTCCAGGTCTTCCAAAAACACAAATTGAAAAACTACAGAGAGTTCAAAATTGCGCAGCTAGACTTATTCACAAAACATCAAAGCAATCCCATGTTACCCCTCTGCTCATTAAGCTTCACTGGCTTCCTATCTCCCAATGAACAGAGTACAAAATAGCCGTGACCTGCTATAACATTTTCTCTGATTCTGCTCCACGCTATCTTTCGGAACTGCTTCATCTGTACAAACCATTACGATCTCTTCGCTCCTCTTCGGACAGTCGCATCTTCATCATTCCCAAATATAGAACAAAACAATCGGGAGAACGATTGTTTTCCTTCCAAGGACCTATTGTCTGGAACAGTCTTCCCTATTCAATCTGTCATGCTCCCACACTCTCAGAATTCAAATCCTCTTTAAAAACACATCTTTTCAGAAAAGCTTATCACAACTACCTTCCAGTCTAACTGTGATCCCTGAAAAGTCCTACATGCTCCTACTGGCGTTGGCCCCTTCTTGGTTTTGTATGTGTCGGGCGTGCTTGTTTATGACTGGGCACCTTGCATGGCGTGTGTATGTGTGTGTATGTGCGTGCGTGCGTGCGTGCATGTGTATATGTGAGCACGTGTGTGTGTGAAGGTGTGTGTGCTGTCGTGTGTGAGTGTGTTGTATGTGTGGTGAGGGAGGGAGATTGTGGGGGGCGGGGTGTGAATGGGTGTGAGACGAGGGGTGAGGGCAGTGAGAGACTACGTTTGTGTGTGTGATGCATGCGCGTGTATGTGCATGCGAATGCATAGATGTGTTTTTCTCTGTGCAGGTGGGTGATGCGCAGATAATTGGTTATGTATGTGCGAGCGTGTTCATGTGTTGATTTATGAATTGAGTGTCATATGTACATACTTTATGACGCTTTAACGAAGCCTTTTATTACTACTTTTAACTATTAACTATTTGTCATTGTAAACGCCTTGAGCTCCAGGCATTGTCAGGAGGTAAGTGCGTCCTATATTTACAGCATTATTATTAATAATACTTGATATACCTAACATAATTATTGATATACAATGGGTTACGACCAGTTTCTCCCATATCAAACTTATTTGATACTTTCAACATGACTTTTAGAACTTGCTTGCATACAAAAGTGTGTACTTTCTCAGTGTTCTGAAATCTGTTTACCCCCCCCCCCCATTTCATCTGCATACATCAATACCTGTTGTACTTGTGTATAAACAAATATTTAAAAAAGCAAGATTTTGAAATATCTATAAGTTTACAAATATGTTTCATACAATCAGCACAAGCTCTTCTGTCTTTAAACACCAGAGCATCTGCGCGTTTAACTCATTGTTGTTGTGAATACAAATCATAAAGTGTTATATTCATTTACCACATCTAAAGCTGTATCATTCAAGAACCATTGACCATTTTTGCCTAAACATCCTCCTTTACGAAAAGTCATGATCTTAGCTTTATTTTTTATTGATGCTAAGATAGAGATTGTTACTTGCTTCATTTAAAATGTTAATTTGGGTTTGAAGACATCTGGCGGTATCAGACAAAAGAACAATGTCACCAGCAAGCAAAAGAAGAAGTAACTCCACAAGACCAGGTAAAAGTTGGATACCATGTATACCATTTTTGTCCACATATGCTGCAATTCCATTAATAAAGACAGAAAAAAGTCAGGACTGAGAATGCAGCCTTGACTTAAACCGACAGGACAACTAAAAAAAACTCCGTGAGATGATACTCAATTCTAACACAAGAGACTACTGAGCTATAAATAGCTATGACAGTTTTCATGAACTTACCATGCATACCACTTTTACGTAAAATTTCAAATAATGGTTGATGCTGAACAGAACCAAACGCCTTTCGCAGGTCTACGAAACAAGCATAAAGTTGTCCACCTTTCTTCGAGAAACATTTTTCTATTATTGCATTTAAGGTAAAAATATGGTAAAAAGTGGAATATCCCTTTCAAAATCCGGCCTGAGTCTCTGTTGAGTTTCTATTTGTTTCTATTCACTTTACAAGTCTTTGGTTTAGAATCATTGTATAACATTTGCTTATCAAACTTAATAATGAAACTCCTCTATAGTTTTCTGTCAAAGACGTGTCTCCTTTTAAAATAAATGGCATGATGACAGCTTTGGTACATTCTTCCGGATATAAACCCTTATCAAAAAGTGCATTGAACAGTTTAGTCAAAACGGCAATTGAAAGATCACTACTTAGTTTTAATATTTCTGGCATAATCTGATCAATACCACACGATTTGCCATTTTGTACTATACAGATAGTCTCAAAACCTTCCTCCTCAGAGGTTGGTGAATTCAAATCATCACAATTATATTTTGAGAAGGAGAAAGCGAGAGACTCAATAAAGCATAATGGAAGGACATTAGCAATATCATTAACAACAAGCTAAATACGTTTTGTTCACCAGATTGTTAATGTAGAAAAAAACGTTTCCCATCCCACGGTTCTTTGTGACACGAGTTCCCCTCAACCTGTACTTAGTCTTTCTTACTGTTTTGTATCCCATAAATTTAGCGGAGAATAATAATTTTTCCCCAACAAATTTAGTTCCCAAGGAAACCTTCGGGAACTATTGTTTCTGTTTGTTCAGACATCCATCCTCCATCACTGCGTTTTTCCGTCCTTCTGAACACCAATCCCAGATGCACCTGCTTGGATTCAGCGTTATGTTTCATCACTTTCTTCCACTACATTATGTTTGTACTGAATTTCCTATAGATGTTATTATTTCTAAAAACCTAAGTTATTTGTTTTCGCGGCATAAGCCAGTAATCTCTACAACTGTCTTTCGAAAATCTGCTCTGAATTGTCTGTGAGTTAAACAGTACAGGTAGAAGTTGACAGCAAAGTTAGCGTTCCACAGGGAAATGCTGGCTTCATGAAACACCTTGTACTGACCGTGTGTTATTGGGTTGCCCCAGTCAATATGTGAATACTTGTTCATTACTAAATATGTTGCATGAGGTGTTGTCAAGAGGACAAACCGAACACTGGCAGCAATCAGGGTGACAGTCAGTGAAGATACGTTCTGTTGTCTGGAATCCTGGCTGGCTTGCTGAGTACAAAGACATGTTCTTGTTATGATAGATTTGATCAATGTACTCACCAGGACAGTGTTGCCTGCAACCAACATTATGAAAGGTAGAAACCGAGTGATCATAAGTCGAAACAGTAGTAAACTACGCGTGTACACTTTTGGACCATAGGATTTACAACGCCCTCTGCTGGCGTAATAGTAGTACGAGAGGTTACTGTTGGCCATAATAATAACAACGGCTGTTAAACCAGCCATAACACGCGACTTTCTTTTGGTCCACACAGCACTGACACGAAGTGGCCACAGCACAGAGGCAGCACTGAGCACAGTGAGTGACACCAGCATCCAGGGCGACAGAGCTGATGCTGTGTGAAGTAGAGTCGTAGTGAGTCTGCATTGCCAGGAGCTGCCACCACTGAATCTCGTTATGTTTAATTTCCTGTAAAGCCAGCGTTCCAAGGGACCTGTCACCAGCACCAACTGATCAGCCACGGCCAGAACTTTGAAGAAAACGCTGTAGGGGGTTGTAGGAAGACGATGCATGATCAGAAGTATCAGACAATTTCCAAACAATCCAAAGATAACCACAACAGGATCCCCAATGTCTCTGATGAGATCGCGAGCCATTATGTAGGGTTGGTGTAGATCATGCCAGGTTCGTCTTTTCTGCGTGGAACTGTCTGATATACCCACTGTACTGGTCAGCTCAGAGAGTGGGTAAGTTGAACAAATAACTGCCCTCGTTCCATCTCCATTGTCTTGGTGTTGGACAACTGGTAATTTTCTGACAAACTACCACCTCGTTCCATCTCCATTGTCTTGGTGTTGGACAACTGGTAACTTTCTGACAAACTACCACCTCGTTTAGTCTTTGTTGAAGCTGTTTGTATAACGACACGTTGAGAAGGTGAATGAAAGAGAACTTGAAACTTGGAATGTTGGAGAGAGAGAGAAAGAGAGAAAGAGAGAGAATTAATTATCTAGCTAATGTGTTAAGAAGGATACAATTAATGAATTTCAAAGTGCTTCTTTTCACCAATAGGGTCTCGGACACGAACGTAGCATACACAAATAAATTACTGATGTACCTTCTAACACGTTACAGGTTCTATTTAAGATGTTTCACGTACCCTTATGGTGAGCACGGGTCATCCACACGTAATTCTATTTATTATTTATTTATTTATTTATCTATTTATTTAATTTATTTATTTTCAGTCTGCCATTCAGTCAGTTATTTAGTTATTCAGTCAGTTATTTAGTTAGTTAGTTAAAATTGCTTGTTTGTTTCTTAGTTATTCACATGCAAGTCCTAATATGCAAAACTCCAACAGCATTGGTATTGTGTCTGGGTCGTAAAGGATTATGCTCTTATTGAATCCTGATCTTGAATCGTGTACATAACAACATTGTCAATCTATCAGCTGCACATCATAATATGTTGCACGTTATTCTAAGTTCATGCACATATGTATGACGTACACTGTAGCTACTAAAATGAAGAGAAAAGTGGCAGTTAGCAAGCATGAGGAGCCTTACATAGCCTGCAGAATTAACAATACCACATGCACATGTGTGTGTGTGTGTGTGTGTGTGTGTGTGTGTGTGTGTGTGTGTGTGTGTGTGTGTGTGTGTGTGTGTGTGTGTGTGTGTGTGTGTGTGTGTGTGTGTGTGTGTGTGTGTGTGTGTGTGTGTGTGTGTGTGTGAGATGGAGAGAGAGAGAGAGAGAGAGAGAGAGAGAGAGAGAGAGAGAGAGAGAGAGAGAGAGAGAGAGAGAGAGAGAGAGAGAGAATGAGAGTGAGAGTGAGAGTGGGAGACAATTATGTGCATATATGTACGTATGTGTGCATTCGCGTACTTGGGAACTGTAACAATGATCACTCTGATTTATGACATGTTGCAAGGAATGAGGCATCTGCTTTGTTGTTTTTCAATCCAGTCATTCACTACTGCTGTGATTTATTGCCGTGAAACCCGTATTCAGCTTGACGCATTGTTTTGGAGCTAACGGTACACATCAATGATAAACTTAAAAATAAAGTGGTGGGTTGGGGAAATCCCAAACACTAAACAACAACAAAAATAAAAACAAAACCGACGTTTCCGAGCATAATTCCTTCGTCTGGGTACATACACACACACACACACACACACACACACACACACACACACACACACACACACACACACACACACACACACACACATACATACACACGCACGCACGCACGCACGCACGCACGCACACAAAGGAATGAAACTAAATGTTGCATGCGCGCGCGCGCGTGTGTGTGTGTGCCATGGTGAGATAGATAGATAGATATATCTATAGATAGATAGATAGATAGATAGATAGATAGATAGAGAGAGAGAGAGAGAGAGAGAGAGAGAGAGAGAGAGAGAGAGAGAGAGAGAGAGAGAGAGAGAGAGAGAGAGAGAGAGAGAGAGAGAGAGAGAGAGAGAGAGAGAGAGAGAGAGAGAGAGAGAGAGAGAGAGAGAGAGAGAGAGATTTTGACATTTAGTTTCATTCGTGTGTGCGTGTATGTGTGTGTGTGTGTGTGTGTGTGTGTGTGTGTGTGTGTGTGTGTGTGTGTGTGTGTGTGTGTGTGTGTGTGTGTCCAGACGAAGGAGTTATGCTCGGAAACGTCGGTTGTTGTTTTTTGTTTTTATTTTTGTTTATTGTTTGGGATTTCCCCAATCCACCACTTTTTTGTTTCCTGAGAGTTTGTGAAATCCTGCAGTCAATTATTTTTTATTACAATAATAAACTGTTTCTGTTCTGTTTAATATTATTGTTTACTCTGACCTGGGTGGGAGGAAGAGGGATCCTAGGAGGTAATTTGCTAGGTAACAGTGATTACCAATAGGAGTCACCACTTTGTTTCGTTATTATTGTTTAGTTTTTGTGTGTGTGTGTGTGTGTGTGTGTGTGTGTGTGTGTGTGTGTGTGCGTGCGTGTGCGTGTGTGTGTGCGTGCGTGCGTAATGTACACAACAACACCAAGGTCTTTTGTTGTGGACATAAATGGTAAACAATTAGCTGTAGTTTTGAGTTAAATATGTTTTCATCTTTGGTACGAACGATAACAGATAATTATGTAATACTTTACCATCTTCTCATTCTGTATTGTAGCAACTTCTTTGGCAGGTAGGATTCTGGCTTTCACGCATTTCTACTATATTTCAATGCCAAAATCCTTACTCCGTAGCTTTGCCCTTACTTACTGAACATGTCTTCAACAATTTCAAACTCCCACGTTATTGTGCAAAGTGTCCGTACTAAAATATTTCATGTTTATCATCAGATATGTACAAACTCGGAAGTCTTCCTTTCGATGTTGGAATGCATTGGTATCGTGGCTATTGTCTATAATATACACACCTGCTGTGTTGGAATGCATTGGTATCGTGGCTATTGTCTATGATATACACACCTGCTGTGTTGTTGTGTATTGGTATCGTGGCTATTGTCTATGATATACACACCTGCTGTGTTGTTGTGGAGTATTTCCGTCTTCCTCGAACAGCTGTTTCGTTTGGTAAATCACACGCTTTTCATGAAGTAAAATTCGCCAATAAACATAAATGACTAATATTGAAGGCTGTATTATCTTGTTGAGCATCAATACTTTTTCATTTACAAATGCTCTTCTTTCTGTGATGCTATAATGCATTTTCTGTCATGAAAAATAGTTTGGACTTCCGTTTGCGATCTACGGCGTTTGCGTGGTTCTAGTCACTTGTTGTGTATCGATCCCCAAGTTATAAACCTTTCTTCGGGTTTTCGTTTTCAAGCAAAAATAAGTTTATGCATAATGTTTTTGTATCTGTTAAATCATTTTGAAATTTATTTATTTATTTTATTCTTACATTGCTTTACAATGGGACTGTGAATAAAAGAAACAAATAACTGTTTAATCCTTTGGTGCTTGTTCTTTTGATAATCCATCCAATGTTGTGCATGTGAGCATTCATTGTTTACTATCGTAGATGAAGGTGGTGGTCTTACATATCTGATCTTAGGTGGATGTTTGTGTATGTTTGTCCATTATTATTGTTTTCATCATCGTTGCTATTACAACTGTTGTTATTGCAGCTGATTAATATGTTGCTGCTGTTGCTAAAAGTGCTGCTTTCATCATTTCATTCGTATCTGTTACCAGTGTGTATGTGAGAAAGAGAGAGATAAATTGAAAATTGAAATTGAAATTGAAAAATGAATTTTATTGACATTAGCAAACAATGCTCCGATGCCAAGGAAGCACAAACCATGAACTAAAGAATAATATAAGCCTAACTGGCGACTAAATCAGTTCATAAGATTTGTTTTTAAGAAACATAAAATAAAACATCTTACATACATAGAAAGATTACACTAGAGAAAAATAAATTTACACAAAAGCATAACTGTTAGACTGACCAACCAACAATAATACGTAAGATACCAATAGGATAGGTCGGGTAATGCAGCACAAAGTTATATGCAACAATCCAATTTCTCTTTTCTAAGCTTTGTAGCTTTAGCTAAAAACAAAGCATAACACTTTATGACATTTTCAGAGAGAAAAAGCTAGGCTGCTTCCGATTCTTTGTGTATTGGCTTCTTCTAGGACTGACAAGGACACGATTGGGGGGGGGGGGAGAGAGAGAGAGAGAGAGAGAGAGAGAGAGAGAGAGAGAGAGAGAGAGAGAGAGAGAGAGAGAAGAGAGAGAGAGAGAGAGAGAGAGAGAGAGAGAGAGAGAGAGAGAGAGAGATAACGAAAATGTTAACGAAAACGAAATTGTATTTAACCAGGATAAGCAATACAATGCTTTTTTTCCACCCAGCCCTGGGGTAAATAGAACATTCAATAACAAAGTTAACTAACGCATGCACAAAAGTGAAAAGGCAAATGGGTTACACAAAAAAATAACGCTTGGGGTAATGACAGGTGAGGGGGGGGGAGGGGGATAAGGAGGGGGAATAAGGGGGAGGGGAGGGTATACTGAAGCATGTCACAACACACATAACACATGAGTAATAATAGTAAAACATAGAAGAGGAAGAAGAAACAGAAAACAAAATTACATTTGATCTTTAAGATTTTGAAACAGAATATTTTGATACGCCTTTTTGAAAGAATTCATGTGCCACGCCCCCTGCATTTCTTGGTTAATTGTATTTGTCCGTTTTTGCCTTTCTTACCATACATAAAGTTGTATTTTAGGAACATGTTCAGCTAATTCTCTTTTTGGAATACTAACCCTAACCCTAACCCTAGCCCTAAACCTAACCCTACCCCCACTATGTACTGCAGTACACTGCGATTTGTCACAGTTGTGGTTCGTTGCGTTTTTCCGTCTTATAGGGTGGGGGGTAGGGTTAGGGTTAGGGCGAGGGTTAGGGATAGGGTTAGTATTCCAAAAAGGTTATTAGCTAAACAGGTTCCTAAAATACAGCTTTATGTATGGTAAAAAAGGCAAAAACGGAAAAATACAATTAACCGAGAAATATAGGGGGGCACATCTTGACCTTTACAGGTTTTAAAAAATCAGTTCTGGCTTTGGGGACAAGAATACTGATTGTATATCTAGACTGGTTGAGCGGAAATGTTGCAGGTGCTAAACCGTTTATAATTCTGATCGTCATGACTGCTTTAGAGAGAGAGAGAGCGCGAGAGAGCGAGCGAGCGTGCGTGCGTGTGTGCGTGTGTGCGTGGGTGCATGCATGTGTGTGTGTGTGTGTGTGTGTGTGTGTGTGTGTGTGTGTGTGAATGTTCAGGCATGTAAGGGAAATGTGCATCCTTTGGGTGATACACTTACACACCCTTGACCGGTGTGCACATTCTTTTGTGTTGTACAGGTGCACACCCGTAACGGGATGTACACGCTTAATGCGATCACGCGGTTATGTCGGAACAGCTTTAGTAGGGAGTCAAAGATTCGCATGAGAGTGGCTGCAGAGAGATGAACACGTTGATATTATCAGTTATTAGGACGTTGCAATGGGATATTGCTTTTATCCTATCTCAGGAGCCTTGATGTTTATCCCCACGAGGTCGAATGCAAATTCCTAATAACGGATATATACCGATATGTATCAACAGAAAAGGAAGAAAAAGAAACAGGCTGAGATCTACAGAGAAATGAAAACCCATCCATTTTCACAATAATGGTCGCAGCACACACACTGTAACACGCATTCTTGCGCAAAGAATATAGTTAAACAAAATAGAAAATTTTAACACAAATGTACTTCATAAGATGTGGTGACAAAATGTAACGTATAAAGATAAACACAAACAGAAACAATGCACTGAATCACTAACAACAATTGCTGTTCTTTAAACTTGTAAACACCAACAATACACAGTTAATGAGAGCGAGTCAATTTCAACAAAACGTGAAAAAGAGGGGAGTCAGCTTTCACAAGAACGTGAATTCTTTGAGATATTGATGGTCATAAGCCCAGATAACATGCATTGTTTAAACGGAGGTGCGGTAGTTCTTTGCACGGGTTCAGTCGGCTGAATTTCCGGACTGAAGATGAAGTCGAGCTGTTCTTGCCACAGTACAGTATCGTGATTATCAACATGGACTCTCCCTTAGTGACGACCTTGCCTTGCTCTTCTGTGTTGCTAAAATTAGACGTCGACGCCCATGGCTTTGGGTTCAGTTTAGTAGGCCTAGGCCTAGATCTAAGGTCAGACGTTAAAGCAGCATGTTGTGCAAGCTCATCTTAATCTTTTGCGAAGATGATGTGTGCTAGTGAACTGCCAAGGAAGAGACTGATCTATGACCAACTACTACCATTATTTCAGTTGGTGTGTAGTGGATTTGATGGAACACAGTAGTGACAGTAGCTTCAATGGCATGCACAGAATGGTTTGTGTAGATCTGTGACAACTGGCACTGCTGAACCAGTCGAGGCATGAATCATTTGAGAGTGTTCATCTCCACTGGTTTCTTTGTTGTCAGCGCTGAATGAATCCTTGGGGTGACGCCACAGCCTGCCAAATTCTGGGCCCAGCTTTGATAGGTACAGCTCGTGTTGACAAGACGGTAATTGTATGGTAATGATAATAATGCTATGTAAAGATAAATAACTGTGACGTCAAGTTTCTTGGCAACAGTGGATTCTTGCACCTTTTGCTCACGTGCATTTATACTAAGCCTATGGGTTTATGATATGCAAATGATAATGATGCTATGTAAATATATAATTTTATATCTCACCCTTGGAAGCCGTATTTGCCTCTCTTGGAGATTGGTATATTATAAGTTAATATGACTTTGCAGTTTGATGCTGCATTTATTCTCTTTAAAGAGGTTTGGGCTTTTATCCAATGAGACCGGAGGTCGAGTTTAACTTCAAGCTGAACAACAGGATGCTCCAAAATATGTGCAAGCATCCACACTGTCTTTCACTGCCCCTGCTGGAAAATACATGGAACCACAAAGTCATTGTTTATTTGTGGATGAAATGTACTCAGAGCTCACTGTCTTGGTCGTACAGTAAACGGCCTTAAGCTCCACAACAATCTTCAGAAACTGTGCTCTGAACGTACCAAAGTCATTGTTGTATTGTGGATGAAAATGTGCTCATAGCTCACTGTCTTGGTTTTACAGAACATGGCCTTAAACTCCACAACAATCTTCAGAATCTGTGCTGTGAACTTGGTCCCAGTTAAACCGTACATGTAGAAGCTGATGGAACTGTTAGAGGACCACAGGACACGGGGGACTGCAGCGAATATGTTGTGCTGTCCGTATTCAATAGGGTTATTCCAATTCACATAACTATCTAATACATAACAAATAGCTGTTGGTGTTGTGAGAAGGAAGACACACATGCTGCCAGCAATTATGGTGACGGTCAGTGAAGACACTTTCTGTTGTGTGAAATCCTGGCTGCCTTGTTGTATAGAAAGATGTTTGTCTGTTCTGACAGTTCTGACCACTGTTCATATCAGAACACTGTTGCTGATCGCCAGGAACAAAAAAGGTAATACACAAACTGTATTGAAGAAGGCGTACCCATTGCAATGCATTGTAAGCAAACCATAGGTACATTCCTGTTGGAGGTAAAGTACAACTTATTCCACCAATATCACGTCCATATAAATTGTGACAATTAATCATAATGAACATGATAATCACAATTCCTGCAGCAGCTTGTGACTTTATTTTGGTTCACACAGCACTGTCACGAAGTGGCCACAGCACAGAAGCAGTTCTGAGCATGGTGCGTGACACCAGCATCCACAATGCAATTGAGGATGCAGTGCGAAATGATAAAAAGAAAACCTTGCACTGCCAGGATCCCTAGTTCCAGAAATACTGTACATTAAATATATATTCAATGGTGTAGTCCAATGGACGTATCAGAACTACCTTATCAGACCCAGCCAGAGCTATGAAGAAAACACTGGACGTGGATGAAGGAAGACGAAGCATGATCAGAATGATCAAAACATTACCGAGAAGACCCAAGGCATGCTACATCTGCATAGCTAATGTCTTCAATAAAATACGCTGCGTCTAAAGTCAGTCTTTTTAAAGACGAAAATTTGGTTTTATTCACCGTGTTTATTGTTTATTTCACCTTCATGTGCTTGTGTGAGTGTAGCGTTTTGATGTTTTTAGTTCAATTACACATTCAGCTTATTAGAATTATAAATCAAATGAGTAAAAATAAATGTTGGAAAATTCTAAATTAAATGGGTAAAACTAATCTTTGAGAATTCTAAATTAAATGAATCTTGGATAATTTTAAATCAAATGGGTAAAAATGAATCCTGGGGAATTATAAATCAAATGGGTAAACATGAATTTTGGAGAATTCTAAATCAAATGTGTAAACATGCATCTTGGATCATTCTAAATCAAATGGGTAAAAATGAATCAAGGAGAATCCTTAAAGAAATTAGTAAAAATTAATCTTAGAGAATTCTAAATCAAATAAAAATGAATCTAGGATAATTCTGAATCAAATGGGTAAAAATGAATCGAAATCAGTGGAAAATCGCCACAAGGCGTCGTTCAGGTGAGGAACAGAAATGATGAAGAGGTAAGTCAGACCTACAGAGATGGGCATCTAGACGGATCTTGTGAACATCATCGTGTTCTCAGTACAGACCAGCTTTAAGCGTAGGCTTGTTAGTTTGCCCCATGCAGCATTGGCCCTGTCCTGCTTTACCACTATATTCCTAAAGGTTATCTTTTCAAAGAATTCAATGCTTTGTTTTCACGACATAAGGCAGTAAACTCCGAGACTATCTTTTGAAACTCTGCTCTGAACTGCGTGTGAGTTAAACAGTGCAGGCAGAAGTTGAAACCATAGTTAGAATTTCACACAAAAAAGCCTGGCCTCAAAAACCACCCAGTACTGTCCGTTTCCTATTGGGTCATCCCAGTCAGCATAGTCTCTCATTACTACGCTGTGTGCCTCTGTCTCTGTCTCTGTCTGTCTGTCTCTGTCTCTAAAGAAATAACGTGTATTACGTTAGGTAATAAGAGAGACTGAACATCCCAGCGACATCAGTCAAGAACATTAACATTGAGGAAAACAAGAAATAACTACCTGAGATGAGTTTGATGATTGTCTCACAGTCACTATTGATCTGAGGTGTTTGTCTGTAAGAGAAAAACAATGAGGGCTGTAAAGTGGTTCTCTCCGGGCTGAAGATACATTGCTTTCACTTCTTCCTGGAGTCTGGGGGCAGACATTGATCTGGCGGTGATACCATTGTAGTGCTAAGCTTAGCAACTCGTCAAGCGTTGTAAAAGAATATATTAATATATTAATGCGAGAACATGTATGTTGTCGTTAAATCTGGCTGATATTGTGAAAAAAGATTCAGAGGTGGAAATGTTCTTCCTGAGTGTCTTTATGTTTCAGGTTGGTGGGACAAACAAAAGAAAGATCTCAGAAAAAAACATCAAGTTAATTCGCTTGCAGGAAAATAATTTGAGTTGTGAAAATACTACGTATATGAAGAGACAATAATGAAACAGGTTTGTACATGAGATGAGAAGCATTGTCGAGTAAAAGAGGAGGAGAGGAGGTGAATGAAAGAGAGAAGGATGAGAAGAAGAAGAAGAAGAAGAAGACTGATGATGATGATGATGATGATGATGATGATGATGATGATGATAAAAGAAGAAGAAGAAGAAGAAGAAGAAGACTGATGATGCATATGATGATGATGAGGATGAGGATGAAAAAGAAGAAGAAGAAGATTGATGATGATGTTGGTGATGAAGAAGAAGAAGAAGAAGAAGAAGAAGAAGAAGAAGAAGATGATGATGAAGAGAAAGAAGAAGAACAAGAACAACAAGAACAGGAAGAAGAACAAGAACAAAACATAAAGAAAAAACAAATATTCGCCAAATCGTCACCATCATCAAAAAAGAATTTATTGACACCAAACAGTTTACTGCCTTCATTAAATCGGCTCCAGTATACCATCTATTCCTATATAATAAAATTAATTTGGCGTGTGTGTGTTTGTGTGTTTGTGTGGGGGTTTGTTCGCCCTGTAACTCATGAACCAGTGCACAGAATCGCTTCAAATTGTGTGTGTGGATGTATATTTCTGCATTTATTCTTTCCTGCATTGACTCTTGCAACTCTCGTCTCTGTGGCTGTCCTCGGTATCTCCTGCAACATGTTCAAAACTGCAAAACAGTGCAGCACACCTCACTCCCAAGATTCCACGCTCTGATTATATAACACCTCATCTTCGTAACTTGCACTGGCTTCCAGTAGAGGCTAGAATCAAGTATAAAATAGTTTGCCTTTGGTTCGGTGCTGTTCACTCTTCTGGTCCTGTCTATCTCTCTGAACTAGTAACTGTCTACACACCTGCTCGCTCCCTACGTTCTTCCTCTAACTGCTGCACACTCAAGCTTCCTCGGGTCCACACGAAATATTTTGGTGAACGATCCTTCTACTATTTAGCACCTCATTTATGGAATGCCCTCCCACAACATGTCCGCTCATCTGTCTCTATTTCCGCCTTTCGCTCTGCCCTTAAAACTCACTTGTTTTGGACATACTTTTTTTGTTATTATGATTGATTAGTGTTTGTGTGTGAGGTGGGGGCGGGAGGTCCGTTTCATTGCAGAAATCTTGTAACATTTTTTATTTACAATTATTTTATAATTCGTAAGTTGTATGTAAAATGTCTACGTCTTGTAAACTTTAAATGCTTGTAAATGAGGTAGAAGATTAGCTTTGTTCTTGCACAATTTGTCTATTATAATTAGTCATGTAATTGGTATGTCGATGGCAGTATGATTTTATTTCAATTTGCAGTATTGTATCCAAACTTGATTGAGAATGTGAATGTGGTCTATGTTTCTTCTTAGAATTTTCATATTGTAACTATTTTATTCTTGTATAATTGCGTGTGAGTGTGTGCGTGCGTGTATGTGTGTGTATGTGTGCGTGCATGCGTTCATGTGTGTGTGTGTGTGTTTGTGTATGTATGCATGTGTATGTATGTATGCATGCATGCATGCATGTGTGTATGTGCGCACGTGCGCGCGCGCGCGCGCGCGTGTGTGTGTGTGTGTGTGTGTGTGTGTGTGTGTGTGTGTGTGTGTGTGTGAGGAAGTAAGAGAACGTTGCATGCAATCATCATGCTTATTTTACTTTCTAATGATTCATTATTTGTTTGCATTTAATGTTCTTGTTATCAATGTAAAACGCACTGAGCTCATGTGAGAAAGAGCGCTATATAAATTCCCATGGTCCCATAGAAAAATTTAGTTTCCATTGCAAACTCACTTTTCTGTCAAACATGTTGGCCCTGTCACTCACATACCATTTAACATAATTGCTTCAAACTTTGCATCAGAATGTGTCATGGTACGTAGATGGTCTCTGATAAACATTGAACCGCCAGTGCAAACCTCCGCCAAGGAAGGCTCACAAAACCGAAATTTCCTTCTTTGTGCTATATATTTCATGTCCAAGCTGCATCTCATGAACCAGTGAACAGAATGGCCTTATATTTTGTGTTGTGGTGCATCACAGTGCGGGATGGTCCCATAGAAACAAACTATAAACGTGCTGACCGTGACCTTGAAGTTTGTCCTTGAAACCCGAAATTTCTTCGCGAAATTATAATTGGACTTAAAATGTTCAAACTTGGGACAGTGGTGGATTGACTAATGATGATTTGGAATATTGGGTACCGGTGAAGGTCAAGGTCAAGGTCAAGGACATAGACCTTGGAGGTGCTAACGTTGTGTTTTGGCCATATCTTTCACATTTTTTCAGCTACAGGCTTCAAAGTTGGCAGATTGGTAAACTAAATCAAGGTCATGTTTGGTGCAAATAATTGATTATCCTAATGATCTTGACCTTGACTTTTTAACTTCTCTTTTTTACATGTGGCTGTAGTTTGGACACCATTGGATTTACACCCAGGAAACCATATATACTTGATCACCATGATCTAAGGAATGCAGTTGGAGACATTTAAAAGCCACTTGACCTTAAGCTTTACATTTGACCTTGAAGCTGTTACATATGACGGTCTGTCCAAATAAAAGTACCCATAATTTCAAAACCGTTGGCGTTAGACCCATATAACCATATATATATTCATGATCATCATCACAACGGAAACCCAGTGGAAGACATTTTGAAGGGTCCAATAGCACAGTGAGAGTGAGAGCTGGGGGGGGGGGGAGGGGGGGGGCTCCGAAAACAAGTGCTCTTGGTTTTAAAACCGTTGGTGTTAGACCACTACAACCATATATATTTGCTATGAGCATTAACAGGGGGATGCAGTGGAAGACATTTTGAAGAGGCCAATAGCACAGTGAGAGTGAGAGTTGAGGGGGCTCAGAAAATAAGTGCTCATATTTTCAAAACTTTTGGCATTAGACCACCATAACCATATATATTTGAGATCAGCATTAACAGGGGAATGCAGTGGAAGACATTGTGAAGGGCCAATAGCACAGTGAGAGTGAGAGCCGAGGGGGCTCCGTAAACATGGATTACAGTGCGAGACATTTTGGAGTGCTATCCTGGCAACTGCTATTCTAAAGACCTGTGCCGCAAAGCAAGGCAAGCGCAGGGCGTAGCAATCACGGGGCGTAGCTGCTAGTTTGTCATAACAAAGAAAACTGGCAAATCAGCGAGTTTCAATACTGTTGAGCTGATGATGATGAAATTCTGTTTAACGTCCTCCGGTCTGGAAGACACATAATGGGACATTAGTAGATATAAAGATTGTGGGAACGATCCTGGAGGCAATGCCCGGAGGCAGTGCAACACCAGGAAAGTCCCGAATTTTTAACAATACAGATTTGCTTGTTGAGCTGAGTTAGCCGAGTCCGCTTTATATCCTAGGACCGGGCCATTCCTCCTGGTGTCGTCTCGTCAGAAGGTCATCAGCAAGTCAGACCAATTCACACCACTCACACAAACTGGGCAAAGCGGAAACTAGAGCGTGAAAACGCTAGATCAACCAGCCGCGCGGCAGCATGTTCGGGTCCAGTGACCTTGAGTTTTGACCAATTACCATTTTCGAGCTTGGCCTCGATATCCTAGCTACCTGTCTACAGGCGAAATTTGACAGAGTGAGAGCCGACAATAAGTACCTTAAGGACAAGTACAATTGGAGTAACGAGGTGCTGGTGGCCGCTTTCAAATCAAGATTTGTATCTCTTGGAACAATGTCCTGCAAGAAACGGTTCCAATGACCTTGACCATTGACCAATGGCCTCTATTTTCGAACCTGGCCTAGATATCATAAGTACCCATCGGCATGCAAAACGTGAGAGTCATAGGTTCCTTCGCTCAAATGTTATTGTAATAACATAGTCACATAGATAGATGTTTATGTTTATGTCAATAAACTTTGCTTAAAACAACATAAATAAAAAAATTAAAAAATGGAAATATAACTGTTAAAACATTTATTAAAAATGCAAATATTTCGAGACTATAATGTCTCTTTCTCGGTACAAAGCTTCATAAATAGATAGATAGATAGTTAGATAGATAGGTAGATAGATAGATAGATAGACAGATAGACAGATAGACAGATAAATAGGAACAAACAGAATGCGTTGAAAACATTAACAGCTTCACTCGCTCTTCGCTCGCGGCTGGTAATCAGCAAGTCAGACCGATTCACACCACACACACAAACTGGGCAAAATGGAAACTAATTTCCCCAGGTCAGACCTAGACTAGGAGACAAAGTTGCGGTCTGTTATTGCCAATCAGTGGTAGGGGTATTATGGACAGAAAAACAACAACGAACCAACGATCGATATTTCATTGAGGGAAGTCGGTCTTGTTTTAATAGCTAAATATCAACACGCGCACAAGTCCAATCCTGTTGATATCCTTTAATATATATATATAGAAGAAGAAGAAGGAGAAGAAGAAGAAGAAGAAGAAGAAGAAGAAGAAGAAGAAGAAGAAGAAGATGTAGAAAAAGAAAGAAGAAGAAGAAGAAAGAAGAAGAAGAAGAATGAAGAAGAAGAAGAAGAAGAAGAAGAAGAAGAAGAAGAAGAAGAAGAAGAAGAAGAAGAAGAAGAAGAGAAAGACGAAAGACCTACAACCCCCCTTACTATGAAGCATACGTTGGATGTTAACTTCCTATTTTGATACAATACACATTGTTGATTAAACAAAAAATTACAGCACAAAAAGCGATTATTGACCAATTATGACAGGCAACATTCTTTCCATTCTTACTTCATAATTTTATTTTCCTTGTCTATACCCATTCATACATAACTGCTGCTATAATTATCGTGTCGATGACGAAAGACGAGTAAACAGTCTTTAAAACCGGCATGGTGATCACGAGTGCTTCTTATATATACAGTTAACACGACGGCTAGTAATATGTAAGTCAGAAGAAACTGCCAATCGATGGCTTGGAGTCAAAACGGACAATCTTTAGATAGTCCATTGACTTATTATTGAAATTATTGCAAAAACTAATAACTTGTATAAAAAAAAAAAGACTGCAGGAATATAAAAAGCCTAATCCCCATTTTATATTAGTTGCAGTCTTTTTTAATACAAG
>CM065687.1:4291342-4303842 GCA_017654935.2 Phymorhynchus buccinoides
TTCCAAAGATTGTCGAAAGCGTTTCAAGGGTCTTTGTGGTTTGGGACTGTTGTGTGTGAAGCCCTAGGCGTGGTTTCTTTGCTGTCCCTAGGACAAGGGTCGGAAACAAAGAGAAAACCTTCGCTAATGAATCCAACAATGTCTGGAAGACTATGAATAACCGAAAATGTCTGGCTCGTCATTCGGTTTTTCATAACAAATTTTTTTAAAAATGCTTAGATTGTACGGCGACGATTCGTTCGATGATTTCGTTGAATATTTTAGTAGTATGATGTAGTTGTTATTTTAAACTGATGACAGTTTAGAGAAGTTAACTATCACGCTCAATGTATCATTCATAACTTGTGTGTACGTATAATTATGTGATGAACACATTATGCTACAATAAAATGATTGGTAGCGACTACTGAGCAAACATGGAGATGCACACAAAACTGTCATTATGCTATTGTACTATCGACCCAGTGATTATCAGACAGACATACAAATACTGTCACCACGTAAAAAAAACAAATTGGCGGATAAACTGACCATAGAGTGCAAACATGTTTTGGTTTCTAAAAAACAAATGGTTAGGAACAACACTGGCGTCAGCGATACAGAATCAATTCAGTGACCCAGTTTGTGGTCATGGATTCCATGCAGGATACTATCGAGCCCAAACACGAGGGAGTCGGCCACAATGCAGCCGTCAAGTTGTATTTCTCATTTGTGACCCAGCACCACGAAAGGGACATTAAGTGTCAAACTGACTATTCTGAAATAATGATACATTTGAAAAAGTCCAACGATTCTCTTCCTACTGATACAAGAACCATCCTTGTATCTATTTTCCGTTCCAGAGTTATGAGCATTTAAAATTAGTAGGGTGAGCGTCGGCCATTTTGAGAAAACACCGTCTAAATTCTATCCTAGCTGAAGAAAATGCATTGACCTACTCGTTTTAAAGCACTTATAAGACCAATTTAGAGACCATATTAAAGATTGTCCTTTATAAATATGAAAGATAAGGTGCTAGAGCACACGAAAATAACCATAACTCAAAAATAACAAAAAATGATATTTGTGACTTTCTAAGCCTATTGTGAAAAACACTTAATGTCCCTTTCGTGGTGCTGGGTCACATTTTACCTCATTAAGGGGTGAAAAGACAATTGAGTGTAGTGCTTCTGAGCTTACTTCATCAAGAGTGAAAATGGAACAGCATAGCCTAAGCTCTGTTGAAATGATAAGTGGCATTGGCGGCAAATTCAAAAATAGGGGGGAAACCGTCATTCATGTTTTAAGTTCAGTGGTGGTAAGCATCTCTGACACGAAATCAGATGAGTTATTTCTCCAAAGTAATGCAAACGAGAATGCGTGTTGGTTTTTTTAAATACTCCTAGATGCTATTAAGGGCCTTTCAAACATTTTCATTTGAATTGGGTAAAGAACAAAATTACCTAATGGTGGAGATAAACCGATTTGGGGTTGACAATAACTGGACAATAGCCCAACAAATAATTCATGGAGCCAAGGAATAAGTCACTGAAATAACTAAGACCATTACGCATTGCACTGGTTTTGAATATAGCCATATGCTTACTTAGGACAATTTTGAATATAGTCAGCCATTGCACTAGTTTTGAATATAGCCATATGTTTACTTAGGAGAATTTTGAACATAGCCAGATATTTAAAACAGTTCTTTATAATTAGTAGGTTGGTGCATTTTCTTAGGACAGGCTAGACTTTAGACTGTGATTTCTCAAAATGGCCGACAGTCACCTTACCAACCTTAGATGCTCATAACTCTGCAACAACAAAAGAGGATACAAGAATGTTTTTTTATATCATTTGAAAGACAATTGCCTGAGGATTGCAACTGTGCCATTTTCTCAGAATGGTCATTTTGACACACTTAGCGTCCCTTTCGTGGTGCTGGGTCACATATTGACAACATCCCCCCCCCCCCCCCCCCCCCCCCCCCCGACACACACACCAAATAATGTTCGATTATAAATTGTATGTGTAGAAGACGAGGGGAAAAAACCGATGGAGTATAATGAAAATTGATAAACCCAGACACGGTAACCACGAGCGAGTCTTAAACAGTGAACACGGGTAGTAACATGTACATGAGAATAAACTGTCAATTGCTTTATTGCAGTTTAGTCTAATTTGCATTTCACTACCGACTGTTAACCCTTTCAATGCCAGCCATGTTTCAGCTAAAACGTTCCTTTAAACTTACCTGCGTAGAGAAAACATTCTGTCTGCAATATTGGGGATTCTACTGTGACATGCATAAAATAGGGTCTATCCTTACCTCCCCAAATTAACAACATGATGTCACTGAATACCAGACCCTCATTTGATGCCTTTCAGTGACATGGGTGTTAAATCATTGAGGTGCCAAGAGGCGACAGTGGCGATGAAAGGGTTCTAAAACGCACTGGTGAATACCGCGCCGGAAGCAGGCCAACAGAACGAACACGGAGTGAGAGATGCAATCCAAGGTATCAGACAATGGAGCTGGAGGGGATAGTGAGGGGGCACTGGGGATATAAAGTGTAGAGTGGCACAGTGGTAGCGCGTTCGCTTCGTGTCAAGTAAACCCGAATTCGAACCTGGGTACAGGGGATTTTTCCTCTCACTTTGCACTAGGCCTTACGGTCTGAACGTGGAGTCTTTCGGATGAGACGATAAACCGAGGTCCCGTGTGCCCATGCACTTAGCATACGTTAAACCCAGTGGCAACGAAAACGTTGTCATTTGGTCAACATTTACCCCCCTCCCTTCCTTTCCTTCCTCATCAGTCACACAAAAATCGCATGCAAAACAAAAGAGGAAAAAAATGGGTGGCGCGCCTCTGGCTGCGACGCGCTCTCCAGGTGGGAGCAACCCGAATTTCACAGAGACGCCTCTGTGACTATAAAGTACCTAATAATAATAATAATAATAAGCATGGCGAAGACAAAAGGAGAAAGGGGGAGAGGGGGGCAACGCAATGTAAATAAGGAGATAGAAGGAAGGGTGGGGGTACTGGTAGTGCTTTGTCTTTCAGACAGAAGTGGGTGCATTGATGAAGCTTCGCATACCATTGCTGACACCAACGAGAGATGGTGACTTCTGTTATACAGGTTCGACATTGTTCTCTCCCACAGTGTTGACTGTATTGCTTTTGACGTGTGTCTGTCTGTTCGCATATGCTAAGTTTCCTTGCTCTCTCTCTCTGTCTCTATGTGTGTGTCTGTCTCTCGCTCTGTCTTGTCTTGTCTGTCTGTCTGTCTCTTCCTCTCTCTCTCTCACTCTCTTGACTTGTCTTGCATGTCTTTTCTCTCTTGCTCTCTCTCTCTCTCTCTCTCTCTCTCTCTCTCTCTCTCTCTCTCTCTCTCTCTCTCTCTCTCTCTCTCTTTCTCTCTATCTCTCTCCTTGACTTGACTGTCTGTCTGTCTCTTTCTCCCCCCCCCCCCTTATATCTATAATTCTGCTGTATTGCAATGGCATTGAATTCACCTTGAAACGCACTCCATATTTCAGCACAGTCCGAACAAGGCAAAATAAAATTGAAATAGCGCCAAACACTGTATGAGTAGTGAGGGCAGAAACACAGGTTATGTCCCTTTTAAACAGGACACATTTTACACGTCGATAGGCCAGTTGAATTCCCCGTTCAAGTTCCAGTCTGAGATTTTGGATAGCCTCCACTGTGAATAGTGTACTGTCCGCACTAACGATAACTCTATCAGCCCGGTTCGCCGAGCTCTTACGTAATCCATCTTACCCTTTTAGAATATCTTTGCTTGCTGTGCATACAGGTGACACGAATGGGCAGTAATTTTAGGACTGAGTTGACCATGTCACCTAGTGACGAGACAGGGGCAAATAATTCTCTGTGGCTACATACTACTACTTCGTGACAGGCAAGGGCGATAATCTTAATATGTAGGTGGCGCTCACATCTCAGTGCCAAAGACAGGGGTAGGTAATGTCCAGTATACAGCCTCATTGAGCTGTAAGACCACAATTATTGGCGCCGTCTCTTCGCTGTCTTCAAACGTACTAGGGAACATGTTGCAGGTGTTTTGGCGGCACTTATAAACCACGGAATATAGTTGTGGTCATTTGAAGACAATCCACCAGTGGGGATACCCGGGGGTCTTTCGTACAAATAGTTCCCCCACCTTCTGGAAGTTATGTGCTTGTAACTTCCTCTAATCTGTCACTCTCTTTGACTGCCTTTTCCCTTTGCTTACTGTCATCTGCTATCTTTCTATCTCACTGGTCCATTCTCCTGCCTTTTTTCTATAAATTCTTACAAAGATTTCTTCAGCCGAAGTCGGACATACTGGGCCTATTTCTTAGTTAGGCGCATAACGGCAGCATGGCGCATCTACGCTCATGTGACAGGAAACTGAGCGGAAGAAGAAGAAGAAGAAGATTTGAAGACAATGAGAGACTTAGTGCGATTTTTCTCACGCCAGAGGGCATGACGCTCGTGTGGGGCTAATCCTCTCTATATTATTAGTTGGGGATAAAGAAAGAGAGAGAGACAGTGAGTGGTCCTACCATCACTCTCTCTCTCACTACGCCCAAGTAAGAAAATCGCGTGATAAGCCCCTAGTGCATTGACTGCCCTCTGGCGTGAAAAATATCGCCATAGGTTGACCATTGCTAGCTTTATTCGCGGGGGTGGATGGGTGGGTAAACAGTTTTCCGCTGTTTTACGCATAGCTTGGTCGGCCATTTTCATCGTCTGATCGGTCTGAAAGTGACAGGTCTCAGCTGTGAAACTGACGCTGTTCAATCACTGTGTCCCACCGATGTCTGCCTGTGTTGTCCATGCTGAGCTGATCGTGCCAGTTTCCTCTGAAACCTCTCTCTCTCTCTCTCTCTCTCTCTCTCTCTCTCTCTCTCTCTCTCTCTCTCTCTCTCTCTCTCTCTCTCTCTCTCTCTCTCTCTCTCTCTCTCTCTCTCTCTCTCTCTCTCTCTCTCTCTCTCTCTCTCTCTCTCTCTCTCTCTCTCTCTCTCTCTCTCTCTCTCTCTCTCACACAACAATAATAAAAATACTTGGGCTTCAGCAGTATGTTTTTTCCTCTATAGGCATGGATTTGGTGAGGTATGGGAAAACCAAGGGGTAGGGAATATAAAGTCATTTATCTATTTATTGAAAAATTCTATTATTAACGAATTCAAGCAGAAATGGCTCGTAGATACGTCACGAAGTGAGCGTTTTCAATTTTATAGAACGTTTAAAAGTGAATTAACATTATCTCCATATCTGAATACTGTAAATCATTTAAAGGCTAGGATTAGCTTGATCAGGATAAGACTAGGGGTGTCACCACTGAAAGTACATAAGCTACGTTTCCAAATAAATGTTAATGAAAATTATCTTTTCTGTCCATTTTGTAGAGAACAAATTGAGAATGAGGTTCATTTTGTTTTAAAATGCCCAATGTATAAAGAACTACGCCAACAGTACATTCCATCAAAATACTTTAATCAACCATCTCTATTCAAAGTGACAATGCTTCTTTCTTCTGAAAACAAATCGCTAATTATTAGGGTGGCTTTGTACCTTGAAAAGGCATTCAAATTACGCAACATATGTATGGAAGATATACAGTAATTTGATTGGTTGATCGGTGTGTTTATTGATTCATTCATGCATTTATTATGTCTTTGTGGCATTTCTTCTTGTTGAGAAAATATGAATGTTATATGTTGAATAATGTCTAATTATGTTTAAAACTGAATTTTTGTCCATTCTGTTTCTGCATGATAACAAGCTTTGTTAACACTCCAGTGATATGGGCCTATGGCCTAATCATTAAACATTCCAGTGTCCATTTCTCTCTCTCTCTCTCTCTCTCTCTCTCTCTCTCTCTCTCTCTCTCTCTCTCTCTCTCTCTCTCTCTCTCGCATGATAGCAAGCTTTGTTAACACTCCAGTGATATGGGCCTATGGCCTAATCATTAAACATTCCAGTGTCTCTCTCTCTCTCTCTCTCTCTCTCTCTCTCTCTCTCTCTCTCTCTCTCTCTCTCTCTGGTGTGGTGTGTGTGTGTGTGTGTGTGTGTGTGTGTGTGTGTGTGTGTGTGTGTGTGTGTGTGTACGTGCGTGTGTGTGTGTGTGCGTGCGTGCGTATGTGTGTGTGTGTGTGTGGTGTGTGTGTGTGTGTGTGTGTGTGTGTGTGTGTGTGTGTGTGTGTGTGTGTGTGTGTGTGTGTGTGTGTGTGTGTGTGTGAGAGAGAGAGAGAGAGAGAGAGAGAGAGAGAGAGAGAGAGAGAGACAGAGAGAGAGACAGAGAGAGAGACAGACGGACAGAGACGGACAGTGAGACAGTCAGATATACTTATAGAGACTTCTAACTATTTATTATATATCTCTCCTCGCTTACTCTCTCTCTCTCTCTCTCTCTCTCTCTCTCTCTCTCTCTCTCTCTCTCTCTCTCTCTCTCTCTCTCTCTCTCACTCACTCTATTCGCTTACTCACTCTATTCGCTTACTCTCTCTCTCTCTCTCTCTCTCTCTCTCTCTCTCTCTCTCTCTCTCTCTCTCTCTCTCTCTCTCTCACTCTATTCGCTTACTCACTCTATTCGCTTACTCTCTCTCTCTCTCTCTCTCTCTCTCACACACACACACACACACACACACACACACACACACACACACACACACACACACAGAGTTCAAACTTGTCAAAGCAAGCAGCTACGCTACAAAGAAACTTCTGCCTACCGTCCTCTGCACTTAAAAGGAAACTGGGGGTTTTCCCCTCAATATTAGCAACTTTGAATAATTATTGTTAATATGGAAATGCATTAAAACAATATTTTCTTTTTTAATCGTCCTTTATTTATAGATGGAAAGCAAAGCCAGTTTTACATTTCGGATGCCTTTTTTTGTCATTCTCGTTTTTAAAATGTTCTTAAACAAAGAGAACTCAATGTTGCCCGCCAAGAAACCACACACTGGAAACACTTTTATTCCTTTACAGAATTCCGCATTGTGGTACCATCCACAGCGATGGAGAACTGTGAAGATCAGACGCCTTGCCACACCCTGCAGCTAGTCTGTTTCTTCTTTTGTCCCACCCGCCATCTTTGGCTTGCTGCAACGGGACAGCACCCCACCAGGCATCTTCAACAACAACGGAGTTGTTCCCCTTGAATTTGGGCTGCGGCTGAGGTAATGCAACCTTTACCCCTTGCCCCTCTACCTCTCTTCAGACACCCCCCCCCCCCCTCCCCCCAACCATATCACTCTTCCTCCTTACCCCCACCCCCATCCCTCTCCTTTCCATTACGCATCTCTTGTAAGCCAGTCAGTCGTTTCCGACCATGACTACCAGATAGCAGAGGGGACAGACGCTACCTACGGCGGGCTGGGCTAGATTTTGTTTTTAGTGGAGACGCCTCGTCCAGGGCACCCCCCCCCCCCCCCCACTCTCTCGGCCCCCAAAGGAGTTCGAGGACAGCTGGCGTTAGGGAAGGTCCCCAAAGGCCAACCAATCCTTTGAACTGCAGCACTCGAGCCAGTGCAAATGCCCCCCTCGTTTGAGACTCATAGTCTTCCGCAAAAGACTAAAACTGTACCGTGATTTTCCATTATTGTAGAAACCCATGTGTTGTACTGTTCCCGTCGCTGTTACTATTGGCCCCTAGCACAGGCTGATGCCAACCAATGACAGAGGTCAAAGGCCAGACGCATCTCTTGAGGAACAGGACAAGGAAAACAGAAGACAGAAGGGGCTGTGAACGTAACGGATGAATACAAGATGTCTTCCACGTTCTTGGAAGTGCGCCATATTGCCCTACTTCGAAACTAAACTAGGACTTCTGACATTTCTCTGTATTTGTTGGGTTTCGCGCGCGCGCGTGTGTGTGCTTATGTGCGTGCGTGCGTGCGTGCGTGCGTGCGTGCGGGTTAAAGCTGTTTTCATGCAAACTGTGTGAGTGTATGTATCAATAATTTAATTTGCTAACTGTATTAAGCAAAATTGTATTCACGGTTGTGTACTGTTTGTCTCAGCCACACACGCACATGAACGCACATGCACATGCGCACGCACGCACACGCACACGCACACGCACACACACGCACACACACACACACACAGAGAGAGAGAGAGAGAGAGAGAGAGAGAGAGAGAGAGAGAGAGAGAGAGAGAGAGAGAGAGAGAGAGAGAGAGAGAGAGAGAGAGAGAGAGAGAGAGAGAGAGAGAGAGAGAGAGAGAGAGAGAGATGAGAGACAGACAGATATAGAGATACAGCGAGATACAGAGACATACCATTTAACACCCTGCTGTTGAAAGTTAGACTACTTCAATTAAGGTGTCATTGTAAGTATAGTGTGAAGACTAGGGTCCACAGTGAAACCATTCAATCGTTCTCTTTACGCTCATACATATAGATTTACATGTGTGTGAGCGTTTATTTGTTTTTGATGAATTTCTTGCTTTTAATTTTTGTTGTTGTTAAGCGCATAGAGCTCCACATTTGGTGGAGGAGTGCACTATATAAATGATTCACTATTATTATTATTATTATTATTATTATTATTATTATTATTTACCTTTTCACTGCCCTACAAAGACCTCGGAATAAGCTCTCTAAATCTAGTTTTGTTTGCTCAGCGGAGACTGAATGGAATACTTCATCATTATCTTTTAAAGTATGTCTCTGAAAACGGGCCTTTATAGACGAACAGACAGTACAGAACCTCCTTACCGAAGAAAGAAAATGAAGCAGAATTTAATAATAATTATAATATTATTATTTTCCAGATATGATGAAATGGCAAAGGGTGAAGAAAAGCAAAACAAACTAATGTTGTCCTTGCTGTTATTGAACGGGGTCATGGCCAGAGAAGACAATTATGGTGCAGAATTAATCATAGTCTTTTGTCAGCTACAAACGGCATTTTATTGGACATTTTGACAAGGTCCTAAACCGTGTGTTGAATGCTTCCCTAGACACTGGCGCCTGAGATGTGGGTGAAGGGAGGGTCGACGAGAGATTGGAAACTTAAAGTATTTTATTTTCTGAAACTCAAAGGCATTAAACACAATATTTATTTGTTGTGAATGTGAGCGCATATGTGTGTATGTGTCTGCATGTGTGTGTCTGTGCGCAGGCGCGCGCGCGCGCGCGCGTGTGTGTCTGTCTGTGCGCGCGCGCCTCTGTGTGTGTGTGTGTGTGTGTGTGTGTGTGTGTGTGTGCGTGCGCGCGCGTCTCTCTCTCTCTCTCTCTCTCTCTCTCTCTCTCTCTCTCTCTCTCTCTCTCTCTCTCTCTCTCTGTGCGTGCGTGTGTATTAACGTACGCAAAATATTTAGTAGGCTCAGACTAGGCATGCTATCTTTGCGTTCACGTTTTGTGAACTTTACTCGTGCTTCTAATAATGTGAATATTCTTTGTCCATTTTGTTCTGATTGTGATGAAACAGAACTTCATTTCATTTTAACATGTCCAAAATACACTTCTTTGCGAGCTCAGTTGATACCTCGTAAATACTTCCGATGTCCTTCATTGAACAAGATGACATTATTATTGTCGAATGAGAATGAAAATATAGTTCTTACAGTTTGTAAATACGTGTAATAAGGCCTATAGTCAGGCAAAATGCTCTGCAAGCACTTCAGTAATGTCTTGTTATTACATGTATGTCATAATTTTGTCAACGTGAACTCCATTTGTATGGGCCTGTGGCCTAGCAAATTAAATTATTTCAGACTTCAGACTTCAGACTTCTGTGCGTGCGTCTGCATGTATGTGCGTGCGTGCGTGTGTACATGCGTGTATGTGCGTGTGTTTATGTGCATCGACGAGTTCGCTTTTGCACAGCTATGGTCGTGTGTGTGCCTGTGTGTACATCTATGTGCATGCGTGTGTATTTGCCTATCCGTCAGTTACATGCCAAGGTGTATGCGTATGCGCATGTGTGACTGCAAATACACAATCATGCACATGTATGAATGTGTACTAAAAATGTCATTGTGCTAATTTATACAGGGTCTCACCTTGGCGTGAGGCTCTGCCAGACCGGTTGACATAAGCTTGAACACCAAGGCTACGTCACAATGTTGTTAATATGTTATGTATGGTTGTGCGGGGATTGTCGTAAGACATGCCAAGCTCCTAGCATAACATCATCAGCATAAAATCCTCCGAAGTCGGAGTGTGGTGCCCACGTGACGGGGTAATCAAAAACTGGTGACACACGTAATGTTCTCATCCCTAGCTGGTGCGCTTGTACCGTAGTGTTCAAGTGCTTTTGCTGTTGGGAGGATCCCTGGAGTCTTTAAGCCAGAGTAAGACAACGACAACGACAACAACAACAACATATATGGTCTGTCATTAATGTTCCTACAATATTCTGAACGAATGGGGAAACGTACTCCGTTTATATTTCCTCTTCCTTAGACAGTTATGTTAATGTGACTATTCGATCATGATCAGTTTTACATTGATATGAGAATATTAAAACACAAATCCCCCCATAATAACAATTTCCACGAGCTATATAGTTAGCCACGCTTCAAGAGTTCAAGGTTAAAATTAAAATTGATATATTTAAAAGGAGAAAAAAAGGAAACTGTAATGAGAGAGAGATGGGATATTTCGGGGTGGAGGGGGGATTGGGGCGGGATGGGGGTTACGTCTTAGTGTCTGATTACTGGCTGATTGATGGTTCTAATCCCCCTGTAGTCCAAGGGGGGTCTGGGGTGGGGGGTCAATGAAGACAGATGTCTCCAGTCCCCTGTTCTCTGTGGAATTGTAAGCTCGCACCCTTCACGGCCAAAGTCAGGGTCAAAGATTTGGTATTTGCATGTTTATCCTTGTATCATGGATTGTTTGGGGTCGTTTGTTTCCCCCCCGTATCGTTGTTTATTTGTGTTTGTCTGCGTGTGCACGAGCGTGCGTATGTATGTGTGTAATTCTATGCATGTGTGTGCGTGCGCGTGGGCATGTTTGCACGTGTGTATGCGCATTTGTTTTGCGCTAGAATCACATAGGCCCACGTGCATTTCAAAACTAGAGCCTTTATCATCATTTTGCAGGCAGAAAAATGCCTTCCAGTACACTCCTTGGGGAGATCAAAATGGAAAATGCAGATAGATGACTATGAACTGCAGCAAAGAGACGATGTTTACTGTCAGGTCATTCTGGTATACAGAGTGAGTTATGCAGCCACCCGCATCCCTAAGCACATCTGGTCAGTGCTACTTCACCACGGGACACTCTTGCAAGGACACTACTCTTAATATGCAGATATGTAGATATGAGAGAGAGAGAGAGAGAGAGAGAGAGAGAGAGAGAGAGAGAGAGAGAGAGAGAGAGAGGAGAGAGAGAGAGAGAGAGAGAGAGAGAGAGAGGGAGGGAGAGGGAGAGAGAGAGAGAGAGAGAGAGAGAGAGAGAGAGAGAGAGAGAGAGAGAGAGAGAGAGAGAGAGAGAGAGAGAGAGAGAGAGAGAAAACGAAAACGAAAACGAAATTTTATTTAACCAGGGAACATGAGATAAGCAAGTTACATGCTTTTTTCCACCCAGCCCTGGGGAAAAATAAAATAAATCAAACAAAAAAGCTAAATAATTATTATGTACATGCAGAAATGAGAAGAAAAGGGAGGGAGGATGGGGGGAAGAGGCACAGAGGGGGATAAGGATGGGGACATTTTGGAATTTAAAGTACAGGAACAAAAAAAAAAGAAAAAAAAGTCACATCATGCAAACATAAAAACAGCAAAGGATAACACTCCTCATCATTATCAGTAATAGTAAGATAGTAATAAACAAATCAAATTATATCATACAAAAGTATCAAACACATATATGTTATCACATACATATTGTAACAAAATCAGCAATCATAAATATCATCATTCACACGTTTTCTTTTAATCTCTGAAATAGAATATTTTGATACGCGTTTTTGAAGGAAGTAATGCTGCTTTTTTGCTTAAGATTAGTTGTTAAGGAATTCCAAGAGTACCACCTGAGTATGTTAAGCTTGTTTTGAAAAGATCAGTTCTAGGTTTTGGAATAACAATATTGTTAGTATATCTAGATTGGTTGATTGGAAACTTTTTAATTAATGTTGGAGGTGCAAAACCATTGATTATTCTAAACATCATGACAGCTTTGTTGTATTGAAGTTTGTCTGTAAGAGGTAAAACATTTTATTGCGATGTAATCTTGAAAAGTTAGAGAAGACGATTTTAGGAGGACTGCTTTAAGGGCTCGCTTATGAACATTGATTAATGGCTTTAACGTGTTGGCACTACTTGAATCGAAGAGTGTAGAGGCGTAATCTATGTGTAATTGAATACATGCATAAAATAAAAATTACGGGCATCGAGATTAAGGAAGTTTTTAATTTTAGAGAGGAGGGAGACTTTTTGTGAGACACGTTTGCTCAAACTACTAATATGGGGAGACCAAGAAACGATTATTGTCTAAGGTAACCCCTAACACTTTGTGAGAACTGACTACTTCAATTTGTTTATTGTGAATATATAT
>CM065687.1:4308842-4320875 GCA_017654935.2 Phymorhynchus buccinoides
GCATGTTTCTGATTTGTTTAGTCTGTTTTGATTGTAGTTTATTTGTGTGGTTGTTTATCGTTTGATTGTTGTTTGCTTGCTTGCTTTGTCCGAGGACCTGATGAAAAAAAGCTATATTCTGTGCTTATTTAGTTATCCTCAATAAACATTCGGGTTTGAAACATTCGAGTCTCTCTCTCTCTCTCTCTCTCTCTCTCTCTCTCTCTCTCTCTCTCTCTCTCTCTCTCTCTCTCTCTCTCTCTCTCTCTCTCTCTCTCTCTCTCTCTCTCTCTCTCTCTCTCTCTCTCTCTCTCCATAAGCCAAGAGCCTTTCCGCATAATTAGAAGAAAAAACAATCCCACTAACGCATTTTTCAAGTCATCTTATTTAGGAAACGGAATTTATAATGTGTCCTTATAGTTTGATGTTTCGAAAATCTTAATGTGATGACAGGCGGTTTGAGTTTGTTATTTGTTTTTCTACTATTGATTTTACTTTGACTTAATTTACTGGAGTATTGTATTTATAGTTTTATGAGCGTAGTTTTGTTTTCCATTCCATTCCATTAGCTAATGCGTATTGTGCTGTGCATTTTATTCATATATTTCTTGCTGAAAAAAATCATTTCAAAATAGTAACTTTATAACATTTAAGACTGTGACGTGAATTTCAAATATTTCTGCTTAGGGGCAATAACGAGCCCCCCCCCCCCCTTTTCACTATCAATACATTTTCAAGTGGATTTCACTATCCATCAATTTAAAGCGTCATTTATCTTCTTCTTCTTCTTCTTGTGTTTTCCCAGGCCATATGGCCATAATGGGTGAGGTACGTGTGTGTCCGGTTTTCAGTTTTCACTGCATTCAGCCGACACATTCCGACTTCGGAGGAGCTCAAAGGAGAAAGCTATTTAGATGAATGATTTGTTGAAAGGCAGGAGAATGGGCCAATCACTCAGAAAAAAAACCCCATGATAGTAAGAAGAGGGAAAAGGCAGAGTCAAAGAGGGTGACAGAATAGAGGAAATTGCTAGCAGAGAACTTCCAGAAGGTGGGGGAACTATTTGATCGAAAGACCCCCTGGTTTCCCCACGGGGAGAGACTTGCTGGGGGGGGGGGGGGTGTCGTCCAGCTCCCCGTATAGAGGCACGAGGCATCCACCCACTGCCCCAGTTTCAATGATGTCTTGTTAGGGCAATAAAGGGCACAAATTAATAAACTCTATCACGATTTTCACTATCAATGTATGTTCGAATGGACCTCACTGCCCAATGATGCAAATCTGTTTAACGTCCTCCGGTCTGGAACAGACACATATGGGACATTAGTAGATATAAAGATGGTGGGAACGACTCTGGAGGCAATGCTCGGAGGCAGTGCAACACCAGTAAAGTCCCGACTTTTCAACAATGCAGATATTTACCAGTATACTTTGGCAATTTCTTATAACAAATAAATCTTCTACAGCGCTATTCTCCCGACACAGCAAAAACAACAACTTAATTTTACCCCACACACACAAAAGATATTCAACATTTCTTCTCACTGTCCAATAATGTAGAGCGTCATTTCAATACGTTTCCTCGTGTTATCAGAATGTCATTAGACCTATCATTTTATAATAGACAAAGAACGACATGAAAGTTAGCTTTACGTCCACTCGGCTGCAAAACAGCACATATGGGACGAACCATAACTCGGAGAACGACAGGTTGGATGTTAATCTGTTTAACGTCCCCCGGTCTGGAACAGACACATATGGGACACTAGTAAATATAAAGATGGTGAGAACGATCCTGGAGGCAATGCCCGGAGGCAGTGCAACACCAGGAAAGTCCTGAATTTTTATCAATAAAATTATATATATATATAGCTGACTTCAACGACATGTTGGCCTCGTGGGCAAGCTGGGGGAAAGGGCAAAACGAACTTTTTTTTTCTTGTTGTATAATATGGTATTCTGGTGTTTGGTATTCTGGTACTTTATAGTCACAGAGGCGTCTCTGTGAAATTCGGGTTGCTCCCATCTGGAGAGCGCGTCGCAGCCAGAGGCGCGCCACCCTTTTTTTTTAAATATGTGCATGCGATTTTTGTGTGACTGATGAGGAAGGAAAGATGGTGGTGGTGGTAAATTTTGACCAAATGACAACGTTTTCGTTGCCACTGGGTTTAACGTGTGCTAAAGTGCATGAGCACACGGGACCTCGGTTTATCGTCTCATTCGAAAGACTCCACGTTCAGACCGTACGGCCTAGTGTAGAGCGAGAGGAAAAATGAGAGGTTCGAACTCGAGTTTATTGCATACGAGGCGAACGGGTTACCTCTGTGCCACTCCTACAACTAATATAAAACGTTACGTGGATTCATGTGTGTACCATATGACACCCACCCCTTTGATTGCCAATAACAGTTTCTCACTCTCTGCCCCCCCCCCCCCCCCCCCCCCCCAATCCAATCACCTTGTCTAACCCGGCGCCATTAATTTCCATTTTGACCAGTTTGTGGGACCGGCCGTGTAGTAATGAGTACGTCTTAAGACAGTCAATACAGGTAGTAGCATGTGCATCAGGCTAAACAGCCAAGTCGCTTTGGGAGTTAGTCTAATGCATATCATACTACTACCCGCGTTGACTGTCTAAGACGGATTCATGATTACACGTCCGGGTGCGAATTGCTCTGACTGGTGGTTACTTTCTGACTGGACCAGGCCCAGTATTCATGAGTGCGTCTGAAGCAATTAACACGGGTAGTTATATGTAAATTAGATGAAACTGCCAAAACGATTGGCTGTTTTATTTTCTAATGTACATGTTACTATTGGGCAGTTTCTTCTAATGTACATGTTACTATTGGGCAGTTTCTTCTAATGTACATGTTACTATTGGGCAGTTTCTTCTAATGTACATGTTACTATTGGGCAGTTTCTTCTAATGTACATGTTACTATTGGGCAGTTTCTTCTAATTTACATGTTACTATTGGGCAGTTTCTTCTAATGTACATGTTACTATTGGGCAGTTTCTTCTAATTTACATGTTACTATTGGGCAGTTTCTTCTAATGTACATGTTACTATTGGGCAGTTTCTTCTAAGTTACATGTTACTATTGGGCAGTTTCTTCTAATGTACATGTTACTATTGGGCAGTTTCTTATAATGTACATGTTACTATTGGGCAGTTTCTTCTAATTTACATGTTACTATTGGGCAGTTTCTTCTAATTGACATGTTACTATTGGGCAGTTTCTTCTAATGTACATGTTACTATTGGGCAGTTTCTTCTAATGTACATGTTACTATTGGGCAGTTTCTTCTAAGTTACATGTTACTATTGGGCAGTTTCTTCTAATTACATGTTACTATTGGGCAGTTTCTTCTAAGTTACATGTTACTATTGGGCAGTTTCTTCTAATTTACATGTTACTATTGGGCAGTTTCTTCTAATTTACATGTTACTATTGGGCAGTTTCTTCTAAGTTACATGTTACTATTGGGCAGTTTCTTCTAAGTTACATGTTACTATTGGGCAGTTTCTTCTAATGTACATGTTACTATTGGGCAGTTTCTTCTAATTTACATGTTACTATTGGGCAGTTTCTTCTAAGTTACATGTTACTATTGGGCAGTTTCTTCTAATTTACATGTTACTATTGGGCAGTTTCTTCTAATTGACATGTTACTATTGGGCAGTTTCTTCTAATTGACATGTTACTATTGGGCAGTTTCTTCTAATTGACATGTTACTATTGGGCAGTTTCTTCTAATTGACATGTTACTATTGGGCAGTTTCTTCTAATTGACATGTTACTACTGGGCAGTTTCTTCTAATTTACATGTTACTATTGGGCAGTTTCTTATAATTGACATGTTACTATTGGGCAGTTTCTTCTAATTTACATGTTACTATTGGGCAGTTTCTTCTAATTTACATGTTACTATTGGGCAGTTTCTTCTAATTTACATGTTACTATTGGGCAGTTTCTTCTAATTTACATGTTACTATTGGGCAGTTTCTTCTAATTTACATGTTACTATTGGGTAGTTTCTTCTAATTTACATGTTGCTATTGGGCAGTTTCTTCTAATTGACATTTTACTATTGGGCAGTTTCTTATTATTGACATGTTGCTATTGGGCAGTTTCTTATTATTGACATGTTACGACCCGTGTTAACTGTTTCAGACTCGCTCGTGGTCACGGTGCCAGGAGGAATGGGTACAAAGACGTGAAGCAAAGGCTGTAAAGTCAGTGGTGTTGGAATCCCAGGGTTGTGGTACAAAGTGCTTATCATAATAAACTGGGCTTCATGAAGGTTGTACATCTGTTGGATGAAGAAAGCAATATTATGTTGGATGATGATAGTAGACTAGGTCAGTCGTTTTCTTCACTCCTCTACTCCTCATTATTTTCTTCTTTCTCTTCTTCTTCCTTATCCTCTTCTTCTTCTTCTTTCTTTCTCGGTAGGTTTTTGTCTCTCTGTGTGTTTCTTCATTTCCTTCTATATGAATCCTGTGACTTTCACATTCGCGACTGTTTAGTTCTACCTTCTCAGCTTTACGTTTGGGCCAATTTACTGATAACGAAAAGCCTGTTTTGGGGCTAAAATCACGGAAATCGAAAACGAAATGTAATATCAATCAATCAATATTTATTATCCCCACTAAAATGAACAAGGAAATTTTGCTTGCTGTCACATTAAAACATACAATAAACACAATGCACACGAGAAGTAACATATCACAGATATCAGATTATGAGTATTATACATGCACCACAACACACACACACACCCCACACACACACACATACTCTCTCTCTCTCTCTCTCTCTCTCTCTCTCTCTCTCTCTCTCTCTCACTCTCACTCTCACACACACTGCACACACCCTATAACACACGTACAACTGCACACACACGCTTCCGCATCATTTGTGAACATATCATCAGCAAGAAGAAATGACATTGATTATTGATTTATCTATCTCATTCCCGCACCTCTCAACATTCGCGTTAAGACTATCCACAAGATATTTATATTTCCCCATGGCAACACAGTGATAGCCAACTCTTAATATGACTCACAGCTCACTGTGTTGCCATGGGGGAAATAAATATCTTGTGAATAGTGTTAACGTGCACACACAGACGTTTAAGAGTGGGCTATCACTGTGTTGCTATGGGGAAATAGAAATATATTGTGAATTGTTAACATGCACACAGACCTTTCAAGAGTGGGCTATCACTGTCATGCCATGGGGAAATATAAATATCTTGTGGATAGTGTTAACGTGTACACAGACGTTTACAGAGTGGGCTATCACTGTCATGCCATGGGGAAATAGAGAAATATCTTGCGGATAGTGTTAACGTGTACACAGACGTTTACAGAGTGGGCTATCACTGTCATGCCATGGGGAAATAGAGAAATATCTTGCGGATAGTGTTAACGTGTACACAGACGTTTACAGAGTGGGCTATCACTGTCATGCCATGGGGAAATAGAGAAATATCTTGCGGATAGTGTTAACGTGTACACAGACGTTTACAGAGTGGGCTATCACTGTCATGCCATGGGGAAATAGAGAAATATCTTGCGGATAGTGTTAACGTGTACACAGACGTTTACAGAGTGGGCTATCACTGTCATGCCATGGGGAAATAGAGAAATATCTTGCGGATAGTGTTAACGTGTACACAGACCTTTACAGAGTGGGCTATCACTGTCATGCCATGGGGAAATAGAGAAATATCTTGCGGATAGTGTTAACGTGTACACAGACGTTTACAGAGTGGGCTATCACTGTCATGCCATGGGGAAATAGAGAAATATCTTGCGGATAGTGTTAACGTGTACACAGACCTTTACAGAGTGGGCTATCACCGTGATGCCATGGGGAAATAGAAATATCTTGTGAATAGTGTTAACGTGCACACAGACGTTTACGAGTGGGCTATCACCGTCATGCCATGGGGAATATAGAAATATCTTGCGAATAGTGTTAACGTGTACACAGACCTTTACAGAGTGGGCTATCACTGTCATGCCATGGGGAAATAGAGAAATATCTTGCGGATAGTGTTAACGTGTACACAGACCTTTAACAACAAAGAAAAAGAAACACAACATGCCTTGTTGTTTTCTCTTCCAGTAGTAGCTTCACTTATTGGCCTATAATAATTATATGACCGCATACATTATTTCCTACAGTCCCACTTGTCAATATTGATGTCTTAAAACTTAACGAATTTGTTGTTGATGTTGTCGTACCCTGGCTTAAAGACTCCAGGGATCATCCCAACAGCCGAATCACTTGAACACCGTGAATACGATTCGATTCAGTGTGATTCGATTTTGACATTTTGTGAGGCATGATTCACGTGCCATTCTACTGTCTACATAAGTCTGATGAAATCCTACTAGTTATGTTCACTGTGTCTGTAGTCCCCTTGTACACGAGTCTGATCAAATATAATATTTTAGTAAAGGTTTCTGTACGCGTTGACATTATTCACAAAATATCACTATTTCCCCATGGCAACACAGTGAGTTGTACGTCATATTATGAGTGACCTAACACTGTGTTGCCATGGGGAAATAGAGATATTTTGTGATTATTGCTAACGTGTACCGAGACCTAATAACAGACATTATATTGGATTCATGTATTACGGTTTACTTGATGTGTAGTGAGCGAAAAATAGCAGAATGATTTTTTTTATAGACGGAAGTATTTCACGCGCATCATGACTCACAGACACCGTCACAATCGCATCGTATTGGGGTCAAATCGTATGCAGTGTGACTGGGCCTTTTACAGACAAACAGCATCTCAGATCAATACCGACTGTGAGACAATCATCAAACTCTCATCAGTCTCCCCCCAAAAAAAACCGAAACACCCCCCACCCCGCCCCCCATCTACCCTACCCTCCCAGCCCCCATTCCTAGCACCCAGGTCAAGGGAGACAATTGCAGGTTTTTATCCCTCGGGAATTGTACGGTATAAATTCTACAGTTGTCTCCCTTTCTGTTCTTCTTTTCCCTTTTTGGAGAGGAAGATTCAGAAGGTGATCGAGCGTAGACGAATTTAAGAGAGAGAGAGAAGAATTAGAGAGAGAGAGAGAGAGAGAGAGAGAGAGAGAGAGAGAGAGAGAGAGAGAGAGAGAGAGAGAGAGAGAGAGAGAGAGAGAGAATGAATGAATGAATGAATAACTTTTTTTTTTTTTAATAACTTTTCTTTATTGCTTTTCATTGCTTTTTTTCATCCAGTCCTCATGCAGAAAAATAGAAAACGAAGAAAAGAAACCAAGCATAAATACACAGAACAACCTAAAGAAAACAAACGAGTGAAGAAAATACAATCTTAAACTAAAGAATTGTGTGCCCCATCTTTCTTTTAGGCACACACACACACACACACACACACCACCTCCCCCCACCCCTCCACACACAGAGTATCAAGAGAGAGAGAGAGAGAGAGAGAGAGAGAGAGAGAGAGAGAGAGAGAGAGAGAGAGAGAGAGAGCACACGCACATTGAAATTGGTCTACCGACACACACAAACGTTGGAAAAAAATGAAAACAATGTGTCAGAACAACGAAAAGACAACGAAAAACCAACGAAAAAAGACAACCAAACGCTAAATAAACCGAATAGATGCAAAGTTCCCTCGCGTACTTTTCTGGGTTTGGCGTTCCGGACTTTAAAGACCCACCAGATCAGGTGTCAAAAACACGGGTTTCACGTGTTTTCCCTCTTATAGCTAGTAAGAAATCTTCTTTTGACCAGGTTTAACTCCCATACAAATGCCCCCAAATTCAAAACGAAACATCATTTTAAAGAGCAGCCTCAATTGGAAGTTGGGGGCATTTGTATCTGGGTCACAGCTACCCAGAAAAAAACAAGGGACTTAATCGTGGTGGGTCAGTGTGTCTTTAAGCTTCGCTGAGGAGCTTAGAAATAAAGAAAAGCAGCTGTGTTTACCAGCTGTCATAATGTACATTATCACGGTAAAAATAAGCATCTAAGTTATAAGCTTCTAGCTTGTTGATAACGCGCCATGGCGCCATTCTTCTTCTTTGGATAAATTGTTATATATGAATACAAAATATATTGAAAACCAAATGAAGAAAACATTTAGTGCAGCAAACACAGTACACGTGACAATGACGTTGGCTTCAGTGGACACAGAAAACATTTAGTGCACCAAACACAGTACACGTGACAATGACGTTGGCTTCAGTGGACACAGAAAACATTTAGTGCACCAAACACAGTACACGTGACAATGACGTTGCTTCAGTGGACACAGAAAACATTTAGTGCACCAAACACAGTACACGTCACAATGACGTTGGCTTCAGTGGACACAGAAAACATTTAGTGCACCAAACACAGTACACGTGACAATGACGTTGGCTTCAGTGGACACAGAAAACATTTAGTGCACCAAACACAGTACACGTCAGTGGACACAATGACGACAATTGGCTTCAGTGGACACAGAAAACATTTAGTGCACCAAACACAGTACACGTGACAATGACGTTGGCTTCAGTGGACACAGAAAACATTTAGTGCACCAAACACAGTACACGTGACAATGACGTTGGCTTCAGTGGACACAGAAAACATTTAGTGCACCAAACACAGTACACGTGACAATGACGTTGGCTTCATGACACAGAAAACATTTAGTGCACCAAACACAGTACACGTGACAATGAGCTTCAGTGGACACAGAAAACATTTAGTGCACCAAACACAGTACACGTCACAATGACGTTGCTTCAGTGGACACAGAAAACATTTAGTGCACCAAACACAGTACACGTCACAATGACGTTTCTTCAGTGGACACAGAAAACATTTAGTGCACCAAACACAGTACACGTCACAATGACGTTGCTTCAGTGGACACAGAAAACATTTAGTGCACCAAACACAGTACACGTGACAATGACGTTGGTTCAGTGGACACAGAAAACATTTAGTGCACCAAACACAGTACACGTCACAATGACGTTGGCTTCAGTGGACACAGAAAACATTTAGTGCACCAAACACAGTACACGTCACAATGACGTTGGTTCAGTGGACACAGAAAACATTTAGTGCACCAAACACAGTACACGTCACAATGACGTTGCTTCAGTGGACACAGAAAACATTTAGTACCAAACACAGTACACGTACAATGACGTTGGTTCAGTGGACACAGAAAACATTTAGTGCAGCAAACACAGTACACGTAGTACCAAACAAGTACACGTCACAATGACGTTGGTTCAGTGGACACAGAAAACATTTAGTGCACCAAACACAGTACACGTCACAATGACGTTGGCTTCAGTGGACACAGAAAACATTTAGTGCACCAAACACAGTACACGTCACAATGACGTTGCTTCAGTGGACACAGAAAACATTTAGTGCACCAAACACAGTACACGTCACAATGACGTTGCTTCAGTGGACACAGAAAACATTTAGTGCAGCAAACACAGTACACGTGACAATGACGTTGGTTCAGTGGACACAGAAAACATTTAGTGCACCAAACACAGTACACGTGACAATGACGTTGGCTTCAGTGGACACAGAAAACATTTAGTGCACCAAACACAGTACACGTGACAATGACGTTGGCTTCAGTGGACACAGAAAACATTTAGTGCACCAAACACAGTACACGTCACAATGACGTTGGCTTCAGTGGACACAGAAAACATTTAGTGCACCAAACACAGTACACGTCACAATGACGTTGGCTTCAGTGGACACAGAAAACATTTAGTGCACCAAACACAGTACACGTGACAATGACGTTGGCTTCAGTGGACACAGAAAACATTTAGTGCACCAAACACAGTACACGTCACAATGACGTTGGCTTCAGTGGACACAGAAAACATTTAGTGCACCAAACACAGTACACGTCACAATGACGTTGCTTCAGTGGACACAGAAAACATTTAGTGCACCAAACACAGTACACGTCACAATGACGTTGGCTTCAGTGGACACAGAAAACATTTAGTGCACCAAACACAGTACACGTCACAATGACGTTGGCTTCAGTGGACACAGAAAACATTTAGTGCACCAAACACAGTACACGTCACAATGACGTTGGCTTCAGTGGACACAGAAAACATTTAGTGCACCAAACACAGTACACGTAGTACCAAACAATGACGTCACAATGACGTTGCTTCAGTGGACACAGAAAACATTTAGTGCACCAAACACAGTACACGTCACAATGACGTTGCTTCAGTGGACACAGAAAACATTTAGTGCACCAAACACAGTACACGTCACAATGACGTTGGCTTCAGTGGACACAGAAAACATTTAGTGCACCAAACACAGTACACGTCACAATGACGTTGCTTCAGTGGACACAGAAAACATTTAGTGCACCAAACACAGTACACGTCACAATGACGTTGGCTTCAGTGGACACAGAAAACATTTAGTACCAAACACAGTACACGTCACAATGACGTTGGTTCAGTGGACACAGAAAACATTTAGTGCACCAAACACAGTACACGTCACAATGACGTTGGTTCAGTGGACACAGAAAACATTTAGTGCAGCAAACACAGTACACGTGACAATGACGTTGGTTCAGTGGACACAGAAAACATTTAGTGCAGCAAACACAGTACACGTGACAATGACGTTGGTTCAGTGGACACAGAAAACATTTAGTGCACCAAACACAGTACACGTCACAATGACGTTGGCTTCAGTGGACACAGAAAACATTTAGTGCACCAAACACAGTACACGTCACAATGACGTTGGCTTCAGTGGACACAGAAAACATTTAGTGCACCAAACACAGTACACGTCACAAACGTTGGTTCAGTGGACACGAAAACATTTAGTGCACCAAACACAGTACACGTCACAATGACGGCTTCAGTGGACACAGAAAACATTTAGTGCACCAAACACAGTACACGTCACAATGACGTTGCTTCAGTGGACACAGAAAACATTTAGTGCACCAAACACAGTACACGTCACAATGACGTTGGCTTCAGTGGACACAGAAAACATTTAGTGCAAACACAGTACAACAATGACGTTGCTTCAGTGGACACAGAAAACATTTAGTGCACCAAACACAGTACACGTGACACAATGACGTTGGCTTCAGTGGACACAGAAAACATTTAGTGCACCAAACACAGTACACGTCACAATGACGTTGCTTCAGTGGACACAGAAAACATTTAGTGCACCAAACACAGTACACGTCACAATGACGTTGGCTTCAGTGGACACAGAAAACATTTAGTGCACCAAACACAGTACACGTCACAATGACGTTGGCTTCAGTGGACACAGAAAACATTTAGTGCACCAAACACAGTACACGTCACAATGACGTTGGCTTCAGTGGACACAGAAAACATTTAGTGCACCAAACACAGTACACGTCACAATGACGTTGGCTTCAGTGGACACAGAAAACATTTAGTGCACCAAACACAGTACACGTCACAATGACGTTGGCTTCAGTGGACACAGAAAACATTTAGTGCACCAAACACAGTACACGTCACAATGACGTTGGCTTCAGTGGACACAGAAAACATTTAGTGCACCAAACACAGTACACGTCACAATGACGTTGGTTCAGTGGACACAGAAAACATTTAGTGCACCAAACACAGTACACGTGACAATGACGTTGGTTCAGTGGACACAGAAAACATTTAGTGCACCAAACACAGTACACGTGACAATGACGTTGGCTTCAGTGGACACAGAAAACATTTAGTGCACCAAACACAGTACACGTCACAATGACGTTGGTTCAGTGGACACAGAAAACATTTAGTGCACCAAACACAGTACACGTGACAATGACGTTGGTTCAGTGGACACACATTTAGTGCACAGAAAACAAACACAGTACACGTCACAATGACGTTGGTTCAGTGGACACAGAAAACATTTAGTGCACCAAACACAGTACACGTCACAATGACGTTGGTTCAGTGGACACAGAAAACATTTAGTGCACCAAACACAGTACA
>CM065687.1:4321375-4381375 GCA_017654935.2 Phymorhynchus buccinoides
ACGGCCAACAGACAGACCGTCATCATGTAACAGCTTCAAGGTCAAATGTAAAGCTTAAGGTTAAGTGGCTTTTAAATGTCTCCAACTGCATTCCTTAGATCATGGTGATCAAGAATATATATGGTTTCGTGGGTGTAAATTCCAATGGTGTCCAAACTACAGCCACATGTAAAAAAAGAGAAGTTAAAAAGTCAAGGTCAAGATCATTAGGATAATCAATACTTTGCACCAAACATGACCTTGAGGCAGTCTACCAATCTGCCAACTTTGAAGCCTGTAGCTGAACAAAATGTGAAAGATATGGCCAAAACACAAAGTTGACACCTCCAAGGTCTATGTCCTTGACCTTGACCTTGACCTTGACCTTCACCCGTACCCAATATTCCAAATCATCATTAGTCAATCCACCCCTGTCCCAAGTTTGAACATTTTAAGTCCAATTATAATTTCGCGAAGAAATTTCGGGTTTCAAGGACAAACTTCAAGGTCACGGTCAGCACGTTTATAGTTTGTTTCTATGGGACCATCCCTGCACTGTGATGCACAACAACACAAAATATAAGGCCATTCTGTTCACTGGTTCATGAGATGCAGCTTGGACATGAAATATATAGCACAAAGAAGGAAATTTCGGTTTTGTGAGTCTTCCTTGGCGGAGGTTTGCACTGGCGGTTCAATGTTTATCAGAGACCATCTACGTACCATGACACATTCTGATGCAAAGTTTGAAGCAATTATGTTAAATGGTATGTGAGTGACAGGGCCAACATGTTTGACAGAAAAGTGAGTTTGCAATGGAAACTAAATTTTTCTATGGGACCATGGGAATTTATATAGCGCTCTTTCTCACATGAGCTCAGTGCGCTTTACATTGATAACAAGAACATTAAATGGCAAACAAATAATGAATCATTAGAAAGTAAAATAAGCATGATGATTGCATGCAACGTTCTCTTACTTCCTCACACACACACACACACACACACCACACACACACACACACAACACAACACGCGCGCGCGCGCGCGCGCGCGCGCTGCGCGCGCGCGCACGTGCGCGCATACACCACATGCATGTATGCATGCATACATACATACACATGCATACATACACAAACACACACACACAACACACACATGAACGCATGCACGCACACATACACACACATACACGCACGCACACACTCACACGCAATTAATACAAGAATAAAATAGTTACAATATGAAAATTCTAAGAAGAAACATAGACCACATTCACATTCTCAATCAAGTTTGGATACAATACTGCAATTGAAATAAAATCATACTGCCATCGACATACCAATTACATGACTAATTATAATAGACAAATTTTGCAAGAACAAAAATACCCTTCTACCTCATTTACAAGCATTTAAAGTTTACAAGACGTAGACATTTTACATACAACTTACGAATTATAAAATAATTGTAAATAAAAAATGTTACAAGATTTCTGCAATGAAACGGACCTCCCGCCCCCACCTCACACACAAACACTAATCAATCATAATAACAAAAAAAGTATGTCCGAAACAAGTGAGTTTTAAGGGCAGAGCGAAAGGCGGAAATAGAGACAGATGAGCGGACATGTTGTGGGAGGGAATTCCATAAGTGAGGTGCTAAATAGTAGAAGGATCGTTCACCAAAATATTTCGTGTGGACCCGAGGAACCTTGAGTGTGCAGCAGTCAGAGGAAGAACGTAGGGAGCGAGCAGGTGTGTAGACAGTTACTAGTTCGGAGAGATAGACTGGACCAGAAGAGTGAACAGCACCGAACCAAAGGCAAACTATTTTATACTTGATTCTAGCCTCTACTGGAAGCCAGTGCAAGTTACGAAGATGAGGTGTTATATAATCAGAGCGTGGAATCTTGGGAGTGAGGTGTGCTGCACTGTTTTGCAGTTTTTGAACACGTTGCAGGAGATACTGAGGACAGCCACAGAGACGAGAGTTGCAAGAGTCAATGCAGGAAAGAATAAATGCAGAAATATACATCCACACACACAATTTGAAGCGATTCCGTGCACCGGTTCATGAGTTACAGGGCGAACAAACAAACACACAAACACACACACAACACATACACGCCAAATTAATTTTATTATATAGGAATAGATGGTATACTGGAGCCGATTTAATGAAGGCAGTAAACTGTTTGGTGTCAATAAATTCTTTTTTGATGATGGTGACGATTTGGCGAATATTTGTTTTTTCTTTATGTTTTGTTCTTGTTCTTCTTCCTGTTCTTCCTTCTTCTTGTTCTTCTTCTTTCTTCTTCTTCTTCTTCTTCTTCTTCTTCTTCTTCTTCTTCTTCTTCTTCTCTTCTTCTTCACCAACATCATCATCAATCTTCTTCTTCTTCTTTTTCATCCTCATCCTCATCATCATTCATATGCATCATCAGTCTTCTTCTTCTTCTTACTTCTTTTCATCATCATCATCATCATCATCAGTCATCAGTCTTCTTCTTCTTCTTCTTCTTCTTCTTCTTCTTCTTCTTCTTCTTCTTCTTCTTCTTCTTCTCACCCTTCTCTCTTTCATTCACCTCCTGTCCTCCTCCTTTACTCGACAATGCTTCTCATCTCATACACAAATCTGTTTCATTATTTTCACTTCATATACGTAGTATTTTCACAACTGAAATTATTTTCCTGCAAGCGAATTAACTTGATGTTTTTTTCTGAGATCTTTCTTTTGTATGTCCCACCAACCTGAAACAAAAAGACACTCAGGAAGAACATTTCCACCTCTGAATCTTTTTTCACAATATCAGCCAGATTTAACGACAACATACATGTTCTCGCATAGTTACCCCAGCATTAATATATTATTTTACAACGCTTGACGAGTTGCTAAGCTTAGCACTACAATGGTATCACCGCCAGATCAATGTCTGCCCCCAGACTCCAGGAAGAAGTGAAAGCAATGTATCTTCAGCCCGGAGAGAACCACTTTACAGCCCTCATTGTTTTTCTCTTACAGACAAACACCTCAGATCAATAGTGACTGTGAGACAATCATCAAACTCATCTCAGGTAGTTATTTCTTGTTTTCCTCAATGTTAATGTTCTTGACTGATGTCGCTGGGATGTTCAGTCTCTCTTATTACCTAACGTAATACACGTTATATTTTTTAGAGACAGAGACAGACAGACAGAGACAGAGAGACAGAGAGAATACGAATACGAATACGAATACGAATGTTTTATTGAGGGTAAAAAGGATAAGCTACAATAGCTTCTTTACACCTTGCCCTCTCACTCACACATTCATACCATGCATCAAGCAAAGAAAATTTGACATAAAACAATCAAGTCAAGAAAATTGAACAAAAATTGGCACATGAAATAATTGAAAAAGAAATAAAAAATGGGATTTAAAGCAAACATGGATAATACTTAACAATGGTGAACTTGAATTGGTAGTTTAAATTGAGTACGAAAAAAGGGAAACCATTTTGAGACAATGACAATTTTTCAGAATAAACCCAATTTTAAGGAAGAAAAAACACACCAAAAAAACAACAAAAAACATATGATAACATGGGAATATGAGAGAGGGACAGAGAGAGAGAGAGAGAGAGAGAGAGAGAGAGAGAGAGAGAGAGAGAGAGAGAGAGAGAGAGAGATTTATAAGAATCTAGACATAGCTGATGGCATTAGTAACGTTTGAAGTAAAACTCATTAATTAGCATTACTAATAAACAAGATTGTCTATTAGGAGCTTGTGATAAGATTTTCGAAAGGAAAAGACGCTAGTTCTATTTTTTTTAGATAATCAGGGAGGTCGTTCCACAGTTTACCACCAGAGAATGTAAGGGATGATTTATATAGATCTGTCCTGGGACGGGGCATTGTTAATTTGGTTTTGCTTCGAATTGTATGGACTTTAAATTTAGTAATAAGATATTTTGGTGCTAGCTTATTTATGATCTTGTACATAAGGGTACCTTTATTTAGTAGGCATTTCAAATCAAATGGTAGAATGTTAAGTTCTTTATAGTCATTGGTTTCTAGGGATGACGATTTAAGGAGTATGAGTTTAAGAGAGCGTTTATATAGTCTTTCAACATGTTTGAGTGTGTTTTTACTAGCTGAATCCCAACATGTTGATGCATAATCAATATCAGGTTGGATATAGGCATGGAAAAAAAGTCTACGAGTATGTTGATCTAAAAAGTGTTTAATTCTATTGAGCTGAAATACTTTTTTTGAAATTTTCTTGGACAGAATGTCCATGTGTTTTGACCAGGATAAGTTGTTGTCAATGTATACGCCGAGTAATTTGTGTGAAGTAACTTCTTCTAGAGGCTTTTCATAGATAGTCGGTGTTCTTAAGAGAGAGAGAGAGAGAGACAGAGAGAGAGAGAGAGAGAGAGAGAGAGGCACACAGCGTAGTAATGAGAGACTATGCTGACTGGGATGGCCCAATAGGAAACGGACAGTACTGGGTGGTTTTTGAGGCCAGGCTTTTTTGGGTGAAATTCTAACTATGGTTTCAACTTCTGCCTGCACTGTTTAACTCACACACAGTTCAGAGCAGAGTTTCAAAAGATAGTCTCGGAGTTTACTGCCTTATGTCGTGAAAACAAAGCATTGAATTCTTTGAAAAGATAACCTTTAGGAATATAGCGGTAAAGCAGGACAGGGCCAATGCTGCAGGGGGCAATCTAACAAGCCTACGCTTAAAGCTGGTCTGTACTGAGAACACAATGATGTTCACAAGATCCGTCCAGATGCTCATCTCTGTAGGTCTGACTTACCTCTTCATCATTTCTGTTCCTCACCTGAACCACGCCTTGTGGCGATTTTCCACTGATTTCGATTAATTTGTACCCATTTGATTTAGAATTATCCAAGTTCATTTTTATTTGATTTAGAATTCTCTAAGATTAATTTTTACTAATTTCTTTAAGGATTCTCCTTGATTCATTTTTACCCATTTGATTTAGAATTATCCAAGATGCATGTTTACACATTTGATTTAGAATTCTCCAAAATTCATGTTTACCCATTTGATTTATAATTCCCCAGGATTCATTTTTACCCATTTGATTTAAAATTATCCAAGATTCATTTGATTTATAATTCTTAAAGATTAAGTGTTACCAATTTAATTTAGAATTCTCAAAGATTAGTTTTACCCATTTAATTTAGAATTTTCCAACATTTATTTTTACTCATTTGATTTATAATTCTAATAAGCTGAAAGTGTAATTGAACTAAAAACATCAAAACGCTACACTCACACAAGCACATGAAGGTGAAATAAACAATAAACACGGTGAATAAAACCACATTTTCGTCTTTAAAAAGACTGACTTTAGACGCAGCGTATTTTATTGAAGACATTAGCTATGCAGATGCGCATGCCTTTGGTCTTCTCGGTAATGTTTTGATCATTCTGATCATGCTTCGTCTTCCTTCATCCACGTCCAGTGTTTTCTTCATAGCTCTGGCTGTGTCTGATCAGGTAGTTCTGATAGGTCCATTGAACTACTCCATTGAATATATATTTAATGTACAGTATTTCTGGAACTAGGGATCCTGGCAGTGCAAGGTTTTCTTTTTATCATTTCGCACTGCATCCTCAATTGCATTGTGGATGCTGGTGTCACGCACCATGCTCAGAACTGCTTCTGTGTTGTGGCCACTTCGTGACAGTGCTGTGTGAACCAAAATAAAGTCACGAGCTGCTGCAGGAATTGTGATTATCATGTTCATTATGATTAATTGTCACAATTTATATGGACGTGATATTGGTGGAATAAGTTGTACTTTACCTCCACCAGGAATGTACCTATGGTTTGCTTACAATGCATTGCAATGGGTACGCCTTCTTCAATACAGTTTGTGTTTTACCTTTTTTGTTCCTGGTGGTCAGCAGCAGTGTTCTGATATGAACAGTGGTCAAAACTGTCAGAACAGACAAACATCTTTCTATACAACAAGGCAGCCAGGATTTCACACAACAGAAAGTGTCTTCACTGACCGTCACCATAATTGCTGGCAGCATGTGTGTCTTCCTTCTCACAACACCAACAGCTATTTGTTATGTATTAGATAGTTATGTGAATTGGAATAACCCTATTGAATACAGACAGCACAACATATTCGCTGCAGTCCCCCGTGTCCTGTGGTCCTCTAACAGTTCCATCAGCTTCTACATGTACGGTTTAACTGGGACCAAGTTCACAGCACAGATTCTGAAGATTGTTGTGGAGTTTAAGGCCATGTTATGTAAAAACCAAGACAGGGAGCTATGAATACATTTTCATCCACAATACAACAATGACTTTGGTACGTTCAGAGCACAGTTTCTGAAGATTGTTGTGGAGTTTAAGGCCGTTTACTGTACGACCAAGACAGTGAGCTCTGAGTACACTTCATCCACAATCAAAGAATGACTTTGTGGTTCCATGTATTTTCCAGCAGGGGCAGTGAAAGAGAGTGTGGATGCTTGCACATATTTTGGAGCATCCTGTTGTTCAGCTTGAAGTTAAACTCGACCTCCGGTCTCATTGGATAAAAGCCCAAACCTCTTTAAAGAGAATAAATGCAGCATCAAACTGCAAAGTCATACTAACTTATAATATACCAATCTCCAAGAGAGGCAAATACGGCTTCCAAGGGTGAGATATAAAATGATATATTTACATAGCATCATTATCATTTGCATATCATAAACCCATAGGCTTAGTATAAATGCACGTGAGCAAAAGGTGCAAGAATCCACTGTTGCCAAGAAACTTGACGTCACAGTTATTTATCTTTACATAGCATTATTATCATTACCATACAATTACCGTCTTGTCAACACGAGCTGTACCTATCAAAGCTGGGCCCAGAATTTGGCAGGCTGTGGCGTCTACCCCAAGGATTCATTCAGCGCTGACAACAAAGAAACCAGTGAGGATGAACACTCTCAAATGATTCATGCCTCGACTGGTTCAGCAGTGCCAGTTGTCACATATCTACACAAACCATTCTGTGCATGCCATTGGAGCTACTGTCACTACTGTGTTCCATCAAATCCACTACACGCCAACTGAAATAATGGTAGTAGTTGGTCATAGATCAGTCTCTTCCTTGGCAGTTCACTAGCACACATCATCTTCGCAAAAGATTAAGATGAGCTTGCACAACATGCTGCTTTAACGTCTGACCTTAGATCTAGGTCTAGGCCTACTAAACTGAACCCAAAGCCATGGGCGTCGACGTCTAATTTTAGCAACACAGAAGAACAAGGCAAGGTCGTCACTAAGGGAGAGTCCATGTTGATAATCACGATACTGTACTGTGGCAAGAACAGCTCGACTTCATCTTCAGTCCGGAAATTCAGCCGACTGAACCCGTGCAAAGAACTACCACACCTCCGTTTAAACAATGCATGTTATCTGGGCTTGTGACCATCAATATCGCAAAGAATTGACGTTCTTGTGAAAGCTGACTCCCCTCTTTTTCACGTTTTGTTGAAATTGACTCGCTCTCATTAACTGTGTATTGTTGGTGTTTACAAGTTTAAAGAACAGCAATTGTTGTTAGTGATTCAGTGCATTGTTTCTGTTTGTGTTTATCTTTATACGTTACATTTTGTCACCACATCTTATGAAGTACATTTGTGTTAAAATTTTCTATTTTGTTTAACTATATTCTTTGCACAAGAATGCGTGTTACAGTGTGTGTGCTGCGACCATTATTGTGAAAATGGATGCGTTTTCATTTCTCTGCAGATCTGAGCCTGTTTCTTTTTCTTCCTTTTCTGTTGATACATATCGGTATATATCCGTTATTAGGAATTTGCATTCGACCTCGTGGGGATAAACATCAAGGCTCCTGAGATAGGATAAAAGCAATATCCCATTGCAACGTCCTAATAACTGATAATATCAACGTGTTCATCTCTCTGCAGCCACTCTCATGCGAATCTTTGACTCCCTACTAAAGCTGTTCCGACATAACCGCGTGATCGCATTAAGCGTGTACATCCCGTTACGGGTGTGCACCTGTACAACACAAAAGAATGTGCACACCGGTCAAGGGTGTGTAAGTGTATCACCCAAAGGATGCACATTTCCCTTACATGCCTGAACATTCACACACACACACACACACACACACACACACACACACACACACACACACACATGCATGCACCCACGCACACACGCACACACGCACGCACGCTCGCTCGCTCGCTCTCTCGCTCTCTCTCTCTCTCTCTAAAGCAGTCATGACGATCAGAATTATAAACGGTTTAGCACCTGCAACCTTAATTTCCGCTCAACCAGTCTAGATATACAATCAGTATTCTTGTCCCCAAAGCCAGAACTGATTTTTTTAAACCTGTAAAGGTCAAGATGTGCCACCCCCCCCCCCCCCCTATATTTCTCGGTTAATTGTATTTTTCCGTTTTTGCCTTTCTTACCATACATAAAGCTGTATTTTAGGAACATTTTTAGCTAATAACCTTTTTGGAATACTAACCCTATCCCTAACCCTCGCCCTAACCCTAACCCTACCCCCCCTACCCTATAAGACGGAAAAACGCAACGAACCACAACTGTGACAAATCGCGGTGTACTGCAGTACATAGTGGGGGTAGGGTAGGGTTAGGTTTAGGGCTAGGGTTAGGGTTAGGGTTAGTATTCCAAAAAGAGAATTAGCTGAAAATGTTCCTAAAATACAGCTTTATGTATGGTAAGAAAGGCAAAAACGGAAAAATACAATTAACCAAGAAATGCAGGGGGCGTGGCACATGAATTCTTTCAAAAAGGCGTATCAAAATATTCTGTTTCAAAATCTTAAAGATCAAATGTAATTTTGCTTTCTGTTTCTTCTTCCTCTTCTATGTTTTACTATTATTACTCATGTGTTATGTGTGTTGTGACATGCTTCAGTATACCCTCCCCTCCCCCTTATTCCCCCTCCTTATCCCCCCTCCCCCCTCACCTGTCATTACCCCAAGCGTTTCTTTTTTGTGTAACCCATTTGCCTTTTCACTTTTGTGCATGCGTTAGTTAACTTTGTTATTGAATGTTCTATTTACCCCAGGGCTGGGTGGAAAAAAAAGCATTGTATTGCTTATCCTGGTTAAATACAATTTCGTTTTCGTTTTCATTTTCGTTATCTCTCTCTCTCTCTCTCTCTCTCTCTCTCTCTCTCTCTCTCTCTCTCTCTCTCTCTCTCTCTCTCTCTCTCTCTCTCTCTCTCTCTCTCTCTCTCTCTCTCTCTCTCTCTCTCTCTCTCTCCCCCCCCCCCAATCGTGTCCTTGTCAGTCCTAGAAGAAGCCAATACACAAAGAATCGGAAGCAGCCTAGCTTTTTCTCTCTGAAAATGTCATAAAGTGTTATGCTTTGTTTTTAGCTAAAGCTACAAAGCTTAGAAAAGAGAAATTGGATTGTTGCATATAACTTTGTGCTGCATTACCCGACCTATCCTATTGGTATCTTACGTATTATTGTTGGTTGGTCAGTCTAACAGTTATGCTTTTGTGTAAATTTATTTTTCTCTAGTGTAATCTTTCTATGTATGTAAGATGTTTTATTTTATGTTTCTTAAAAACAAATCTTATGAACTGATTTAGTCGCCAGTTAGGCTTATATTATTCTTTAGTTCATGGTTTGTGCTTCCTTGGCATCGGAGCATTGTTTGCTAATGTCAATAAAATTCATTTTTCAATTTCAATTTCAATTTTCAATTTATCTCTCTCTTTCTCACATACACACTGGTAACAGATACGAATGAAATGATGAAAGCAGCACTTTTAGCAACAGCAGCAACATATTAATCAGCTGCAATAACAACAGTTGTAATAGCAACGATGATGAAAACAATAATAATGGACAAACATACACAAACATCCACCTAAGATCAGATATGTAAGACCACCACCCTTCATCTACGATAGTAAACAATGAATGCTCACATGCACAACATTGGATGGATTATCAAAAGAACAAGCACCAAAGGATTAAACAGTTATTTGTTTCTTTTATTCACAGTCCCATTGTAAAGCAATGTAAGAATAAAATAAATAAATAAATTTCAAAATGATTTAACAGATACAAAAACATTATGCATAAACTTATTTTTGCTTGAAAACGAAAACCCGAAGAAAGGTTTATAACTTGGGGATCGATACACAACAAGTGACTAGAACCACGCAAACGCCGTAGATCGCAAACGGAAGTCCAAACTATTTTTCATGACAGAAAATGCATTATAGCATCACAGAAAGAAGAGCATTTGTAAATGAAAAAGTATTGATGCTCAACAAGATAATACAGCCTTCAATATTAGTCATTTATGTTTATTGGCGAATTTTACTTCATGAAAAGCGTGTGATTTACCAAACGAAACAGCTGTTCGAGGAAGACGGAAATACTCCACAACAACACAGCAGGTGTGTATATCATAGACAATAGCCACGATACCAATACACAACAACACAGCAGGTGTGTATATCATAGACAATAGCCACGATACCAATGCATTCCAACACAGCAGGTGTGTATATTATAGACAATAGCCACGATACCAATGCATTCCAACATCGAAAGGAAGACTTCCGAGTTTGTACATATCTGATGATAAACATGAAATATTTTAGTACGGACACTTTGCACAATAACGTGGGAGTTTGAAATTGTTGAAGACATGTTCAGTAAGTAAGGGCAAAGCTACGGAGTAAGGATTTTGGCATTGAAATATAGTAGAAATGCGTGAAAGCCAGAATCCTACCTGCCAAAGAAGTTGCTACAATACAGAATGAGAAGATGGTAAAGTATTACATAATTATCTGTTATCGTTCGTACCAAAGATGAAAACATATTTAACTCAAAACTACAGCTAATTGTTTACCATTTATGTCCACAACAAAAGACCTTGATGTTGTTGTGTACATTACGCACGCACGCACACACACACGCACACGCACGCACACACACACACACACACGCACACACACACACACACACACACAAAACTAAACAATAATAACGAAACAAAGTGGTGACTCCTATTGGTAATCACTGTTACCTAGCAAATTACCTCCTAGGATCCCTCTTCCTCCCACCCAGGTCAGAGTAAACAATAATATTAAACAGAACAGAAACAGTTTATTATTGTAATAAAAAATAATTGACTGCAGGATTTCACAAACTCTCAGGAAACAAAAAAGTGGTGGATTGGGGAAATCCCAAACAATAAACAAAAATAAAAACAAAAAACAACAACCGACGTTTCCGAGCATAACTCCTTCGTCTGGACACACACACACACACACACACACACACACACACACACACACACACACACACACACACACGCACACACGAATGAAACTAAATGTCAAAATCTCTCTCTCTCTCTCTCTCTCTCTCTCTCTCTCTCTCTCTCTCTCTCTCTCTCTCTCTCTCTCTCTCTCTCTCTCTCTCTCTCTCCCTCCCTCTCTCTCTCTCTCTCTCTCTCTCTCTCTCTCTCTCTCTCTCTCTCTCTCTCTCTCTCTCTCTCTCTCTCTCTCTATCTATCTATCTATCTATCTATCTATCTATCTATAGATATATCTATCTATCTCACCATGGCACACACACACACGCGCGCGCGCGCGCATGCAACATTTAGTTTCATTCCTTTGTGTGCGTGCGTGCGTGCGTGCGTGCGTGCGTGTGTATGTATGTGTGTGTGTGTGTGTGTGTGTGTGTGTGTGTGTGTGTGTGTGTGTGTGTGTGTGTGTGTGTGTGTGTGTGTGTGTGTGTATGTACCCAGACGAAGGAATTATGCTCGGAAACGTCGGTTTTGTTTTTATTTTTGTTGTTGTTTAGTGTTTGGGATTTCCCCAACCCACCACTTTATTTTTAAGTTTATCATTGATGTGTACCGTTAGCTCCAAAACAATGCGTCAAGCTGAATGCGGGTTTCACGGCAATAAATCACAGCAGTAGTGAATGACTGGATTGAAAAACAACAAAGCAGATGCCTCATTCCTTGCAACATGTCATAAATCAGAGTGATCATTGTTACAGTTCCCAAGTACGCGAATGCACACATACGTACATATATGCACATAATTGTCTCCCACTCTCACTCTCACTCTCATTCTCTCTCTCTCTCTCTCTCTCTCTCTCTCTCTCTCTCTCTCTCTCTCTCTCTCTCTCTCTCTCTCTCTCTCTCTCTCTCTCTCTCTCTCTCTCACACACACACACACACACACACACACACACACACACACACACACACACACACACACACACACACACACACACACACACACACACACACACACACACACACGCACATGCACAGAATATATGTTGTGCATGTGGTATTGTTAATTCTGCAGGCTATGTAAGGCTCCTCATGCTTGCTAACTGCCACTTTTCTCTTCATTTTAGTAGCTACAGTGTACGTCATACATATGTGCATGAACTTAGAATAACGTGCAACATATTATGATGTGCAGCTGATAGATTGACAATGTTGTTATGTACACGATTCAAGATTCAGGATTCAATACGACTGTAATCCTTTATGACCCAGGCACAATACTAACGCTGTTGGAGTTTTGCATATTAGGACTTGTATGTGAATAACTAAGAAACAAACAAGCAATTTTAACTAACTAACTAAATAACTGACTGAATAACTAAATAACTGACTGAATGGCAGACTGAAAATAAATAAATTAAATAAATAGATAAATAAATAAATAAATAATAAATAGAATTACGTGTGGATGACCCGTGCTCACCATAAGGGTACGTGAAACATCTTACATAGAACCTGTAACGTGTTAGAAGGTACATCAGTAATTTATTGGTGTATGCTACGTTCGTGTCCGAGACCCTATTGGTGAAAAGAAGCACTTTGAAATTCATTAATTGTATCCTTCTTAACACATTAGCTAGATAATTAATTCTCTCTCTTTCTCTCTTTCTCTCTCTCTCCAACATTCCAAGTTTCAAGTTCTCTTTCATTCACCTTCTCAACGTGTCGTTATACAAACAGCTTCAACAAAGGCTAAACGAGGTGGTAGTTTGTCAGAAAGTTACCAGTTGTCCAACACCAAGACAATGGAGATGGAACGAGGTGGTAGTTTGTCAGAAAATTACCAGTTGTCCAACACCAAGACAATGGAGATGGAACGAGGGCAGTTATTTGTTCAACTTACCCACTCTCTGAGCTGACCAGTACAGTGGGTATATCAGACAGTTCCACGCAGAAAAGACGAACCTGGCATGATCTACACCAACCCTACATAATGGCTCGCGATCTCATCAGAGACATTGGGGATCCTGTTGTGGTTATCTTTGGATTGTTTGGAAATTGTCTGATACTTCTGATCATGCATCGTCTTCCTACAACCCCCTACAGCGTTTTCTTCAAAGTTCTGGCCGTGGCTGATCAGTTGGTGCTGGTGACAGGTCCCTTGGAACGCTGGCTTTACAGGAAATTAAACATAACGAGATTCAGTGGTGGCAGCTCCTGGCAATGCAGACTCACTACGACTCTACTTCACACAGCATCAGCTCTGTCGCCCTGGATGCTGGTGTCACTCACTGTGCTCAGTGCTGCCTCTGTGCTGTGGCCACTTCGTGTCAGTGCTGTGTGGACCAAAAGAAAGTCGCGTGTTATGGCTGGTTTAACAGCCGTTGTTATTATTATGGCCAACAGTAACCTCTCGTACTACTATTACGCCAGCAGAGGGCGTTGTAAATCCTATGGTCCAAAAGTGTACACGCGTAGTTTACTACTGTTTCGACTTATGATCACTCGGTTTCTACCTTTCATAATGTTGGTTGCAGGCAACACTGTCCTGGTGAGTACATTGATCAAATCTATCATAACAAGAACATGTCTTTGTACTCAGCAAGCCAGCCAGGATTCCAGACAACAGAACGTATCTTCACTGACTGTCACCCTGATTGCTGCCAGTGTTCGGTTTGTCCTCTTGACAACACCTCATGCAACATATTTAGTAATGAACAAGTATTCACATATTGACTGGGGCAACCCAATAACACACGGTCAGTACAAGGTGTTTCATGAAGCCAGCATTTCCCTGTGGAACGCTAACTTTGCTGTCAACTTCTACCTGTACTGTTTAACTCACAGACAATTCAGAGCAGATTTTCGAAAGACAGTTGTAGAGATTACTGGCTTATGCCGCGAAAACAAATAACTTAGGTTTTTAGAAATAATAACATCTATAGGAAATTCAGTACAAACATAATGTAGTGGAAGAAAGTGATGAAACATAACGCTGAATCCAAGCAGGTGCATCTGGGATTGGTGTTCAGAAGGACGGAAAAACGCAGTGATGGAGGATGGATGTCTGAACAAACAGAAACAATAGTTCCCGAAGGTTTCCTTGGGAACTAAATTTGTTGGGGAAAAATTATTATTCTCCGCTAAATTTATGGGATACAAAACAGTAAGAAAGACTAAGTACAGGTTGAGGGGAACTCGTGTCACAAAGAACCGTGGGATGGGAAACGTTTTTTTCTACATTAACAATCTGGTGAACAAAACGTATTTAGCTTGTTGTTAATGATATTGCTAATGTCCTTCCATTATGCTTTATTGAGTCTCTCGCTTTCTCCTTCTCAAAATATAATTGTGATGATTTGAATTCACCAACCTCTGAGGAGGAAGGTTTTGAGACTATCTGTATAGTACAAAATGGCAAATCGTGTGGTATTGATCAGATTATGCCAGAAATATTAAAACTAAGTAGTGATCTTTCAATTGCCGTTTTGACTAAACTGTTCAATGCACTTTTTGATAAGGGTTTATATCCGGAAGAATGTACCAAAGCTGTCATCATGCCATTTATTTTAAAAGGAGACACGTCTTTGACAGAAAACTATAGAGGAGTTTCATTATTAAGTTTGATAAGCAAATGTTATACAATGATTCTAAACCAAAGACTTGTAAAGTGAATAGAAACAAATAGAAACTCAACAGAGACTCAGGCCGGATTTTGAAAGGGATATTCCACTTTTTACCATATTTTTACCTTAAATGCAATAATAGAAAAATGTTTCTCGAAGAAAGGTGGACAACTTTATGCTTGTTTCGTAGACCTGCGAAAGGCGTTTGGTTCTGTTCAGCATCAACCATTATTTGAAATTTTACGTAAAAGTGGTATGCATGGTAAGTTCATGAAAACTGTCATAGCTATTTATAGCTCAGTAGTCTCTTGTGTTAGAATTGAGTATCATCTCACGGAGTTTTTTTTAGTTGTCCTGTCGGTTTAAGTCAAGGCTGCATTCTCAGTCCTGACTTTTTTCTGTCTTTATTAATGGAATTGCAGCATATGTGGACAAAAATGGTATACATGGTATCCAACTTTTACCTGGTCTTGTGGAGTTACTTCTTCTTTTGCTTGCTGGTGACATTGTTCTTTTGTCTGATACCGCCAGATGTCTTCAAACCCAAATTAACATTTTAAATGAAGCAAGTAACAATCTCTATCTTAGCATCAATAAAAAATAAAGCTAAGATCATGACTTTTCGTAAAGGAGGATGTTTAGGCAAAAATGGTCAATGGTTCTTGAATGATACAGCTTTAGATGTGGTAAATGAATATAACACTTTATGATTTGTATTCACAACAACAATGAGTTAAACGCGCAGATGCTCTGGTGTTTAAAGACAGAAGAGCTTGTGCTGATTGTATGAAACATATTTGTAAACTTATAGATATTTCAAAATCTTGCTTTTTTAAATATTTGTTTATACACAAGTACAACAGGTATTGATGTATGCAGATGAAATGGGGGGGGGGGGTAAACAGATTTCAGAACACTGAGAAAGTACACACTTTTGTATGCAAGCAAGTTCTAAAAGTCATGTTGAAAGTATCAAATAAGTTTGATATGGGAGAAACTGGTCGTAACCCATTGTATATCAATAATTATGTTAGGTATATCAAGTATTATTAATAATAATGCTGTAAATATAGGACGCACTTACCTCCTGACAATGCCTGGAGCTCAAGGCGTTTACAATGACAAATAGTTAATAGTTAAAAGTAGTAGTAAAAGGCTTCGTTAAAGCGTCATAAAGTATGTACATATGACACTCAATTCATAAATCAACACAAGAACACGCTCGCACATACATAACCAATTATCTGCGCATCACCCACCTGCACAGAGAAAAACACATCTATGCATTCGCATGCACATACACGCGCATGCATCACACACACAAACGTAGTCTCTCACTGCCCTCACCCCTCGTCTCACACCCATTCACACCCCGCCCCCCACAATCTCCCTCCCTCACCACACATACAACACACTCACACACGACAGCACACACACCTTCACACACACACGTGCTCACATATACACATGCACGCACGCACGCACGCACATACACACACATACACACGCCATGCAAGGTGCCCAGTCATAAACAAGCACGCCCGACACATACAAAACCAAGAAGGGGCCAACGCCAGTAGGAGCATGTAGGACTTTTCAGGGATCACAGTTAGACTGGAAGGTAGTTGTGATAAGCTTTTCTGAAAAGATTTGTTTTTAAAGAGGATTTGAATTCTGAGAGTGTGGGAGCATGACAGATTGAATAGGGAAGACTGTTCCAGACAATAGGTCCTTGGAAGGAAAACAATCGTTCTCCCGATTGTTTTGTTCTAGATTTGGGAATGATGAAGATGCGACTGTCCGAAGAGGAGCGAAGAGATCGTAATGGTTTGTACAGATGAAGCAGTTCCGAAAGATAGCGTGGAGCAGAATCAGAGAAAATGTTATAGCAGGTCACGGCTATTTTGTACTCTGTTCATTGGGAGATAGGAAGCCAGTGAAGCTTAATGAGCAGAGGGGTAACATGGGATTGCTTTGATGTTTTGTGAATAAGTCTAGCTGCGCAATTTTGAACTCTCTGTAGTTTTTCAATTTGTGTTTTTGGAAGACCTGGAAGGAGACTGTTACAGTAATCAAGATGAGAAAGGACCAGAGAAAAAACTAGGGTTTTAGTAGCATGTAGAGTTAGGTAATGACGGATATGGCCGATCTTGCGAAGTTTTAAGTACGCACGCTGACAGACGTTTGTTACCTGGTCACTTAATAATAATAATAATAATAATAATAATAATAATAATAATAATAATACATTAATATAGCGCTTTACCTCAGATGAGCCCAAAGCGCTTTACAATCAATTATTCATCAACAAACAAAACAAAAACAGCATTCAAGATTGACACCAACCAGCAACAACGCATAATTATACAAAGCAACTCTCTCTCTCTAGCACACACACACACACACACACACACACACACACACACACACACACACACACACACACACACACACACACACACACACACACACACACACACACACACACACACACACACACACACACACACACATACATACACACACACACACACACACACACACACACACACACACACACACACACACACACACACACACACACACACACATTTATCGACGCCAACTCGTTCATACCCCATTCGGTAAGCCACAGCAACCGAGCCGCACGGACTGACCACATACACCAACACACATACACAAACACCGTCACACACAACGTACGCACGCAGACAGACACACAGACAAACACACAGACACACAGACACGCACACAAACACACACATGCATGCACACACAACCCACAAACCAAAACACACACAAGCACACATGTATGCACACATGCATGCTCACACACACACACATACACAACACACACACACACACACACACACACACACACACACACACACACACACACACACACACACACACGCACACACACACCACAAAACACAGCACAAACCTCTTATTCAATCTTCCCTCACGTGCACACAACGATAGACAACTGATCAAATATTTAGGGTGCAGCAGGAAAAAGATGTTTTTTAAGAGAGGTTTTGAATGAGGAGATTGAGTTGGAGAGTCGGAGAGGAGAAGGCAGATAATTCCACAGAGATGGTGCTTGACAAGAAAAAGAACGTTGGCCAGCAGATTTGAGACGGATGGAGGGAAGGGAAAGGAGACGAGAATCAGAAGACGAACGTAGTTGGCGAGCTGGGACATAGAGATGAAGAAGATCAGAGAGATACAGGGGAGCTTGATCATTCAGTGACTTGAAGGCAAGGAGGAGAATTTTGTAGTCAATACGTGATTGAACTGGGAGCCAATGTAGGGAATGAAGAACCGGAGTGATGTGATCGTACCTAGGGGAGCGAGAAATGAGACGAGCAGCATTATTCTGGACCCGTTGGAGCTTAGAGATGAGAATTGATGGACAGCCAGCAAGAAGTGAGTTACAGTAGTCAAGGTGAGACAGAACAAAAGCACATACTAGAGTCTTCAGGGCATCTTGAGAGAGGAAACGGTGGATGGAACTAATTCTTCGAAGTTCTAGATAGCAAGCCTTGCAAACATTGGAAACATGCTGTTTGAAAGAAAGGGTTTGGTCCAAAGTAACACCTAGATTGCGGACGGATGCTGATAGCTTGATCTCAGTGCCATCAATGTCGACAGAACCTGGGAGAACCTGAGTTTTAATTGTGTGGTTAGAGGCTACAAGAATCATCTCTGTCTTTTCAGCATTTAGTTGCAGTTTGTTGTAAAACATCCATGTTTTAACAGAGATGCACAACTTAGAAGAATAAATCATTTGATCTAATTGACTCAGGTGGGACAACAACTGTCTGTGTGCGATCAGAGAGGTAGGGAGAAAACCAGGAAAGAACAGCCCCAGATAGACCAAAGGAGGTGTGAAGTCTAGAAATGAGGATGGAGTGGTCGATAGTGTCAAACGCTGCAGAAAGATCAAGGAGAGAGAGAGAAGAGAAACCTTGTTTTCATCCAAGGCAGTGAGCAGGTCGTTCGTTATCTTTAAGAGGGCTGTCTCAGTACTGTGACCTGCTCGATAAGCAGACTGGTTTGGATAGAAAAGATCGTTTACCTGAAGATGGTCAGACAGCTGTTTAAGAACCACCTTTTCCGTAAGCTTAGAAAGGAATGAAAGATTAGAGACAGGCCGATAATTCTTTAGATTTTCAGGATCGAGACTAGGCTTCTTTAAGAGAGGTTTGACAATTGCAGATTTGAAATGAGTTGGAAAGCGGCCTGAACATAGAGATTCATTGATGATGGATGTAAAGTAAGGAAGGTTTTAGTCTGAGTTCGGGTCAAAATCTTCTTAACCTCATCAGTGGAAACAAAGCGGAACTCAGACCACATACTGCCAGAAAAGGAGGGATCAGGTACAGTTGATGGTGGAGCAGATTGAGAATCAAGATTTTGGCGGATGGTGGCTATCTTGCTGTGAAAGAAGTCAGAGAAATGTTGAGGGAGTTCAGACACAGGGATAGAAGAAGGTAGAGGTGTGGACTTTGGTTTACCAAGGAGGGAGTTGGCTAAGCTAAACAATTGACGTGAAGTAGTACAAGCGAGAATTTGGGCATTCAAACAAGAGCATTTGGCCTTATCTATAATGTCAGACACACTTTTGTTCATGGCTCAACAAATCTGTTTGTGAATTTCAAGTCCAGTCTTAACCCACTGGCGCTCTGCACGGCGGCATTCGTGCTTAGCCTGAGTCACCTCAGGTGCCACAGAAGCATACCACGGTGATGGAGGCCTACTGGAGATCTTGCGACGGATGACAGGGGCGTGGAGATCGAGTAGACTGGTCAGGAGGTGGTGGAGCTGGTCGGCAGAAGGCTGTAGAGATGAGTCAAGTCTGGCCCTGAGGTCAGACATGAAGGCAGTGATGTCGATGGAGGAGATCTTCCTGGTCTCAGCATACACAGGAGGGCATGAAGGGCGAGATAACCGGAGGCAGGAAAGAACACAGAGATGGTCAGAAAAGTCCAGGAAGGAGTCAGGAGCAGTGGACCGCAGGACGTCTTCGTCGTCACGCCTGACGATAACCAGGTCAAGGGTGTGACCTTTCTGGTGGGTGGGGAAGGTCACAGCCTGGTGCAGGTCGAAGTCATCCAGCAGTGCGGTGAAGCGGAGGGTGAGGGGTCAGTGGGGACATCAACATGAATGTTGAAGTCTCCCATGATGATTGGAACATCGCTGATAGTGTTGCAGTGCTCCAGCAAAGAGGGAAACTCGTCAAGGAAGGGGGAGTCCGAAAGTGTGTTTTTCCTGTTGGGAGGGGGGCGGTAGAGGCAGAAAAGCTGTAGGCAGTGCTGACGGAGAGTAACGGAGAGCTGGGCCAGCTCAAAGGAGGAGTGTGGAAAGGGGAAGAGGGAGGTAGAGGTGAGATGGAGGCACAGTTTTTCACGCACGACAAAGGCAATGCCTCCGCCACGTGAAGAGCGAGGATAGGAGATGGTTTTGTAGCCAGGGGGAGAGAGATCAGCGCGTTTAGCTTCATCACCCGAAGGCAGAAGCCAGGATTCAGTGATGCATTTTGATTGTATTTTGTATTGTGTTTTTTGGGTGGGGTGAGTGGTGGTGATGGTAACGGTGTGTGTGTGTGTGTGTGTGTGTGTGTGTGTGTGTGTGTGTGTGTGTGTGTGTGTGTGTGTATGTGCCGGTACGTGCGTGTATGTGTGGGTGGGGTGTGTATGTGTATGCCTATTTGCATGTGCGTGAGCGATTATTTCGTGTTGTTGTTGAATTTGTTGCTTCTTAATTTTTGTTGTTGTTAAGCGCATAGAGCTCCACATTGGTGGAGGAATGCGCTATATAAATGATTCACTATTATTATTATTATTATTATGCAGAAAATATCAACATCGTTCTCTACAATGAAATAATTAATAGAAGAACGTTTCTGTGGGACGCCAATGGAACGGGGTTAAACTGGGCAACAATAAAATTAGCATCTTTTGTGGGCGAAGCAACGGGAACAGTAAGTAGGTTAGAAATACTCATCTGCTTGGTAGGTGAAGGGGGAGGGCGAGGAATGGAGCAGACGGCAGAAATCTTCCGTTGCTTCCTGTTTCCTCCTCTGCAGCCTCGCGTGTGTGGAAGATTAATCCCTATACGCAGATGACGTAGCGAGGCAACAAGGGCAGAGTCAGGGGTCGAAGGTTGTACAGCCAGAAACTCATTGCGGCTGTACTGCAGTGGGGGAGAGGGGGGGTCGCAGAGTGGTGGCGCACGCACGCGTGTTGCGTGCATGTAGTGGTCAGGCGGAGGCAAGGAAGAGAGAGACTGAAGAAAAGGGATTGTAGGCAAAGGCATGGCGTTGTTTGGCCGGTGCTGGAAACATGGCTGGCTTGGAGAATCCAACAAGCCAACCAGACTCGTCAAGAAAATAAACCAAATTACTCTCATGTCTGGAGGCAGATAGGCACAGAAAGCAGCCCAAAATAATGTGCAGTTCATCACGAACACACAGACACTAAACAGCAACTCAAGCACTACTGGAAACACACCAACAAAATAATATTGACGAGAGTAAATAATTCAGCCTGCTAGGCGAAAAACTCCCGCGCACATTAATGAGAGATTTTCATCAAACATGACACCTAGATTTCGGACAGAGTGGGAGAAAGCAATGTCGTTCTGTCCAACAGAAATGAATGTGGGAAATTTTGATGTTATCTTACTACTGACAAGAAGCTCTTCAGTTTTTCCGTCATTTAACTGGCTTACGATTTTAAAGATGGATATGTCTAGACTTCTAAGAGTGGCTTATATTATGTTAATGAACCTATATGAGAAAGGGAAAACATGTTGGGCCACTCTACCAACAAAGCATTCCATATCAGAACAAACATGACATGCGATTCAACAAACATAGTCTATCTATCATACTGTACAAAATGCAGCCACACACTGTGTCACAAACGGCGTATTTGGCGTTACCAGGTCTAGGCTATATTTTCGATTTCGGTTTATAGACTCTTTTGTTTTATCACTACACGAGAACAGACAACAGATTATTTGCGTATCTCGTGTTTCACATGTTAGTTTTTGCTTCGTAATCTATAAAGCCACTAATAGTTAAAGGGAAGTTACCCTGTTAACTGATTCATTTATTGGGCATGATTGTAGCCCTTTGATTTGTACTTCCTCTTCCGTTTTGGTTAGATGAAAGTTAGACTGACTAAGAATGCTTTTCAAAAGTCCGAGAAAACGAGTTTTAGATAATGCATTGATCTTCATGTTTTCTTCTTACACATGTATAACCTACTCATGTGCATGGTCACATTCTTGATCTTGTCTTATACCCATGCTGTGATAATTTTGTCTTGTCTACAAATGTGTGTCACGATCTTACGTCCTATCATGTGTCTGTGTTGTGCAAAGTAAGTCTACCCAAACCTGTCCGTCGCTGCACAACAAAATTCATCCACTCTTTTCATATGATTGACAAGACTAATTTGAAAGATGATTTAGAAACTGCCATAACACCTGACATGTCTCTTCCCGATTTAAACTTTTCTTTGCAAAATCTGCTCGATACGCACGCCCCTCTCAATCAGGTGTCTGTCAGGACGGAGAGAGCCACACCTTGGTACAATAAAGTCGCTCCCCAACTCACAGAGTTCAAACGCGAGCGTCACAGAGCAGAAAGGTGCTGGCTCTCCTCTGGTCTGACTGTTCACAAACAGATCTATACCTCAATCAAACGAACAATTGCCGACTTAGTACAAAGGGCTAAGTCTCAGTTTTTCTCCTCTAAAATTTCCGCTAGCAACACTTGCAAAGAACTCTACCGAAACATGAATCAAATCCTAGGCAAAACACAAGCTGCTGTATTCCCTTCAAATATAGAACCCAAAAAACTCCCTGACGCCTTTCATAACTTGTTCCGAGACAAAATAGTAGCCACTCGAAATGCGTTTCCTTCTTCTCAGCCTCTAGATGAGTCCCCAGCCTACTCTGGTCCAACTTTGTCCGCCTTTAAACCAGTCACAACACAGTTCGTGAAGAGATTCTCCAAAAAACGGCCAGAAAATCTTGTGAACTTGGCCCTTTCCCTACATCCCTCCTCTATGAAAACATTGATACCTTGTTACCAGTCATAACAAATATTTTCAACCGTTCTTTGTCAAGTGGTAGAGTCCCTGATGATTGTAAAGACGCAATTGTGAAACCCCTCTTGAATTTTTTTAATCTGAATCCAGATGAATTAAAAAACTATCGGCCAATCTCTAACCTTCCCTTCTTGTCAAAACTCTTAGAGAAAGTGGTTCTTCATCAGCTATCTCAGCACCTTGTTACGAACAATCTACTCAGTCTCCATCAATCTGCTTACCGTGCTGGACATAGTACTGAAACAGCTCTTATTAGTATATTAAATAACATTCTGACTTCCCTTGACGACGACAAAATATCTGTTCTCCTCCTTCTTGATTTATCAGCAGCATTTGACACGATAGAACATGACATTCTACTGACACGCTTGACAACTGACTTTGGAATTTGCGGCACCGTACGAAATTGGTTTAAATCATATCTCTCCAATATAAAGCAATGCGTTCTCATTGAAAATATGCAGTCATCTAAAATGTCTCTTGACTTTGGCGTTCCTCAGGGATCAGTACTTGGGCCTGTACTTTTTATCATGTACTCAACACCATTGTCCAAGATAATTAATAGACATTCTGTTCAGCACGAAATTTTCGCCGACGACACCCAGCTTGAACATTCTGACATACATGGAAACTACCACCAACTTGTCCAAACACTTGAAGACTGTGATTCTGACATCAAACATTGGATGTCAACCAACAAACTTAAGTTACATGATGATAAAACAGAGGCTATCCAGTTTGTTCGACAAAATCATGCTCAAAATCTCCCACCCTCTATAGAGCTTTGTTCCACCGAAATTACGTTTATGTCGTGCGTTCGTGATCTCGGCCTTCATATTGACTCTGATCTATCTTTGAAACAACACATTACCAAAATCTGTCAAGCCTGCTTTCTTGAAAACCATCGCATTAGTTCAATTAGACCCTTCCTGACAGATGATGTCACAAAGACACTTGTCACTTCCTGTATTCTGTCGAGATTAGATTATTGCAATGCCCTCCTCCTAGGCCTTCCTACAACCTCTCTCCAACCTCTTCAACGTGTTCAAAATTCTGCCGCACGCCTTGTATTCAGAGTACCAAAACGGCACCATACATCAGATATTTTAATGAAACTACACTGGCTCAAAATTGAATACCGAATCAAATACAAATCTGCCTGCCTCTGCTACAAAATCGTTACAAAAGACGCACCAGCCTATCTTTGCAATCTTTCCAGATCTACGTTCCTGCCCGTAGCCTTCGTTCTTCCTCTGATGACCGTATTTTTCAAATTCCCTCTTACCATCGGATACAACACGGCTCCAGAGCATTTTACGTTTCAGCTGCTACACTCTGGAACTCACTCCCTTTCAGTCTTCGTCATGCCAAATGCTTTGTAACGTTTTAAAGTCTGCTCTGAAAACCCACTACTTCAAACTGCAGCTGCAGAGTACATCTAAAACTTAGAAATATTGCCAGCCACTCTATTTGTCCATCTTGTTACGTGTATGTGTGTCACCACGTGTTCTCTGTGTGTGTGTGTGTGTGTGTGTGTGTGTGTGTGTGTGTGTGCGTGTGCGTGTGCGTGTGCGTGTGCGTGCGTGCGTGTGCGTGCGTGTGTGCGTGCGTGCGCGTACGTGCGCACGTGTGTGCGGTGTATGTGTGCGTGCCCATGTTTGTGTTGTGTGTGTGTGCGTGTGATGCGTTCATGTAGGCCCCTTATATGAGTGTATATATGCATGTTGTGTGTGAGTGTGCGTGCGTGCGTGCGTGCGTGCGTGCGTGCGTGCGTGCGTGTGCGTGCGTGCGTGCGCGCACGCGCGCGCGCGCATGCAATGTGTGTGTGTGTGTGTGTGTGTGTTGTGTGTGCGTGTGCTGGTTGTGTGTGTGTGTGTGTTGTTTTTTGTGTGTATGTTGTTGTGAATATTATGCTGTTATTTCATGCTTGTGAATTGTGTGACAATGCATACGTGTATTAGGCCTATTATAAGTAGTAGTAGTAGTAGTAGTAGTAGTAGTAGTAGTAGTAGTAGTAGTAGTAGTAGTAGTAGTAGTAGTAGTAGTAGTAGTAGTTGTAGTAGTAGTAGTAGTAGTAGTAGTAGTAGTAGTAGTAGTAGTCACAGCAGTTGTTGTTGCTGATTGTTATGTGTATTTTACCGGCCAAACGAAGTCTGACCGGTATTGTTTTGTCTGCTCATGTTATTGGACTTTTGTTTCATGTTTTTATTCCATTTCAAATTTGTGTAAAGCGCCCTGTAGCCTACATAGTAGGATGGGCGCTATATAAATGTTTGCTCATTATTATTATTATTATTATACAAAGTTGCTTGGATTAGATGCTGTGTGCTTATCGTTCTAGTGGTGTCATGATTGATTCACCGAGGGCCGACTCGGTGCAAATGACCGACTCCAGAGGACGCATATAAAGAACTTCACCCCAACAATTACCTTTATTACACTCTAAGTACCTCCATTGAACTACCCATGCACTACAATGATGAGATTATGGCAATTATGCGCCACAGGGAGGGCATAACTGACGTGACCGATCGTGGTAGCATATGGATTAAAAAGATTATGTGGCGCCAAGGTTTATTTTGAATAACATTTCTATGTTTGTATGTACCTGTGTTTTGTGGATGAGTGAGAGCAGTCAGTAGTTTTCCTGGGGTTTTGTTTTTTAAGTAGTGTTGGTTTTTTTCTACGTCTGACTTTAGTATGTCGTGACACACATTATGTCGGATAAACTCAAAACTCTTTAAGGACTCGTTTCTACCAGCACAGATCTGTCATAAACAAACACAGAGGCACTCTGGTTACAAAACATTTTAACCAGCCCAACCACCCTCTTACATAATCTCATATGTGTTGCCATTAAGAAACAGTTCTCGAACCTCTGATCTTCAAGACTGAAACGTGAGACCTTCTGGATAAGACATTTACAGACATTCAGTCCCATTGGTCTCAACACCCGCTAAACCCTTGCCTCTAGCCTGCCAGTCTATGGAAAACACGACTATGGGGGTGGGGGTAGCGATGTGCCGAAAGACAGGGCAGAATGTTTGGATGTTGTGTTACCTGTACTAACCAAAATAATCAATGATTCTCTGTCTTCTGGTCTCTTTGCTGATGTCTACAAAACTGCTATTGTCAAACCTATCCTCAAAAAGCCCTCACTAGACCATAATGATTTGAAAAGTTTCAAATTTTTCTTTTGTGTCAAAGATCATGGAAAAGATCATTGTTCTCTCACAGATTTCTGACCATCTGAATTCAAACGATTTATTCAATCCTTTTCAGTCAGCTTACAGACCAGGTCATAGTACTGAAACTACTTTAGTGAAGGTTGTTAATGATCTTCTTTCTCTTGATGAAGGAAAACTCTCAGTTCTGACTCTTTTGGACCTTCCAGCAGCGTTTGATACCATTGACCACAATACTCTTCTTTCTCGGCATTAGTGATACAGCTCGCCAGTGGTTCACCTCTTATCTTTCTAACCGTACCCAGATTGTTTCCATTCAGGACAGCAACTCTGCCCCAGCTTCTGTTTCCTGTGGTGTGCCACAGGGATCAGTCCTGGGGCCTGTTCTATTTGTTCTCTGCACTTCTCCTCTTTCAGCCATCATATCCCAGTATTCAGCTATCCACCACTCATTCACTGATGATACCCAACTGCAAAAGTCTTCTAAGCCTAGTGAGATTTATGATCTAGTTTTGTCCATGCAGGATACTGTTTCAGATGTCAAGTCGTGGATGACCTCCAATAAATTGAAACTCAATGATGATAAGAGTGAGGCAATTATCGTTTCCACTCAGAGAAGTTCCACCTCTGTTCAGTTTCCTGATTCACTTGTCATTGGCGATGCTACTGTTCCTTTCTCTCAGCCAACTAATCACCTTGGTGTAACCCTCGACTATCAGCTAACTATGGTCATTCATGTCATGACTCTGGTTCGTAATGTGAACTTTGAGCTCCATCGTATTATTGCCATTCCTCACTATCTCATAGTTGAAGCCACCAAGACTCTAGTATCAGCATTAATTTGTACTGTCTCGCATCGATTATTGCAATTCCTTACTTGTAGGCTGTCCGCAAACCCTCCTCAACAAACTTCAAAAAGTTCAGAACAATGCAGCTCGGTTAATCCTTAAAGTCCCTCGTACAGACCACATCAAACCCCAACTCAATACCTTACACTGGCTTCCAGTCCAGGCAAGAATAAAGTATAAAATTGCTTGCCTCTGTTTCAATGGTGTCCATTCATCTGGTCATGCCCACCTCTCTGATCTCGTTCACCTGTACTCACCCCCCAGGTCTCTCCGTTCCTCTTCTGACAAACTTATCCTTTCTATACCTCGTACAAACACTACGACATATGGTGAACGTTCATTTTCTTTCAGTGCCCCTTCTATCTGGAACTCCCTACCCTATGAACTTCGTTCTGCTAAATCTTTCCACTCATAAAATTCACCTCTTCCAGCAATACCTCTGATTTCTTCCTTGTCCTGTTTCCTGCCTTAAAACTATGTTCCCCACATTGTGTATGAGAGTGCGTGTGTGCATGGTTTTGTGTGTGCGTATGTGTGTGTGTGTATATGTGTGTGTGTGTGTGTGTGTGTGTGCGTGCGCGTGCGCGTGTGCGCGTGCGTGTGTGTGTGTGTGTGTGAGTGCGTGCGTTCGTGCGTGCGTGCGTGTATATATATATATATATATATATATATATGTGTGTGTGTGTGTGTGTGTGTGTGTGTGTGTGTGTGTGTGTGTGTGTGTGTGTGTCTTCATTGTTACCCTATTCTACTTCACTTTCACTGGCCTGCGAGTTTGTGTGCGTGCATCTGTGCGTGCGTGTGTCCGTGCGTGTGTGTATGTGTGTGTGCATGTGTGTGTCGCGCGCGCGCGCGCGCGCGCGTGTGTGTGTGTGTTGTGTGTGTGTGTCTGTGTGTGTGTGTGTGTGTGTGTGTGTGTCTTCATTGTTGCCCTATCTCCTTCACTTTTGTCCGCATGAATGAGATTTTAATAAGTACATTACCAGAAACTTTTGAAGGTGACAATTTGACCTTTGATAGCCTCTGTTGTCAGCAAATGGATCTGTGGTGTGTTGAGTCCACCCACACTCAAGCAACACTGTTGTTGTAAGGTAGAATGGAAAATTCAGACCGGCTCAAAAGGAATGCATGGTGGGAACAACACCAGCCATATCTAGACGCAGCACGCCTCGTCAGAGATATTGGCAATCCAGTGCTGTGTGCTTTGGGGGTTTTCGGTAATGTAATGATCATTGTGATCATGCTTCGTCTTCCTTCATCCACGTGCAGTGTGTTCTTCATCGTTCTAGCCGTGTCTGACCAGACTGCTTTATCAGTAGCATTGGACTATTCCATCAAATACATATTTCATGTAAAACACGTACGAAATCAAGGTATATGGCAGTGTAAGATTTTCAATGTTTTTGCTCGCATAGCAGAACCTATATCATCGTGGATGCTTGGTGTCACTCACCATGCTCAGAGCTGCCTATGTGCTGTGGCCACTTCGTGTCAGTGTTGTGTGGACAGTGAACAAGTCGCGAGCTGTTGCTGCTATAGTGGTCAGCATTTTACTTCTCAGCGATTGTCACTTTCTGTATGGATATGATCTTCGTCATGGAAATTGTTGGTTGTCTTCTTCAGTGAACTTTCAATGGTTTTTTTCCACTATCTATCAAGGTATACGCCTTTTTCAAGCTTCTTTAGTGCCTTTCATATTGCTAGCGGTCAGCAACAGCGTTCTGTCGTGGACACTGGTCAGATCTGTCAGAACAAACCAACGTCTCTCTGTACAACAACAAGCCAGCCAGGATTCCAGACAAGAGACGGTGACTTCACTGACCGTCACCTTGATTGTTGCCAGCGTTTGTTATTTGCTGTTCGCATTCCCACTTGCTGTGCATACTATATTAAACAACACAAAGATATGGAACATGGGAGACCCCATAGAAAATGGACAAGAGAAATTATTGTCTGCAGTCTCCCATGTCCTATGGTACTGTAACAGTTCCATCAACTTCTACCTGTACTGTTTGACTGGGACCAAATTCAGAGCAGAGTTCATGAACATAGTTGTGCAGTGTCACGGCATATTCCGCAAGAGAAGAACAGTGAGCACTGAGCACAGTCAAAAAGCCTAAATGTCACAAAGAGTGATTTCTTCGCAGCCTAGGCAACATTGCAAAGAATGAAGCCCAACTTTCGCATTTCACACCTGGAATGTGAAAAGGTGGAAAATGTTAAGTATGGTAACAGTGGGCAGTGAGTGAATTCACAATGATCCCCACCTGTAGTGTAGGTGAAAAGGTTGGAGTAAATTACTGGCTTCAGTCAGCTGCGGAGTAATCACTCTTTGTATATTATGGCTTTTTGGCACAGTCCAACCGCAGCATGACCACCCATTTCAGGTTTCCGAGGTTATTCTAATAATTATTTTGCTTCTATTGGGGGATGTGGGGCATGAAACAGAAATCCAGGGGTCTGTTTCACAAGGGCTAACGTTACGTTGCGCTCGTTTCAAATCGGCAAAAAACGGTCTAAGAAACACCCTTCGTTTGCCGATAGTTCGCGTGACGTTTTGTTCTTGCCAAACACCGAGCAAGTGGCGAACTATCCTAACTAGAAGGGGGTGAATACATTTCTTGTTGTTGATTGGTCCAATAAAATTTGGTTAAAATAATACTCTTTTTTTACCAATCAGACAAGAGCTTGTGATATTCTTCCGCAAATGTTTTCTAAAGTGTTTCTTAGACCCCCTTTTTGGCGTAACAGTTATGCGCACGGCGACCGTCGTCTAGAGAAACAATACCCTGATACATTTTTGTCACATTTTCGTAATATCAACCATGTCATGTCACAAACGTGAATAAACTAACTTTCAGCGTGCATACACTAACTTTAAATGGGCGCAGTATCATCTTGAACGTAGAATATAATTATTTAGCTGCTTGTTTCCTTCTGAGTGTTGCACGTGAACATGCATTTCAATTCAACTCTTGTTTTTCTGATTCTTAGAACGAGTAGAGATTTCTTCAGTTCCGTGTCTGGTTGTCAATGCAGAAGGTTGAATGAGAAACAAACTCCATCCTCTAGTTGTTGTGTTAGAAGGATGTCTTTTTAAGCCAGTAACAAGAGCACTGGGTTTCAGTGTTGGGTCTGGGAGTCAGGACACGTCACGGGGGTGGGGGTGGGGGGGGGGGGGGGGGGGCTGTCATGACTCGTAACTCCTACACCACGAGGCCTGCCTTGCCGACTGAGCGTGTGTGTCTGATACCTATCTGCGCTGCTAAAGATTTTAAGATTTCACGATTTTCATTCCAAAAAGCCCCTTGAGGGTACATGGAAAAACAAACTAAACAGAGAAACAAATGAACAAAATAATGAGTAAATAAACAAACCTATATCTTTTTAAAAAGGCAACACACACATATAAAGACAGAAAGGCAATGGAAGCATGAGCCGCTGTACACCATGCCACAAGGCAAGAAGGGCAAGAAATTTATTTCATACCCCATTTGGGCACAGAAATATAAAAAACATACACACACATAAATAAATTTCCAAGAATCAACCCAAGAGTGATGTCCAAAATCATTTCAAAGATAACCCATACCATAATATTACAAATAATGTAATGTATTACTAAATTAAAAACAAAATGGGAAAAATACATGATTAATAGCATTTATCTGAAAGAACCGTTAACAACTGTAATGAAGTGCTTTAGTTTGAGTAATATTTTCTTATTTTTTGTAGAGAACAAAGCTTTGAATTTATAAGCATTAGGGCGAGTAAAAAAATACTTAGGGAGGTACCTTCTCCTGTCAGTGTCAAAGAAAGGACAAACAAACAAGTAGTGAAACTCATCTGCCACATCATGTACATTACATTTTTCACAAATTCTTTCATGTCTGGGTGTACCAGTATAACGTAATGTGTTCACAGGCAAGTTATTATTAGTAGTTCTGAATTTTAACACAGTAATTATATAGCTATATGGCAAGACTAAGTAATATGGGTCAACACAAAAAGACGTTTTAAACATTCTGTAGTTTAAATATAATTCGTCATTATCTACATGCATATACCAAGATTGTAAAAAGGTGTCTTTTAAGCATCTTTTCACCTTCTCCTTGAACCACAATGGATTTGCATCAAGAAAGTTTTGATTCAACCAAACACTACTCAAGCCAGTTTCGTTTAGTAGTGTATGGATATATTTGATGTATCTGTTTTCATAAACATTTGACTCGTACATTTTCAATAGGCATTTATAAACAAGAACTGATAATTTTTCTGTCTGGTGGTTTGTTACAAGGTTAAACCAAAATGATAACATTCTACATTTAACAGTTACACCAACAGGGAATTTACCCGTTTCCCCAAAAATCATGAGAGAAGGAGTCGACTGTCTTACTTTCAGAACCAACTTGTAAAATCTTAACTGCAGTCTCTGAATAATATCATTCATATCAAAGCCCCAAATTACACAACCATATGTAAGGATAGGAAGTACAGTTTTATCAAATAGGTCAATTGTTAGATCTGCAGGAAGCATCAATAATTTAGCTTTCCTCAACAAAGCAAACATGGCTCGGGAAGCTCGGTCATAAAGATCACGTTGTGCGACATTCATTTTGTTATTATAATTTAACTTTAACCCTAAGTACATAAAGTTCTGAACAACCTCTAATTTTTCAGTCTCTATAAGAAAGTCGGGAAAACGTCTAACCTTACCCTTAGAAAAAATAAGAACTTTACATTTCTTGGCATTTAATTTCAAATTCCATTTTTGACAATAGCATTGAATATTATCTAAGCCTCTTTGCAATCCTACTGGAGTTTCAGAAAATATGACAGTGTCGTCTGCATACAACAACAAAAATAGTATTAACAAAATGTTAATTTCATGTTCGTTCATACCTAATATATCTGCTTCTCTAGCAACTGTGGTAAGACCAGTCATATCTCTAGACATAAAAACTTTCATGTCATTCAGGAACATGGCAAACAATACAGGCGACAGGTTTTCTCCTTGCCTTACTCCAACTTCCGAGCAGAAAAAGTCCGAAAATTCACTATTAACCGCAACACATGATTTAGCTTGGGAATACATATTTTGTATTACTTTTAATAACCGACCGCTGATACCATTGTTGTGAAGTGTGCTCGCAGTTTTACGCTGAGCTCCACAAGTGAGAAAGGTTCTGAGGAGGTAGACTGTGATCTGAGATTCGAAGAACTCTCCGGAAGGAACTCACACCAGACCACTCCAGTCAAAATTACAATACAAAAGGGACATTTATTTTGCAAACAGACAATACTAATCAAAACAATAAAAAAAACCCAGGTATATTCAAATATCAAACATAATCACTAACACTTGGGCTTTAGCTAACGCTCAAGGCAACTTAGATTAAGTTGTCTTACTTCTTCTTCTCGTGACCCCATTGATCAAGACAAGCACTTGTATGCACCACTTTCACAATTGCAAGACAACTAAAGACAAATTATTTTTATACACAAATTTCAAATAAACTAGAAGAATGAACACTTTAACTTAAGTAGTGAAAGAAATAAATGAAGGAAATTTAATTTTGTCTTCATATTTTCCTTGGTAGTATAATAGGATGTTGCTGGCAGTGTCTCTCCTTGTTCTGGGATTCTCAGAATCCTGATTTATCTACCTTTAGCAGACTGGTCCAAGGTGGGTAGAAAAGGTACTTTACACGAGTTCTCTTTTTCAGAATAATTGTCACATTCCTTAATTTATTACAGTACTTAGCTTTGTCACATCAGCGCACAACGAAGAAGCTGATCCCTTGAAGAAAAGTAGAGGACTGAACCAAGAAGTCCGCTCAGAGGTCGTCTTCAGACTGCAACCGGCAGCTCTCTTGGGCCGCCCAGGCCACTCCTCAATCCCTCAGCGAAGAGGGGGGTTAGCGTTGAGCCACAGGTCACACACATCGTCCAGGCGAAGCCATCCATGAAACGCCACCGAAGAGATGAAGAAGAAGAAGAGAAAAAGAAAAGAAAGGCCTGGACCCAACCAGGATCAGTCAACTATTCACCACGGCGGCAAACAATTGTGTTTACATGTCCATCAAGGCACCAAGGAAATGTGAATGCCAAAAAGGCATAGAAGAAAAAGTAATGAATTTGAAAAGTGAAATTTCGAAACATTAAAGTGTTCAAACTTTAACAATTTCACTACTGACAAATTTATGAACATGAAGTCAATTTGTCTTGACTTTGTGAATAAATGTACAAATTAAAATGCTTATAGTAAATTTCGACTGGAATTATATTTTCTTAAAATTGGGAATAAAATTGGTCCTTCGCTCACAGTTCATTATATTAGGACCAAAACTGAAAGTACGAGTGGTGCCCCTTTCTACATGCAACACAATCATTTTACTAAAGCCAATCCTAACAAATATATTCACACGCAAGCATACGCACTCACGACGCTCGCATCACTCACCCTTCAATGTGCACGTAACCATACCATATCATTCAATGCGCGCGCAACCATGTCATGCCACACCAAATATTCAGCTACAAGCAAAAAGTGATTAAACGAAAACGCGACATGCACAGGCACAAATATCATTGCATTACGAAATACATTAACACATCTTTTACACAAAACACAAATTGTGGCCCCAATGGTACGACCAGAACAGGGCAAGGCAAGATAGCGTATAGCTGCAGTATGGCCAGTAAATTATTCCCCTTTGGAGTAAATAAAAGTGAAGTAGGAAAGTGGAAAACAAAAAGCGAGAACGATAACTCCAAAGGCTAAACTGAATACACGACGAACAAACAGGTCAATAAATGAACACCGAAATGATTCTGTTAATCCATAAATTCAAACAAGTAAATTAAACAAGTTTACAATACGATACTAACCACTACCCCAGTGAGACGCTATTTACAACAACGGCCCGGCGTAACTTCAACGAAGAAGGACAAGCTGGAACCGCGTTCCTTGAGCACCCAGAACGACTCAGGGTCTCCTTGCTGTACGACAGCACTGGTGAATAAAGCAGGCGGGGCTGCTACTAACGTGGAGGCGATCCACCATACATGTAAGGGTGCGACCCTTACAGGAGAAAAATCAACAGCTTTCTGTCAAACAATTCCAATCCAACAAGCGACACACAGAACAAATTGAAACAGTGTTCACAAATTTATTATAAAGAAAAAGGAAGAAAAATATTTAAAGAAAAAGAAAACGGGTAGCACGACATACACGTACATAGCACACGCATGCACACGAGAATATTCTGTCGCACACTATCAATCTAAAGCAGGAAACTGACACGCATAGATCACACATTTCGTGCAGAAGAGAAAGTGACAAAACAGGAGGAGGGTAGGTTTCTGAAGCCATAACGTTGCAGAGCGTTAGCTTTTCTCGCCATAGCGTCTGCCACGTGACAATTGTCTAAGTTTTTGCCACAAAAATGCCCTATTAACTTTATCGAAAGCTTTTTCATAATCCAGAAATGCACAATACAAGCGCTTTTTCTTAAACAACAAAATATCAATCAGCCCGTACAAAGTAAACAAGTGATCCAGTGTTGAAAAGTTGTTTCTAAACCCAGCTTGTTCCATGCCAATTAAGTGAAATGTTTCAATGTATACCTTTAGGCGTTCGTTCAGGATACTTGTAAACAGTTTCCCAAAACAGGACAGTATGGTTATACCACGATAGTTGTTGGGATCTGCAGGGGAACCTTTGTTTTTGAATATTGGCTGTATAACCCCAATTACCCAATCAGTTGGTACTTTACCGGTAATTAATATCAGATTAAATAGTTTCACAAAAACACCTAACATTTTCTCTGCTGAATTTTTAAGGAATTAATTTCCTATATTATCTAACCCGCATGCTTTATTGCTCTTTAAACTTCTTTATGCAATTTAGAACCTCATTTTCAGTAATTAAATGATCTAACAGAGCATTAACATTATCAGAATCAACTCCATTATCAGGGGCATCATCAGCCTCCTCTTCAACTGTATTCATATTTTTAAACAGCTCAAAAAAGGCCTGACAGCTAGGTTGGCTAGGGTTAGATTTATTCTTTTTCCCATTTATTATGGCCCAATAATCCTTGGGGTCTTTAGACTTTGTTTCACGTAATCGTCTTGCCATTTCATGGTTATATTTTCTCGCCTGTTTTTTAACTGTCTTTTTATATGACTTGGCAGCACGTTCTTTTTCTGCCCTCAAAAACAAATCATTTTTCATCAGTAAACTTCTTCTCCTACATCGCGAAAAAATTCTACTCTTAATCCTGCATTCCACATTATACCATGATTTATCCTTTTTTATCTTTTTAGATGGGCCACGATATTTATTTCTCTTTCTTACCATGTGTAGTGTACTTGCACTTTCAATTAGAATATTGTTAACTCTACCGACAATCTCATCTACACTGTTTAAAGTAATATTCTCTGAGTGTGAAAGAAGGCCATCGAACTCGTGCTCTACCAATGTTATTTTGTCAACGTCTAAATCGTCAACAAAATTTAGTTTTAGATCATTATTCCATTTCACAAAATGCGAATTAGGATCATTGGTACTTGGCTCATGGACTGCTTTCTCTTTCTTATCTATGGATTCTGCCACAAAATTTATACTAATTGGACAATGGATATCTGAAAACAATTCATTAAATTCATGCACGCAAAAGTCATCAGCACGTTCAAATAAATCATAAGAAACTACACCGTAATCCACAACAGAAGCATTCTTACAAGTCAGTTTACCTTTACCACAATCTCTACCAATTCTGCCATTAACAATAATAAGCTGACATGCTCTACAGAAACCTAATAATTCATGCCCCATGCTATTTGTCTGCCTATCTTCAGATGTTCTTTCGGGATAGTTGTTATCGTTGTTAAAAACACCATCAACAAATGAATTATTGACAAACAATTCATTCAGCTGACCAGTTCTAGAATTAAAGTCTCCAAGAAGACAAACACTGCCAATTCCGATTTGCAAAATAGTATCCTGTAAATCATTATAAATATTACGGTTAAAATATGGCGAAAATTCTGGCTCAATGTAGACAGCACAAAACACGACTTTCTTTCCCAAAACAGAGTCATGAAAAGCAAAGAACAACGCACTACGACACATATCAAATTCCACAAACTTATATAAGTACTTCTTGCTTCATTACTAACGTTATTCTTGAATCGTGTTTCCTCAAAAACAGTAATATGCTGAACAAAACAATCTCTTATTAGTACTAGGATGCCTCCAGATTTTCTTCTGTATTTATTTCTGTTTTTATAAAATGCCGTGTAACCATCTATTTGTACTGTGTCAACATCTGCAAGTTTGCTTTCAAAGATGCAGATAACGGCATAGTTATTCAAAAACTCTGAAAATTCAGGAAAAGCCTGTTTAGATAGAAAACCGCACACATTAAGTGCAACACACTTCAGGCACCTAGCTGACCTTTCACCCTCACTGGGGTCATCTTCTTCTCTTTCCTCGTTATGGAAAGTGGGATCGTTTTCTTCAGCATCACTGTTATTATTGTCAGGGTTATCATTATTTCCATCAGCGTTGCTAATATTGGGGGTGTTGTGGCTATCGGACTGGTTTTGTATTATTCTATGAGAATTATCCTGCTGGTTGTTATTATCATTATCGTCATTGTCTTTGTTATTATCATCAGCAGCAGCATCCTTAGCATTAAAAATATAAAAATAAACTCCACAAGCGCAGCAACAAGAACAAATCAACTTTCCACAACAAGCAACACTAGTCACCCATATCACACCACTCAATGCACCACAGCATACATCATTCAATCAAATGCAACACAACACACCACCATCTAACTCACGAATCAACAATTTGCATAGTTCAAAGCCCCAACAGTTCAACATCAATTTCATCCACCCCTAGCTTGAACCAATCGTCGGGGTTCTCAATGACGACCGGGAAGGACCTGTCCTGAGAGGACCCAGCTTGCCGTTCCTTGGTGCAGTGGATCCTACCCTCCACCGTCCAGGCCTTGTCCACACAACCTACCTTCTTCACCACCCCCAGCAGCTTGTCGTTCCTTGGTGCATTGGATCCTACCCTCCACCGTCCAGGCCTTGTCCACACAACCCACCTTCTTCACCACCCACAGCAGCTTGTCGTTCCGTGGTGCAGTGGATCCTACCCTCCACCGTCCAGGCCTTGTCCACACAACCCACCTTCTTCATCATCCCCAGCAGCTTCGAAAGGAGCAGAGTCAGATCATCGTTGATGAAGACTTTCTTGTAGCTAGAAGCTTGTCTTTCAACCCCTTCTTCATCATCATGACCTGTGTGCGCTTCTTACGGGCGACAAAGAGCACCAGCACAGGGCGTGGTCCAGCTCTCTTGGGGTTACCGGTTCTGTGTAACACTGAAATGTCCTCGGGCTTTACATCTGTTCCAGTGTCACAAAATACTTTCATTACCATCTTCTCCAAGGCCTCGGTCGATTCCTCTTCTTCAACGGGATACGAAATATGTGAACCGACTCGCGCCGTCTCTACTGCTCCAGTCTGTCGTGTCCGTAGGTGAGCACTGTGGCAGCACACAGGTACAGACTGATTTATGCAGAATGTTTGTGTGTGTGTGTGTGTGTGTGTTGAATGAAGGAAGATTCCCCTTTCACACCTCATTCACGCACCGCACCAAATAATGCAAACAAAAGACAGTGATAATTAAACAATAAGTTAACAATTAAACCAACGAACGAGCAGAGCATTCAGACACAAAGGTTAACTAATGAAATACACGCATTAAGTAATAAATACACTAATGAATGTTCAAAGAAAGGAGATAACAAACGCTGGACGATAATGATGAAGCCTGTTACAGTTTGATAGTACACTGAAGACGACGAACGAGGGGGGAGAGAGAAGGGACGATGAAGGGGACGACGATTTAGAGAGTGGACAACGAAGGGGAGAATCGGCACCACACAGATGTTGATTTATCTGATTGCTTAAGAACAGACAATATAAAATCCAAGAATTACATTTCCGCATTGTTCTTTGTTTCATCCATTATGTTTCCATCATTTCCATGGAAACTTTGTGGTATGACAACATTGAAGAACATGTTAATTTAGTCAGAATTGTCGAAATACTGATCGATTTTAATTCCCCTACGGGCTTCCAGCTCTCATGGTCGAGGAGCTTACGGAGAGGAGCCCAGCAGAGGGTGGATGCCTTGTGCCTCCATTCGGGGAGCTGGTCAACCCCGCAATTCACGAGTCCCTCCTGTAAGGATACCGGGGAGTCTAGCTAATATGTTAGTGTTGTTGTTTTTCTCGTCTTCTCAGATGCTTATTGTTACTCTTTGGAGAAGATGTTTCTTTTGCACAAATATACAAGGTTTTGTGAAGACTAGAGGATGTGGTGTGTTCGTGTCAGTGTTTTGTTTTCTCCGGCCACTTAGCTTAGACAATTTCCGATGTGAAGTACTTGATCTTGAAGTGCAGCACTTCGTTTGCTGATCCTCGTGTGCTGGTCTTCAGACGTCGCACGTGGTGCAGTGATGACCACGTACTGGAGTGGAGTCGTACTTACATCGATAACGTATTGCCGTAGACGTCTTGGAATACAGCTGACCGGAGCCAGTAGTAGGACAAACCTGCATGGAACGTGCAGTGTCAGTTCTCTGTGTGCCTAGATCCACACAGCTACTTTTCACACTCACACTCACATCCTTTACAAATGCACTATTTTACCTTTTTACTCCATAATCAAGAGTCCTGAAATCAGATAGGGATTCATGCATCATTCATTAAACTAATATACTAATTCATGCTCGAAATGTATTCAACTCATGCATACTCTAGAAAGAAAAATACATGTTCTACATAATCAATGAACAAATGGGGATGGGGATGAAACAAGGCGACGATGACATTCACTTGCTTTGTCGTGGTCATCGATCGATCATGCAGATCTGGCTAATGAATAATAATTTTTTTTTTAAAGTACGAAACGCGAATACAACCCCGTTTGACCTGAAACGAAATTGATACCTTGGAAGAATGAGTATGATGACCAAAGACGATGCTAAAAGAATGAATGTGTAGCCTACCCCAAATAACTGTGAATGCGGTTGAGACTCAACGGTCGTGCTGCCAGGTCTGCCTCTCCTGGTCCGCCTTCGTCGCAAGAAGTTGACGATCCGTGTCTCAAGTCGACCTATGGCATCTCCCAAGAGTGGCCTACTACTTGGGCGAGTTCTTGTCAATATAGTTGTTGATGGAACCGCTTTTATTTTGTTTCCAACTGCCGCAAATGTCTGACTGGCTGGAGCTGGTACCCTTCTTCTTCAGCTGCAATTCTCCCAGTGCCAGTTGATGATGAGACAGTCACGTGGTACGTTGTAAAAGATTAAGCACGATTAGCTAGTATGATCCAATGAGATGAATAGTTTTAGATAGGAGTATAGATCTACAAACGACATGACACAATTGTTTATTTTCTTTATTTCATTTATTCATAAACAATATGTTTGTATTGCAAATTCTCTGGAACACTTTCTATTAGTAAAATAATGACTTACACAATAAACAAAATTCATTCCTATACATTTAACGAAAGTAAATATAACAATCACGTCATCGTGAATGACGTATGTTTGTGATGACGCATGTGATGACCGTTTTCCTACAGTAATGCTTGAATGAACGCGACATCGACAATTTGCGATCAGTGTTTCCTGCATTTGGAGTGATTTTGGAATCCATTCCCAAATAATAATGCTACTGCCCGTTTGAATAAAACACGAATGATCATAATAATTTACACAAATTATTGTCAGCCCCCACAACCAGACCATTGGAAACCCCCCAACTTCACTCACTGATCCGCCCATGAGAGGCATTTTCTAACCAGACCATTGGAAACTCCCCCTACTTCACTAACTGATCCTCCCCTGCAGTCTGTTGTCTTCCCCCTCCCCCGATCCGCTTTCCCCCGGGAGAGGTATTTTTTTTTATATTGCATATGAGATTATCTAGGCACTATGACACACCCCAACACAAAATTTGAAATGATTCTGTCTACTGGTACATGAGTTATACGGCAGAACATTGAATCTTCCTTGACGGATATTTGTACCGGAGATTCTAATTTTCTATGGGACCATATCTGTAGCATGATACACCATCACACAAAATGTGGTGCTCCAGTTCGTGAGTTACAGGGTGAACACACATCTTGCAGAAAAGTGAGTGTTCCTTGGCGGAGGTTTGCACTGGAGGTTCAAAATTTATATGAGACCATCTAAGTACCATGACACACCCTGATGCAAAATGTGAAGCAATTATGTCAAATGGTATGTGAGTTACAGGGCGAACACGTTTTGCAGAAACGTGAGTCTCCCTTGGCGGAGGTTTGCACCGGGAATTCACATTTCTATGGGACCATCTGTGTATCATGATACACCCCCATGCACAATATGAAGCGATTCTGTGCTCAGGTTCATGAGTTACAACTCACAGGGACGAACTGTGTGGACCAGCCTTCCAGCGAGTGTTAGGCATTCGCCTTCAGCTGCAGCCTTCAAGACTGCCACAAAAACTGTCCTTTTCAAACGCTCCTAAAGCCCCCACCCACCCCCATCCCTACCTACTCTGTCCCTCTCTGTATCCAGTGCATGAAACGCTAAGTGTATCAGGCTATGTAAATGTGCGTGCGTGCGTGTGTGTGAGTGTGTGTGATGTGTGTGTGTGTGTGTGCGTGTGCGTGTGTGTGTGCGCGCGCGCGCGCGCGCGCGCGTGTGTGTGTGTGTGTGTGTGTGTGTGAGTGCAGAATGTTCATTTATTTTGTGTGTGCGTCTGCACACTTCGTGCGCTCACGCCTGTGTGTGTGTGTGTATTGTTGTGTTAGCAGGGGAATGAGTGTGCGTGCGTGCGTGTGTGTGTGTGTGTGCGTGCGTGCGTATGTGTGCGTGCGTGTGCGTTCGTGCGTGTGTCTGTGTGTGTGCATGTGTGTGTGTGTGTGTGTACGTGTGCGTGTGTGTTGTCAATGTTGTTGTTCTTGTTGTTGCAATGTCCCGTTCATGTAAGATATATTATTATTGTGAAGTGCCTAGAGCCCCCATGGAAGATTGTGCGATATGGAAATGATCATTATTATTTTTATTTTAACAGGGCGAACAAGCCCACACACAAACACACAAACACACAGACGCCAAATGAATGTTAATATATAGGGAAGATGGTATACTGGAGCCGATTTAATGAAGGCAGTACACTGTTTGGTGTGAATAAATTCTTTTTTAATGATGGTGATGATTTGGTGCATTCTATTTTTAGTCCGACACCAAGACTTTTTTTTTCTGTCTGTCCCAAGGATATCTCCCGAACCGCTTGACCGAATCGCTTATGCCCGTTCTGATGATGGCATACCGATCAAGGTCAAGGTCAAGGTCAAAAAGATCGCTGGAGCCTGAAAATCGGAGGGTCATTTTTTTCTCCTTCTGTCTGTCCCAAGGATATCTTTCGAACGGGTTGACAGAATCACGTCAAATTGTGTGTGCTGGTGTGTCACCACGAGAGGAAGGCATCCGTCGTCGTGACCTTGACCTTGGCGTACGACCTTGAAAACCGAAAATCTTTCAGGGGCCATAACTCCCACACCGTTAGTGTTAGAGTCTTCAAATTTGGCATGAAGGTACTTTGGCTTATGCCCGTTCTGATGGTGGCATACCGATCAAGGTCAAGGTCACGGTCCGGGCGATCGGTAGGCCTTGAAAGTGGTAGGGGTCTACACATTGGGTTTTAAGCCATATTTTCCACATTGGTACTTGACAGAAGCGCTTCAGATTGTGTGTGGTACTGTATACCCTAGAGAAGAAAACATCCGAGCATAAATTATCACCATGCTGACCTTGACCTTGAAGTGTGACCTTGAAAACCGAAATTTCCTTCTTTGCGCTATATGTTTCTTCTTCAAGCTGTATCTCGTGAACTAGAAGACAGAATCCCTTCCAATTTTGTGTCAGGATGTGACACTCTACGGGGTGTCGCAAGTGCGTGGCATTGCTGGTGACGGACATGTCTGCCGCTCGGCGACGCCCTTGTTCCTTATGTTTTGTTCTTGTTCTTCTTCTTGATCTTGTTCTTCTTGATGTTGTTCTTGTTCTTCTTGTTCTTCTTTCTCTTCATCATCATCTTGTTCTTGTTCTTGATCTTCTTCTTTTTCATCATCATCATCATCATCATCATCATCATCATCAGTCTTCTTCTTCTTCTTCTTTTTCATCATTATCATCATCATCACCATCATCATCATCATTATCATCAACGTCATCATCATCAGTCTTCTTCTTCTTCTTCTTCTCACCCTTCTCACTTTCATTCACCCCCTGTCCTCCTTTACTCGACAATGCTTCTCATCTCATACACAAATCTGTTTCATTATTTTCACTTCATATACGTAGTATTTTCACAACTGGAATTATTTTATCCTGCAAACGAATTAACTTGATTTTTTTCTGAGATCATTGTTTTGTTTGTCCCACCAACCTCAAACATAAAGACACCCAGGAAGAACATTTACACCTCTTAATCTGTTCCACAATATGAGCCAGATTTAACGGCAACATAAATGTTCTCGCAATGTCACCTCAATTTTAGTAATGCTGCTGCCTCAGCACTAATATATTTTGTACAACACTTGACGAGTTGCTAAACTTGGCACCAATGGTATCACCGCCAGATCAATGTCTGCCCCCAGACTCCAGGAAGAAGTGAAAGCAATGTATCTTCAGCCCGGAGAGAACCACTTTACAGCCCTCATTGTTTTTCTCTTACAGACACACTACACATCAGATCAATAGTGACTGTGCGACAATCATCAAACTCACCTCAGGTAGTTATTTCTTGTTTTCCTCAATGTTAATGTTCTTGTCGCTAGGATTTTCAGTCTCTCTTGTTACCTAACGTAATGCGCTTTATTTTTGAGAGAGAGAGAGAGAGAGAGAGAGAGAGAGAGAGAGAGAGAGATAGAGAGAGAGAGAGAGAGAGAGAGAGAGAGAGATGAGAGCGAGAGAGAGAGAGAGAGAGAGAGAGAGACAGAGAGACAGAGAGAGAGAGAGAGACAGACAGACAGAGAGAGACAAAGACAGAGAGAGAGAGAGACAGAGACAGAGACAGAGGCACACAGCGTAGTAATGAGAGACTATGCTGACTGGGATGACCCAATAGGAAACGGACAGTACTGGGCGTCTTTTGAGGCCAGGCTTTTTGTGTGCGAAATTCTAACTGTGGTTTCAACTTCTACCTGCACTGTTTAACTCACACACAGTTCAGAGCAGAGTTTCAAAAGATAGTCTCGAAGTTTACTGGCTTATGTCTTGAAAACAAAGCATTGAAATCTTAGAAAAGATAACCTGTAGGAATTTAACGGTAAAGCAAGACAGGGCCAATGCTGCAGGAGACAAACTGACAAGCCTACGCTTAAGGCTGGTCTGTACTGAGACGAACACGATGATGTTCACAAGATCCGTCTAGATGCCCATCTCTGTAGGTCTGACTTACCTCTTCATCATTTCTGTTCCTCACCTGAACCACGCCTTGTGGCGATTTTCCACTGATTTCGATTCATTTTTACCCATTTGATTCAGAATTCTCCTAGATTCATTTTTGGCTCACGTCGTTTTTTAAAACAAAGTGAGTCTATAGTATCGTACATGTTCGGTTGTGTGTCTGTGTGTGTGTGTGTGTGTGTGTGTGTGTGTGTGTGTGTGTGTGTGTGTGTGTGTGTGTGTGTGTGTGTGTGTGTGTGTGTTGCGTCCGTGGCCCCGACCTTTAACCTTAACTCAAACCTTAACGTTGTCATTTTCTCTAAACATATAAGGCGTTAGAGGGTTAAAGTTAGCAGGATACTTGATTTTGACGTGAGCCTTCAAGTCACGACGATCAAAGCAGTCAGATACATTGATAAAGAACAAAATAAAGATAAGGTTGTGCAACCTTGAACCTTGACTCAGTCACACTCTTCAAACTAAAGAAGACTCTCACTCTCCACTGAAACTTTAACGTTGTCATTTTCTCAAAAAAACATAAGATGTTAGAGGGTTAAAGTTAGCAGGATACTTGATTTTGACGTGAGCCTTCAAGTCATGACGATCAAAGCAGTCAGATACATCGGTAAGGAACAAAAGAAAGAAAATCATTTGTTGTAGAGATTACTGTTGTGTTGTACCGAGTAGGAGATACATACTGGAAAGAAGACTCTCCATTAGATATACAAAAACGCTCTTTAAAAAGAAACACAAGACTTCAGGTGTGTACAAATAGGTACATTTTAACGTCGTCAACTTATATTTTCTGTAACAAATGGATGTACCGAGTGTGTGCGTTGACGGCCCGGTTGTTTAGCTTTTATTTGCGCCTTTGAGTAACGGTTGTTCGTGTTCATTTGCCCATCATCTCTGCGCATAACTTAGCCTACTGCACTTCCGGCAACAAGGCCTAGGCCTAGAGTCCATGCCTTACCTCATAATCAAGACGACGTACTTAACATTTAGCCCACATTCATTTCAGTCTTGAAAAAAAATATACGGAAAATCCAGGGTTCGTCGATTTCACTGCCTTCGACGTACGAATCCTTTGTTAGTCCTAGACGATTGATCACCACGAGCAGACTGTACAGGGGAAGATAAACATGGATGAGCTTGCTGGCTGTGGCCTTGACCTTTGCTTTGTGGCAGAGAGGGGGGGGGGGGGGGGGGGGGAGAATTAACGAAACGAAAATAAAATATTAGGACTAATATAAAATATCTTACAGAAATGTAGATGATGTGGAACAAGTTTTCATCGCATGAACGATCAGTTTAAAACAGTAACAGATCACGCAACTTCAATTATTAATTTTCTAAGAGTAAGAGGCTTAGACCCACAGGCAAAGACTAGGGCCTACTACAGGTGTCCGTAGACCCCCCTTACCCCAGCGGGGGGGGATTGGTCACTATGTTTTTTTCTGAAAGCTTGGTCAATATGCTTTTCAATTTTACTTGTTTGCCAAAAATAAAAATAGGGCTCCACTGTTACATGCGCATACATATAATTAAATTTTAAAGAAAGGGGTAGGGGTGCATAGAAATAAATAATTTAATTTACACAGTAAAATAAAAATTAATTCTGTTTTCAGATGCACAAGTGTCTACATAACAGTATTCTCTCTATACAGGCATGGGAATTGTCATGGGAATTCCCATGCCTGCTATAGTAATAAAAATCAGACGTGAGCCTTGCAGGCTTTGCCTCTTGTTACCCATTTGAAACTGGCGTTCATTATTTGCTGTCCAAGCTTAGTAAAATTAAGTTTTACCCATTAGATCTAAAGATTTTAACTCAAAACTGATTTACTAGATAACTTTGATGATATATCGGTGCATATTACACTGGTGGAAATAAAAACTTAACAGAAGAAACATTTTATCCTTTGTCTCTTTTCCTGTGTTGTTATTTTGTACCAGTACTAATAAGAAATGTTGAAAACGAACTGTTGAATTAACATACCCACTGACGTCGGAAGAAGTTCTTTAGACAACACTTACAACAGTGTGTGCAGGAAAACTAAACTCTAAATAGGTCGGAGTTTGGGGCGTTAAAAATAACTGCATGCAGGCGTTAGGGAAGGCTTATTGTAGATCTAGTGATTTGCGCTAACTCTGATTCGCTAAATTCCAAGAGAAAGCTTTAAATAAAGTCTTTTAAATGGAGGTTTGTCCAGGTATTCTCACCAAACACGTGCATTCCATATTCATTCGAAAGATCAATATCTTTTCTGCAAAGTTCAGTTAAAATAAATGCCTAGATCAATAGTGACCAATTTAGAGTTTCTGTCAAAGAGACCAAGCATGTAGGGTTTTTCGACGTTCTAGCAGAATGACGCAGCACGACGTCATGGCGAGTTGAGTCAAGTAAACAAAGGCAGTCGTTTTACAAAACGAACTGGATAACTGCCCTTAGAGCATCGACAGTCAAGTTAAACAGCTCTGTGGATAAAGTTGCATGGAAGTAAATGTTCATTGGAAAAAAACACTACTTTATTATGCTCAGTCTGGCCAGCTAGCTAAAACCTTTGGTGACGATGTCGTGGCAGGGGTATGTGCTGAAAATCTACTTGGTTATTTAATGTTGAAGCCCAGAGCACATCTTCTTTGTATTATTTGAATAAGGGAAAGGCTTAAGAGCCGGGATGCTATATTTCTTATTAATGATAACTTTCATGTTATCCAGAAATATCAGTTTCTTGTGGTCACGTGATCAGTGATCAATTTATTGTTTCACAGATGAAGTCAGACCCAGATCTAGATCTCGTAGCTTGTGATTATTTACGCTTATATATAGTAGATCTAGGTATAATAGATCTATCTGCAATTTTTCTCTTCGCATGGGCATTATACTGAACAGGTTTATAACGCGCGCGCGTGTGTGGATGTGTGTGCGTGCACGCGCATGTGTTTGTGTAAGTGTGTGTGTGTGTGTGCATGCTTGCGTGCATGTTCATGCGTGTGTATATGTGTTTGCCAGGGCCAGACAGACCGATAGAGACAGAGTATGTGTAGACCTGTGTGTACATGGGACAGGCCTACACATACTCTGTCTCATGATGGGTGGTGCCGGTGGCAATGAGAGTGCTGTGCGCGAGCTTGTTAAAGAGACCGGTAGACAGACTCTCTCTCTCTCTCTCTCTCTCTCTCTCTCTCTCTCTCTCTCTCTCTCTCTCTCTCTCTCTCTCTCTCTCTCTCTCTCTCTCTCTCTCTCTCTCTCTCTCTCTCTCTCTCTCTCTCTCTCTCTCTGTGTGTGTGTGTGTGTGTGTGTGTGTGTGTGTGTGTGTGAGAGAGAGAGAGAGAGAGAGAGAGAGAGAGAGAGTGAGAGAGTGTGAGAGAGAGAGTGTGTGTGTGTGTGCGTGCGTGTGCGTGCGTGCGTGCGTGTGTGTGAGTGCGTGCGTGACTGTGCGTGTGTTTGCATGTGCGTGTTGTTCTTGTCCTTCAGTTTAACGTCCTTCCACTAAAAGTGATTCAGACAGTATTATAATTAGTGTTGGGTATGTGTACCGGTATTATACCAGTATTTTTTCGACGTACCGATATTTTGTACCGGCTGGGTTGCTGGAGATCCATTTAGGGCCTACAGTTTTTTAAACACAAGGAAGAGCTCTCCCAGAAAGTCCAATGGGTACGTGTGGCTAAGAAATCCCCCTAAATGCCTAACCTCATACTCTCTCTATATTGTCCTTACCCCCCACCCCCTCTTTCTCTCTATCAATATATGCAAATACGCACACGCACACACACACACACACACACACACGCGCGCACACACGCATACACACCCACACAACAACAACAACAACAACATACGGTATTTATACGGCGCTGAATCTTGATATAAATCAAATCAAAGCGCACACACACGTTAGCATTCATAACGCATTCAAACAAAAATGCAATACAAAGCGAAGAGCACACACGTTTGACATAAATGGTATACAGCAGAAACAGACCTAAAGGCAAGAGAGAGAAGAGAAAGAGAGTGGAGCCTCAATTACGGGGGAACAGGTGGGTTTTGAGATTAGATTTGAAGGCTGAGAGGGTCGATCGCTGACGGAGGGAAAGAGGAAGTTTGTTCCAAGATGTCGGTCCTGAGACAGCAAAAGAGCGCCGACCAACAGTTGAAAGCTTATACCTAGGGATCTGGAGAGAAAGAGGGTCAGAAACTGAACGTAAAGTGCGAGCTGGCGTATAGATGGAAATATTGTCGCAGAGGTAAGATGGAGCAGCTTTATGGATAGATTTATAGCAAAGGGTGTTTAATTTATACTCAATTCTGTCTGTGACAGGAAGCCAGTGCAAAGAACGGAGAAGAGGGCTAACGTGATCAAACTTTTTCTTCCTAAGGACAAGACGAGCAGCTGTGTTTTGAATACGCTGGAGACAAGATAGAGAAGAGACTGATAGGCCAGAAAGGAGAGCATTACAGTAGTCAAGACGAGATAGGATGAGGGAAGTAACAAGTTTTGCTGTGGCTTCATCTGAGAGATATTTACGAATATAGCGGATGCGACGAATTTGATAGTAGCAGGACTGACAGGTCTGAGTCAGGAAACTCTGCATGGAAAGGGTATTGTCCAAAGTGACACCTAAGTTTTTGACAGAGTCTGAGAGGGGAATGATATTGTTACCCAGTTGGATTGACTCTATGGAAACAGAGGCTAGTTTGTTTTTTGTTCCTACAAGCATTGCTTCGGTTTTTTCACCATTTAATTGAAGTTTATTTTGAACCATCCAATTTTGAATATCATTATAGCCATGCAATATAGCCACACACCCATGCACTCATACACACAAACACGCGCGCTTGCGCGCGCGTGTTTGTATGTGCAAAATGGCAGCTCAAACCAAAAAAGTAAACAGTTTAAACAGTCGATCTGTCGATCATTAGGCCTATATTAATGCTTACAAATAGGCCTATGTAAACCTAGTTCTGCTCAAGTATTAATAAAAGCGATAATTATTTTGTTCAAATACTATCATTTCTAGCCTGACTTGTATAGCCCTATCTTTATTCTTTTGTCTCGAGAAATGCTTTAGACACGCGCGCACGCACGCACGAACACACATACTCACACGCGCGCACACTCAAAACATTAATGTATGTGTGTATGTGTGCACTTTTGCATGCTTTTTTGCATGCATGCGTACTCACATACGGAGACAAACATGCACACGCATAGAAAGAACATTCATGGAAACAAAATTAGTCAATCACTTCCCAATAAAAGTTCTTATAGTTAGGCCTATACCCACATCTCCCCACTCCTTCCCAGGTCTCTCTTTCGCTCTGTGTGGGCTGTCTGTCTATACCCCCCCCCCCCCCCCCCCACCCCCCCCCACCTCTCTCTCTTTGTTTTGTGTATTATCCCCTTCAAATAGGGCTTATGGACTTTACTTGAATAAAGTATCGTTCTCTCGCTCTCTCTCTCTCTCTCTCTCTCTCTCTCTCTCTCTCTCTCTCTCTCTCTCTCTCTCTCTCTCTCTCTCTCTCTTGCTTCTGTCTAATGAAAATCATAACCTAGGCTATGTAAATACATGTATGCGTATAAAGCTTATTTGGCTAGGACAGATGCACTCAAAGAATGATTGCAACATGCTTTCATAATGATGCTATCTGCTCTTAAATTCTACGTTTACGTAAACTCTGATTTGTTTGGGCCCGTGGCCTAACAAATTAAATTATTTCATACTTCAGACCCCCACCCCCCACCTCTCTCTCTCTCTCTCTCTCTCTCTCTCTCTCTCTCTCTCTCTCTCTCTCTCTCTCTCTCTCTCTCTCTGTAAAAAAAACTTTATCTTACTCTTTTATCGTCAATAAAGATCATTTTGACTTGACTTGACTTGACTCACTCTCTCTCTCTCTCTCTCTCTCTCTCTCTCTCTCTCTCTCTCTCTCTCTCTCTCTCTCTCTCTCTCTCTCTCTTCAGGATCTCACTCTCTCAGGATAGCACCTTTTTAAAATAAAATTATAATCAAACACCTGACCTGTGTTACTGTTATGGGGCGATGGATTGAGGGTAGCATTTCTTTCAAATTACAATAATTACGTGGGTTGTTCATTACAGTTTGGCAACGTGTCAATAAAACAGAAACAAGGAAGTTCACAAACTTCAAACTTTTGCATTCCTGTGAAGAACACCTTTCCTTTTGTTATGCAAAGTTCCAGCTCTCTATGCCAGGTTTCAATGTTCTTTTGGTAGCTTTTTTATGTAAGGGTCGGAGCTGTGATTTTGAGCTTTTTCTGAGGGCCCGTCCAACCAAAAACGCTAAGCTAATAAAAAGAAATTGAAAGTAATGTGGAGCTAAGTGAAGTCTTTAGAATAGTTGATTCGAACATTGATTATCTTACTCTTCTTGGAAACTGCTAGACATAATTCTAGTTGCTTGTATAGTAAGTAACTGTAGCTGATATTTTCTGTTGATGCATGACAAAAAGCGTGTACATTCATTAAAAGTCAAACGTCAAGGTTAATAAGCAGTTGACGTGAATTGTTTTTTGGCAGGCAAAGAAACAAACAAGGCCAACGGTCAAGGTTATCAAGGTCAATGTACCAGGGCTCCCAATCGTCCCGCAAAACAAGGGGTCACAGGGACTTCACTTACAGTATAGAGGGTCCTAGAGGCAGGATAGAGGGTCCCAGTGGCATTGCAAATGTTAAAAAGATGTTTTCTAGTGCATCTCTGGGACCCCCTGCACATTCTTTTAGAGGGTCCTTGAGAATGTTAGTGCTTCATAGACCCCCTGGGAGCCCTGATGTACGTACACGTAGTTAAGAGTCTAACATATTACTTAAAGCTAATGTATCATCTTACCAGCTTTTAAGTAATATGTTGCACAAAATTGTAGCTGATTCTGTACAGTATATCACATTAATATATTGTAAAAGCAAAAAAATGGACCTCTCAAGGTCAAAGGTCAAAGTCAATACATGCCACTAGTTACCCAGTTGGGCATGTCAGTTTTAAGCAATATATCACTCTACAAAATTTGAAATTATTCTGTACAGTAGATCACAAGATTATTGCAAAGACAAAAATTGACCTTTCAAGGTCAAAGGTCAAGGTCAACATTGAAATAGTTACCAATGGTTATCCAGTTGGGTAAGTCAGCTTTAGGCAATATACTACCTTACAAAACTGTAAGTGATTATGTACAGTAGATTACAAAATATTGTAAAAGCAAAACATTGACCTTTCAAGGTCAAAGGTCAAGGTCAAAGTCAATACATGGCACTAGTTACCCAGTTTGGCATGCCAGTTTTAAGCAATGTATCACGATACAAAATTTGAAGTAATTCTGCACAGTAGATCGCAAGATATTGTAAAGGAAAAAAACTAAAACTTTCAAGGTCAAAGGTCACAGGTCAATAAAATAAAAGTTACCAATAGTTACTAATGATTACCTAGCTGGGCATATCAGCTTCTAGTAATAAACTGCCCAACGAAATTTGAACTAATTCTGTACAGTACACTGCAAGATATCGGAAAGACAAAAATGTAAGTTTTCAAGGTCAAAGTCAAGGTCAAGGTCAGTAAGGCAATAGGTACCAATAGCTACCCAACTGGGCATGTCAGACTAACGCAATGTACCATCAGACAAATTTCGAAATAATTCTGTATAACAGGTCTCACAATATAGCAAAGCAAAAAAGTTCATATTTTAAGGTCAAAGGTCAAGGTCAAGGTTTAAAAAAAAAAGTATTTTCTAGACTAGAAAGTACAATAATTAGAAGGAGCTTGTCGTTCTGATTCCAATGATACCAAAACCAGTTCTGTAGGTCAATTATGACCAAAGATATGAAATTAGCCTATTTACAAATTTTATGTTATCATTCTGTACACACAAAAACGCTATTTTTACCAACTTCACAAGTGATTTTGAGGCACTTGGGAATGGAACAGGCTTCTGTAATAAATCAAGCATGTAGTCCACATACTTATTGTCTTGGAGAAACAGCACTTGTTTATATTGGCCTAATCAGTTTTAATATGAAGATCTTTAAAGTTGAACAATACACGAATTGGCAATATGACACAAAAAGAGCGTAAAAATTAAATATTCAAAAAATCATAACTCATGATCTAATTGTCTTAGAGGGAAAAAATGGATACCGGATTATTAAAAAGTTCTATCTTACAATGTATTCACATATTGTTGAAAAAAAAATTGACTTTGGAATAGCTATCTTACAATGCTCATTATTTTAATTCTAATAGCACATATGTGTTGAAATGAGCTTAGTTATTGCACATTTCCCTTTTTTATTGGCTGTCATTTCTTACATTTGCGAGTCACTCTCCCTCAAGCTCTCTCTCTCTCTCTCTCTCTCTCTCTCTCTCTCTCTCTCTCTCTCTCTCTCTCTCTCTCTCTCTCTCTCTCTCTCTCTCTCTCTCTCTCTCTCTCTCTCTCTCTCTCTCTCTCTTTCTCATTCGTGTTCGTACGTATGGACGACGTAATACCCTTACATTATAATCTACTTATAAATGTGATATTGCTGCATGGGGCATATATTTTATAATGAGTGCAGTGTTTTGATGTTTGGCTGTAAGCAATTTCTAAGGTGCTGCCAATGAGGCACTCATATAAAGCAACTTCGTTTTCAATACAATTCCATACAAACTCGACAAACAATTTACAACCATCATGCTACATGCTTTTATGTGAGCTTTTTCAATGCTATGCCATACAAAACTGGTAGATGATAAGAGTCTATCCACCATCATGCTACATTGTTTTGTGTGTCCTTTTTTCAATGCAATTCCATACAAACTGGTAGATGATAAGAGTCTATCCACCATCATGCTACATTGTTTTGTGTGTCCTTTTTTCAATGCAATTCCATACAAACTGGTAGATGATAAGAGTCTATCCACCATCATGCTACATGGTTTTGTGTGTCCTTTTTACAATGAAAGTCCATACAAACTGGTAGATGATAAGAGTCTATCCACCATCATGCTACATGGTTTTGTGTGTCCTTTTTACAATGAAAGTCCACACAAACTGGTAGATGATAGCAGTCTATCCACCATCATGCTACATTGTTGTGTGTGTCCTTTTTACAATGAAAGTCCACACAAACTGGTAGATGATAGCAGTCTATCCACCATCATGCTACATTGTTGTGTGTGTCCTTTTTACAATGAAATTCCATACAAACTGGTAGATGATAAGAGTCCATGTTACATGTTTTCATGTGACCTTTTCCCACTGAAATTCCATACAAACTGGTAGATGATAGCAGTCTATCCACCATCATGCTACATTGTTGTGTGTGTCCTTTTTACAATGAAATTCCATACAAACTGGTAGATGATAGCAGTCTATCCACCATCATGCTACATTGTTGTGTGTGTCCTTTTTACAATGAAAGTCCACACAAACTGGTAGATGATAGCAGTCTATCCACCATCATGCTACATTGTTTTGTGTGTCCTTTTTACAATGAAATTCCATACAAACTGGTAGATGATAGCAGTCTATCCACCATCATGCTACATTGTTGTGTGTGTCCTTTTTACAATGAAAGTCCACACAAACTGGTAGATGATAGCAGTCTATCCACCATCATGCTACATTGTTTTGTGTGTCCTTTTTACAATGAAAGTCCACACAAACTGGTAGATGATAGCAGTCTATCCACCATCATGCTACATTGTTGTGTGTGTCCTTTTTACAATGAAAGTCCACACAAACTGGTAGATGATAGCAGTCTATCCACCATCATGCTACATGGTTTTGTGTGTCCTTTTTACAATGAAATTCCACACAAACTGGTAGATGATAGCAGTCTATCCACCATCATGCTACATTGTTGTGTGTGTCCTTTTCCCACTGAAATTCCATACAAACTGGTAGATGATAGCAGTCTATCCACCATCATGCTAAATGGTTGTGTGTGTCCTTTTTACAATGAAATTCCATACAAACTGGTAGATGATAGCAGTCTATCCACCATCATGCTACATGGTTTTGTGTGACCGGTAGAATGGAGAATTCACGCCGTTATTATCATTACCATATCATTACCGTCATGTCAACACGAGCTGTACCTATCAAAGCTGGGTCCAGAATTTGACTGGCTGTGGTGTTACCCCAAGGATTCATTCAGCGCTGACGACAAAGAAACCAGTGGGGATGAACACTCTCAAATGATTCATGCCTCGACTGGTTCAGCAATGCCAGCTGTCACAGATCTACACAAACCATTCTGTGCGTGTCATTGGAGCTACTGTGCTCCATCAATTTCACTACACGCCAACTGAAATAATGGTAGTAGTTGGTCATAAATCCGTCGCTTCCTTGGCAGTTTACTAGCTAGCACACATCATCTTCGAAAAAGATCAAGATGAGCTTGCACAACATGCTGCTTTAACGTCTGGCATTAGATCTAGGCCTAGGCCTACTAAGCTCAACCCAAAGCCATGGGCGTCGACGTCTAATTTTAGCAACACAGAAGAGCAAGGCAAGGTCGTCACTAAGGGAGAGTCCATGTTGATAATGACGATACTGTCGACTTCATCTTCAATCCGAAAAATCATCCGACTGAACCCATGCGAAGAGCTACCGCACCTCCGTTTAAAAATTGCGTGTTGTCTGGGCTTGTGACCATCAATATCTCAAACAATTGACGTTCTTGTCAAAGCTGACTCCCCTCTTTTTCAAGTTTTGTTGAAGTTGACTCGCTCTCATTAACTGTGTACGTTTTATTGTTGGTGTTTACAAGTTTAAAGAACAACAATTGTTGTTAGTGATTCAGTACATTGTTTCTGTTTGTGTTTATCATTATACGTTACATTTTGTCACCACATCTTATGAAGTACATTTGTGTTAAAATGTTCTATTTTGTTTAACTATATTCTTTGCGCAAGAATGCGTGTTACAGTGTGTGTGCTGCGACCATTGTTGTGAAAATGGATGCGTTTTCATTTCTCTGCAGATCTCAACCTGTTTCATTTTTCCTGCTTTTCTGTTGTTACATATTGATATATATCCGTTATTAGGACTTTGCATCAAGGCTCTTGAGATAGGATAAAAGCAATATCCCATTGCAACGTCTTAATACAATCATGTAACTGATAATATCAACGTGTTCATCTCTCTGCAGCCACTCTCATGCGAATCTTTAACTCCCTACTAAAGCTGTTCAGACATAATCGCATTAAACGTGTACATCCCGGTTAAGGGAGTGCACAACAGTAAAGAATGTGCACTCTGGTCAAGGGTGTGTAGGTGTATCACCCAAAGGGCGCACATTTCTCCCACATGCCTGAACATTCACACACACACACACACACACACACACACACACACACACACACACACACACACACACACACACAAGCACGCGCACGCACGCATGCACGCACTCTCTCTCTCTCTCTCTCTCTCTCTCTCTCTCTCTCTCTCTCTCTCTCTCTCTCTCTCTCTCTCTCTCTCTCTCTTTGTCACATACACACCCGTAACTTATACGAATGAATGATGAAAGTAGTTAGCAACAGCAGCAGCATAATCAGCAGCTGTAGCAACAGTTTTAATAACAACGATGATGAAAACAACAATAATGGACAAGCACACACAAACATTCACCCAAGATCTTATGGCAAGGTCTTTATTAAACGTTTCAACACTAATATCAGAAAAAAATGCTTCAGCAATAGAGTTGCTAACTCCTGGAATGATTTACCTAACGAACTAAAATGTGCACCCAATACTAACTTTTTCAAAAATCGTCTCGATAGATCTCCAATTTATTTAATCCTATTTAGATGCTTTGACGAGTAATCGTAGGAAAATTTTGACCGCGAAACCTTGACCAGTATTTGACATAACACTGATTATAAAGATGGGACTATCTAAAAAGCTTAACAGCTTGTGTTGTTCCTATCTACTACTACTACTACTAAGATCAGATATGTATGCACCTCCACCTTCATCTACGATTGTAAACAATGAATGCTCACATGCACAACATTGGATGAATTATTTAAAGAACAAGCACCAAAGGATCAAACAGTTAATTGTTTATTTTATTCACAGTCCCATTGTAAAGCAATGTAAGAATAAAATTAATGAATAGATTTCAAAATGATTTAACAGATACAAAAACATTATGAATAAACTTCTTTTTGCTTGAAAACGAAAACCCGAAGAATGGGGATAAAACGTTTAGAACTTTGGTAAAATAAGTTCGTGGGTAGGTCGAATAGCAAACTCACCGGTAATACACAACAGTAAGTGACTAGAACCACGAAAACGCCTTAGATCGGAAACGGAAGTCCAAACTATTTTTCATGACAGAAAATGCATAATAACATCACCAAAAGAAGAGCATTTGTAAATGAAAAAGTATTGATGCTCTACAAGATAATACCAGCTTTCAATATTAGTCATGAATGTGTATTGGCGAGTTTTACTTCATGAAAAGCGTGTGATTTACCACACGAAACAGCTGTTCGATGAACACGGGAGTACTCCACAAGAACATAGCAGGTGTGTATATCATACGATAACCACGATACCAATACATTCCAACCAGGTGTGCATACCATAGACGATAACCACGATACCAATACATTCCAACCAGGTGTGCATACCATAGACGATAACCACGATGCCAATACATTCCAGCCAGGTGTGCATACCATAGACGATAACCACGATACCAATACATTCCAGCCAGGTGTGTATATCATAGACGATAACCACGATACCAATACATTCCAGCCAGGTGAGCATACCATAGACGATAACCACGATACCATGACATTCCAACCAGGTGTGCATACCATAGACAATAACCACGATACCAATACATTCCAGCCAGGTGTGCATACCATAGACGATAACCACGATACCAATACATTCCAACCAGGTGTGCATACCATAGACGATAACCACGATACCAATACATTCCAACCAGGTGTGCATACAATAGACGATAACCACGATACCAATACATTCCAACCAGGTGTGCATACAATAGACGATAACCACGATACCAATACATTCCAACCAGGTGTGCATACCATAGACAATAACCACGATACCAATACATTCCAACCAGGTGTGCATACCATAGACGATAACCACGATACCAATACATTCCAACCAGGTGTGTATACCATAGACGATAACCACGATACCAATACATTCCAACCAGGTGTGTATACCATAGACAATAACCACGATACCAATACATTCCAACATAGCAGGTGTGTATACCATAGACAATGACCACGATGCCAATACATTCCAACCAGGTGTGTATACCATAGACAATAACCACAATACCAATACATTCCAACCAGGTGTGTATACCATAGACAATAACCACGATACCAATACATTCCAACATAGCAGGTGTGTATACCATAGACAATGACCACGATGCCAATACATTCCAACCAGGTGTGTATACCATAGACAATAACCACGATACCAATACATTCCAACATAGCAGGTGTGTATACCATAGACAATAACCACGATACCAATACATTCCAACCAGGTGTGCATACCATAGACAATAACCACGATACCAATACATTCCAACATAGCAGGTGTGTATACCATAGACAATAACCACAATACCAATACATTCCAACATATCAGGTGTGCATACCATAGACAATAACCACAATACCAATACATTCCAACATATCAGGTGTGCATACCACAGACAATAACCACGATACCAATACATTCCAACCTCTAAAGGAAGACTTCAGAGTTTGTACATATCTAATGATAAACATGAACTATTTTAGTATGGACACTTTGCACAATAACATGGGAGTTTGAAACTGTGACATTGTTGCAGACATGTTCAGTAAGTAAGGGCAAAGCTACGGAAAAAGGATGGAGAGGACGAAGTGACAGCATTTTGGCATTGACATATAGTAGAAATGCGTGAAAGCAAGAATCCTGCCTGCCAAAGAAGTTGCTGCAATACAGAATGAGAAGATGGTAAATTATTACATATTTATCAGTTATCGTTCAAACATATTTAACTCTAAACTACAGCTAATTGTTTAACATTGATGTTCACAATGAAAGACCATGATGTTGTGCACATTAGATTCTTAGATTCTGGATTATATTTAGCAAATCAAATGTTCACAAAGAAATATTCAGAGTTTGCGCTGAACTTCATGCGCACTTTGCAAACACAGGATGAGAGTTTGTTTATAATAATACATTTCTCTGGTTGCCCAACTTCTGTTTCAATAGCAGTATGCAGGACTGAAGATGGAAACTGGCCAGCCTCCGTGTCGCTGTTTCACTGGCAGTGGCGAGTTGGGCGTGGTTGTGGTCTGCATTTTCGGAAGAGGCGTGTTGGCGAGTTAACATGTAGGTCAGCACGCATATAACATGGTGGTAGACATATAAAGTTTTTGGCAAGGAATCGAGATGTGAAGGTTTATAATATTTTGTAGAAGCGGATACAACCTATGCCGGGCATACACTCTTGATAATTTAATCTCTAACCCGGAAGTGTCGATAAAACGTTTGCGCTACGTAGCCTCTGCCTTTTCACATTCGACTGCAGACCAAGCAGGTTGTATCGTAAAGTGCACATTAATAGCTGAATTAATCCAAGTCTTTTTGTTGAACTGATTTATATGTCTATTAAGTTGGTTGCGCAAAAGGCAAGGAAGCAAGTAAGAATCTTCAGTACGATGAATGTGGAAGATCAAACGAAGAAGAAGAACTTGCTCTATGACTATGAGTATGAATCTATCATCCAGTCAGTGACTGAGTCTAGCCATGGACACTACACATTGATATATAGAATCCGTGGTAGAATCCGTGGTCTAGCTGAGTCACGTTATTCTGGCAACAATCATGAATAACATATTAACATAGATCTACGATTGTCACCCTCGAGTCAAGGCGTGTTGTCAATAATGATGTGTTTCGTTTATGTCCATGAATGGATGCCGGTACCCATCAATGATTCGACTTGGATACATGGATCCGTGATAGTAATGTTAAATAATAATTTTCTCTTGTGGGTAAAAATATCAGTGCTATGCAATCAATGAATCATGCATCAGTATCATCAACAAGATGAAGATGACAGAGGATGCCTCAAGAAGGAAGAAGAGAGTAACAGTGAGTTCACTTTAAGTCAGTGCAATGATGGTAATCTCTTCTCATCCCATTATAAAAAAATAACTTTAAAAAAATCATGATCATATAGAGTACCAACAGGTCTGCGCGTTGGTTAGTATGCTTGACCCCCACTTGAAATCCTAGAGATTGTAGAGAAATCATGTCATGCTTGCGTCATTGTTTGCATCATTTTGAGGGGTACCCCCCTCGGTACTCTAAGTAATACTGTGAGTCATGTGGATATTATCACTGTGTGTAATCATATATCAGCACTATAATTTTAGTGAGCAATGAGTCATTGCAAATCGGCACTGGATTCCATGCCAGTGTAAGTGTGCTTTGTTTCAGAGTGCTTGTGTTGGTGCACATGAGTGATGAGTCATCACATTTGTAGTGAGCGATGAGTCATCGCAAATCTGCATTGGAGTCCATGCTTGTGTAGGCGCCTTGTATCATGAGTGATGAGTCATCACTGTATTTTTAGTGTACAAACATTGCATTTTGATTATGTATGGCATTTTGAATTTCAGTACTACCAGTGTTTACAGTGTGACTATACCCACGTGCGGTGCACCAATGGGCTCTCTATACAAGTGCAGATAGCATTTTAATTGTCTATGGCTTTTTGAAATTCGGTAGGTACCAGTCTCTACAGTATGCCAGTGTGCGGTGGGCCCATAGTCCGTCTACGCATTGTGCATAGCATTTTTCATGGTTCATGGCTTTTTGAATTTCAGTAGGTGCCAGTGTTTACAGTACGCCAGTGTGCAGTGACCCATGATTTCTTTATACAAATGCACCTAGCATTTTAATTGTCTATGGCTGTTGAATCTCAGTAACTACCGGTGTCTACAGTCCGCGAACGTGCGGTGCATGCGCCAGTGGTTGCTCTATACAAATGTGCATAGCATTTTTAATTGTTTATGAATTTTGAATCGCAGTAACTACCAGTCTCTACAGTACGCCAGTGTGCGGTGCGCCCATGGTCGGTCTATGCAAATGTGCATAGCATTTTTAATCGTTTATGAATTTTGTATCGCAGTAATTACCAGTCCCTCCAGTACGCCAGTGTGCGGTGCGCCCATGGGGCTGCTGACAGCAGAATATTTATACTGCACTATAATATATGGCGGGTCACACCATGTTGAGTAACATATTCTGCTGCCAGCGGTGGCGGTCAGCCCTCATACATGTTCAATATAATCCTCTTAGACTGGGTGCACTGTGTT
>CM065687.1:4386375-4416375 GCA_017654935.2 Phymorhynchus buccinoides
AAATAACGCTGAATCCAAGCAGGTGCAAAGTTCTATCACGTGCTTATCTGGGCTTGGTGTTCAGAAAGACGGAAAAACGCAGTGATGGACGCAAGCATGGATGGATGTCTGAACAAACAGAAACAATAGTTACCAACGTTTTGCTTGGGAACTAAAAATGATGGGAAAAAATGATTCTGCTCCGCTAAATTTATGGGATACAAAATACTAAGAAATTCTAAGTACAGGTTGAGGGGATCTCGTGTCAAAAAGAACGGTGGGATGGGAAACCTTTTTTCTACTTTAACAATCTGGTGAACAAAAAGTATTTAGCTGGCGGGAAAGGTGCAGTCGCTTCACACGCAGATTCACCTTAGCTCCGACTTTATGTTTAATTTATGTATGATACATCTTGATTTTGTGCTTGAGTTTGTGCAAGTGTGTTTGTGATGGACTCTATTCCACTTTGGCGGCTTTATGCTGCTCCACCAGCTGTGAGAGTTTTTGTTTTTCTATTCTTGTTTTCGGCATGTCAGCTGAAAGTAAAATGTCCGAGACCAGCCATAGCACAGGCTATTAGGCCTACCCATCCTCAGTCGTGCCTTCCAACGCGCGCATCAGCTGGCAGCGCCAACAGGTCGCTCGCAGGCGTGAGTGTACCCCCACCTCTACACTCCCCACCACTCCAACCCTCCCTTTCTCTCACCACTCTTCCTGCTTCTACCGATGCAAGGCGTACAACATACACACGGCGCCAGCTGTTGACCATCAACACAGCTAGCCAGTCTCCTCTCAAGCCTGACATAATCGCCACTCTGAAAGATCTTGGCATCGGCTACAAATTACCACGCGGAAAGCGCTCAAACCGAGGCGGTACACGGAAACGTAAACAGATCCGTGTACTAGGCAGTCAACATGGGCCCTGCGTTTATGACCCCCGCAGACCCAACATTGAAAACCTGATATACGCGCCCCGCATCACAGTCAGTACTCCGCCATCAGACCAGCTGTGTGTGTCACTCTTTAATGCACGATCTGTAGGCCCTGCTACTACCAGAACGTGGGCCCCTCATCACAGTCAGTACCCCGCCATCAGACCAGCTGTGTGTGTCACTCTTTAATGCACGATCTGTAGGCCCTGCTACTACCAGAACGCAAATCACCAACTTCGTCACTGCCAATGACATTGACGTAATGCTGTTAACGGAAACTTGGCTCTGTTCGTCTGGAGATGAAGCTAAGTGTAGTGACCTAACCCCAATGGATTTGCTCTACGTTCTTTCCCCCGCCCTCCCCACCCCTCTGGAAAATTCGCTCGTGGTGGTGGCATCACATTTCTACACAAGGACTCTCTCCTCTTTCTCAACGGTTAAGACTGTGTTTCCCTTCACTCATTCTTCGTTTGAACTTGCTCAACTGTCCCTCAACCTACAGCACGCCTTTGTCAACTTCGTCTGTGTTTATCGTCCACCTCCCAGTAAAAGAAACTGCCTTCTTTCTTAGAGTATTGTTCTTCCCTGTTTGGTAAAGTGATCATTGCTGGTGACTTTAATATCCACTATGAAAATGTCACGGACAATAACACCATGACATTTTGAGATATTGTAAGCATGCATAATTTTGTTCAATCTGTCACTGAACCTACTCATGTGCATGGTCACATTCTTGATCTTGTCTTGTACCCATGCTGCGATAATTTTGTCTTGTCTACAACCGTGTGTCATGATCTTACGTCCGATCATGTGTCTGTGTTGTGCAAAGTAAGTCTCCCCAAACCTGTCCGTCGCCGCACAACAAAATTCATCCGCTCTTTTCATAAGATTGACAAGACTAATTTGAAAGATGATTTAGAAACTGCCATAACACCTGATATGTCTCTTCCCGATTTAAACTTTTCTTTGCAAAATCTGCTCAATAAGCACGTCCCTCTCCAAAAGGTGTCTGTCAGGACGGAGAGAGCCACACCTTTGTACAATACAGTCGCTCCCCAACTCACAGAGTTCAAACGCGAGCGCCGCAGAGCAGAAAGGTGCTGGCTCTCCTCTGGTCTGACTGTTCACAAACAGATCTACAACTCAATCAAACGGACAATTGCCGACTTAGTACAAAGGGCTAAGACTCAGTTTTTCTCCTCTAACATTTCCGCTAGCAAGACTTGCAAAGAACTCTACCGAAACATGAATCAAATCCTAGGCAAAACACAAGCTGCTGTATTTCCTTCAAATAATAAAATATAGAACCTAACAAACTCCCTGACACCTTTGTCAACTTTTTCCGAGACAAAATAGTAGCCATTCGAAATGCGTTTCTTTCTTCTCAGCCTCTAGACGAGTCCCCAGCCTAATCTGGTCCAACTTTGTCCGCCTTTAAGCCAGTCACAACACAATTCGTGGAAGAGATTCTAAAAAAACCGGCCAAAATGTCTTGTGCACTTGACCTTTTCCCTACATCCCTCCTCTATGAAAACATTGATACCTTGTTACCAGTCGTAACAAATATTTGCAACCGTTCTTTGTCAAGTGGTACAGTCCCTGATGATTTTAAAGACGCAATTGTGAAACCCCTCTTGCAAAAATCTACTCTGAATCCAGATGAATTAAGAAACTTTCGGCCAATCTCTAACCTTCCCTTCTTGTCAAAAATCTTAGAGAAAGTAGTTCTCCATCAGCTATCTCAGCACCTTGTTACGAACAATCTTCTCAGTCCCCATCAATCTGCTTACCGTGCTGGACACAGTACTGAAACAGTTCTTATTAGTATCTTAAATAACATTCTGACTTCTCTTGATGATGACAAAATATCTGTTCTCCTTCTTCTCGATTTATCAGATGACTTGAAACATTATAGACCAGTTTCAAATCTCCCCTTTTTGTCTAAAGTACTTGAACGCCTTGTTCTTTTGCAACTAAACGAACATTTGACTCGCAACAATTTACTCAGTTCCTTACAGTCAGCATACAGACCCCATCATAGCACCGAAACCGCCCTTCTTAAGATCATGAATGATATCCTAACATCCCTCGACAATGGTAAAATGTCCGTCCTTACTTTACTAGACCTCTCTGCCGCTTTCGATACTATTGACCATGCTATCCTACTAAACAGACTTTCCTATTCCTTTGGCATTTCTGGCTCTACTCTCTCCTGGTTTAAAGCCTATCTCTCAAACAGAACTGAAACAATCTCAGTAACAGGCCATAAATCCACTCCATCGACTGTTAAGTATGGCGTTCCCTGGGACCTGTGCTTTTTGTATTGTATACGCAACCCCTTTTCAACATTGTTAAAAATCATTCTGTAAATCATCATGCCTTCGCTGATGATAATCAGCTATACACTGAAACAACTCTTTCTGACTTCGACTCCACTGTTCAAGGTCTTCAAGGATGTGTCAGTAATATCAAAACATGGATGAATGAAAACAAACTCCAATTAAATGACAGCAAAACTGAAGCCATCATAATGACTTCTAAAAGACTCTCTGTTGACAGGTCCCTTCCATCTTCCACAAGGATAGGTGACTCAGATATTGACTTTGTTCCTTCTGTCAAAAACCTGGGCGTCACTATCGATTCCAACCTTACAATGAAAACACATGTGAACAATGTCTGCAAAATAGCCTATCTACAGATTCGTAAGATAAGTTCTATTCGCCACCTCCTTACCACTCAGGCAACACAAACTCTCGTCTGTTCTCTCATCTTGTCTAGGCTAGACTATTGTAACTCTCTGTTATTTGGTTGCCCGCAGTCCTCAATCCAGAAACTTCAGAAAGTTCAGAACGCAGCTGCAAGATTGATTTTCAAAGCAAAAAAGACACAGCATATCACCCCGCTACTTCACACTCTTCACTGGCTTCCAATTTCTGCTCGAATTCAGTACAAGGTCGCATGCCTCACCTTCAACTCTATTAATGGAACTGCCCCTCAGTATCTCACTGACATTGTACAAACCTACACTCCCACCCGACATCTCAGATCTTCCTCCGACTCATGCCTGCTCTCCACTCCCCGTATTAAAACTAAATCCTTCGGTGAATCTTCTTTCTCGTACTCTGCTCCCTCGGTCTGGAATAGCTTACCACACAGTGTTCGCCACTCTTCCTCTGTTCAGTCTTTCAAAACTTCTCTGAAAACTCATCTTTTTGAAACCTCATACTCTCACCTCTAATCCACATAGTCCTTGATGATATTACCCTGCAGTATGTGTGTGTGCGTGCGTGCGTGCGTGTGGTGGGGGGGGGGGGGGGGGGGGGGGGGGGGGGAGGGGAGGGAGGGCGAGAGAGATTAATACATGCATTTTGTATGAACAGTCTCACTTATTTTTAATGTTTATATTCATTAATACTTGTCTTCATGTTGATTATTCTTGGCTTGGTGTTTATCTGTATGTTAGTGTTTAGGCCTTTGTCCAGCGCTTTGAGCACTCTGCAAAGGGAGTTAAGCGCTCTATAAATAACCATTATTATTATTATTATTTGACACGATAGACCATAACATTTTACTGACACGTTTGACAACTGACTTTGGTATTTGCGGCACTGTACTAAATTGGTTTAAATCATATATCTCAAATAGAAAGCAATCTGTTATCATTGAAAATATGCAGTCATCTAAAATGTTTCTTGACTTTAGCGTTCCTCAGGGATCAGTACTTGGGCCTGTACTTGTTATCATGTACACAACACCATTGTCCAAGATAATTAATAGACATTCTATTCAGCACGAAATTTTCGCCGACGACACCCAGCTCGAGCATTCTGACATACATGGAAACTACCACCAACTTGTCCAAACACTTGAAGACTGTGTTTCTGACATCAAACATTGGATGTCAACCAACAAACTTAAATTAAATGATGATAAGACAGAGGCTATCCAGTTTGTTCAACAAAATCTTGCTCAAAATCTCCCACCCTCTATAGAGCTTTGTTCCACCGAAATAACGTTTATGTCGTGCGTTCGTGATCTCGGCCTTCATATTGACTCTGATCTATCTTTGAAGCAACACATTACCAAAATCTGTCAAGCCTGCTTTCTTGAAATCCGTCGCATTAGTTCAATAAGGCCCTTTCTGACTGAAGAGGCCACAAAGACACTTGTCACTTCCTGTATTCTGTCTAGATTAGATTATTGCAATGCCCTCCTCCTAGGCCTTCCTACAACCTCTCTCCAACCTCTTCAACGTGTTCAAAATTCTGCCGCGCGCCTTGTATTCAGAGTACCAAAACGGCACCATACATCAGATCTTTTAATGAAACTACACTGGCTCAAAATCGAATACCGAATCAAATACAAATCCGCCTGCCTCTGCTACAAAATCGTTACAAAAGACGCACCAGCCTATCTTTGCAACCTTTTCCAGATTTGCGTTCCTGCCCGTAGCCTTCGTTCTTCCTCTGATGACTGTATTTTCCAAATTCCCTCTTACCATCGGAAACAACACGGCTCCAGAGCATTTTCCGTTTCAGCTGCTACACTCTGGTACTCACTCCCTTTCAGCCTTCGTCATGCCAAATGCTTTGTAACGTTTAAGTCTGCTCTGAAAACCCACTACTTCAAACTGCAGCTGCAGAGTACATCTAAAACTTAGAGATATTGCCAGCCACTCTATTTGTCCATCTTGTTATGTGTATGTGTGTTATCTATGTGTGTGTGTGTGCGTGTGCGTGTGCGTGTGCGTGCGTGCGCGTGTGTGTATGTGTGCGTGCGTGCGTGCACGTGTGTGTGTGGTGTATGTGTGCGTGCGCATGTTTGTGTTGTGTGTATGCGTGTGATGCGTTCATGTAGGCCCATATATGAGTGTACGTATGCATGGTGTGTGTGTGTGTGTGTGTGTGTGTGTGTGTGTGCGTGTGCGTAGTGTGTGCGCGGGTGGTTGTGTGTGTGTTGTTTATGTGTGTATGTTGTTGTGAATATATATATATATATATATGCTGTTATTTTATGCTTGCGAATTGTGTGAAAATGCATACGTGTATTAGGCCTATTATAAGTAGTAGTAGTAGTAGTAGTAGTAGTAGTAGTAGTAGTAGTAGTAGTAGTAGTAGTAGTAGTAGTAGTAGTAGTAGTAGTGGTGGTGGTAGTAGTAGTGGTGGTGGTGGTAGTAGTAGTACTAGTAATAGTCACAGCAGTTGTTGTTGCTGATTGTTATGTGTATTTTTACCGGCCAAACGAAGTATGACCAGTAGGCCTATTGTTTTGTCTGCTCAAGTTATTGGATTTTTGTTTCATGTTTTTATTCCATTTCAATTGTGTGTAAAGCGCTCTGTAGCCTACATAGTAGGATGGGCGCTATATAAATTGTCCTCATTATCATTATTATTATTGTTAATGATATTAATAATTTCCTTCCATTATGCTTTATTGAGTCTCTCACTTTCTCCTCCCCAAATTATAATTGTGATGATTTGAATACACCTATCTCTGAGGAGGAAGTTCTTGAGACTATCTGTAAAGTAAAAAATGGCAAATCATGTGGTATCAATCAGATTATGCCAGAAATGTTAAAACTAAGTAGTGATCTTTCCATTGGCTTTTGGACTAAACTGTTCAATGCACTTTTTGATAAGGGTTTAAATCCGGAAGAATGGACCAAAGCGGTCATTTGTTTTAGAAAAGGAGACACATCTTTGCAGAAAACTATAGAGGAGTTTCATTATTGAATGTGATGGGGGGGTAAGGGTAAGCACAGCTGTTTCGGGAGGAACATTTAGTTTATCTATATTTTTTGTTTACCATAAGTTGCTTTTCATAAATTACAATCACGAATATGTTGTAGTATGTGACTAAATTACTTATATTCAGTGGATATTGCTAGATGTTCACTCATGGGCAATTGTATTTATGTTTGTGTATTATTCAATAACATTTTCTACTAAATATGTTGTATGATACTGCTCAACAAAATAAGTTTTTACCATAAATCCGATGGAAGAAATATATTAAAAATACAACGAAGAACATACAGCCCAAATATTTTTACAAGCAAAAGCTTGGTGCAGTTTTTATCTAAGATTTCTAAATTCAGTCTTTTAACTAAATAGCTTGATAGCTTGATGTAGGTGGAACAGCTGTGTAAGGAATAGGGATAAGGAGGAGTTGATAAGGGATAAGGATCAGGATAAGGATTGGAGGGTGAAGATAGACACACCACGCAGACCAGGAACATATAGAGGAAACCAGACAGTTGTTTGACTTTGTTTATTTACTAGGAATAAGACTAAGAAAGACAGTGCAGCAAATACATCCTGCAACAATACAAAATATACAAGCATAAATATAAACAAGAAATAACAATGATTAGGTATGATTGTAGGCCTTGCGCCATAGCACTCAATGTTCAATAACATGAGGTAATAGACAGTCACAACAGTGGAAGGAGCTCACTGTATGACTTAAATAGCATGATTAAACTAACATTGGCACAAGCCTAGCTGGGGTTTGGAAACATAACATAGGTCGGTTTTACCTGACCCTATGCTTACTTAACTCATACACAAACATTTGAGTCCATGTGAGTTAACCCCAAGTGATAAAGCTATGACTATTAAAATAGGCGAAAACTAGGTATTCTGAAAGCCACTTTAACTCTACAACTATGATACTTGGGGTTGATCAGTTAGTACTGATTAAAAGAGGGCAATGAGAGCTTTATATTGATGTACTATGTCACTATATTAGATGACTCAGTAAGAATATAATTAGCATTCATTGCGACAAAGAAACACAACTTTGTTAGAAGCGCGACTTGCTGGCTAGTGCACGCGAGCTGTCTCTGGCTAGTGTAGCAGCAGACGACAAGTATAATGACGTCCGTGTAGGTGGCATTCTACGAGCTTCTATCTCGCTTAGATCTTCGATGTAGGTACAACCCCCCAGGGGACTATGTTCCATTGTCATATAGTTTTTGCTGAATGCTTTAAGAGTGTAGTTTTACTATTATTAACCTCCAACTAGGGTACAATAATATGAACTTGATGTTTCAAAAATGAACTATTTCGTTCCCACCAAGGGATATAACATAATACACTGCTCGAGATAGTAAGCTCCCCCTTTATTTTGAATGTAGATCTATTCTTGAAATCATTAATTCTTGTGAAATAATAAATGCTGGTTTTTAATCGTTGTGTGTGTGCGCATGCATGTGTATATAAGATAGAGAGACAGTGAGTGTGTGTGTGGGGGGGGGGGGGGGGGGGGGGGGGGGGGTGGGGGGGGGGGGGGGGGTCGGGGGGGGGGTCAGACAGAAAGAGAGAGAGAGAGAGAGAGAGAGAGAGAGAGAGAGAGACTGTGGGCTTGAGTGTGTGCATGCATGTGAGAGAAAGAGAGATAACTGAAAGAGAGACATACACAGGCAGACAGAGCATTGCGTAGCATTGTGCCCCCGTCTGTGTCCCCGATTTAGCCTCTATGTACCCACGTCTCTATGTGTCCACATTTCTACATGTCCAAGTCTCCATGTGTCACTGTCTTTTAGCTGTCTGTCTCTTTGTTTATAGTAACCCTACCATTATCCCTAACGGTAACCCTACCCCTATCCCAAACACTAATCTTTACCCCTAACACTTACCCTAATCTGCGGGGGCATATAGAGACAGGGACATATAGAGACGTGCACACACAGAGAAGGGGACACAATATGAAGAGGTCACATTGAGGCGGCGAGATATAGACATGGGGACACAATGACGCGAACACATAATGATGGGGTCATAATTATACAGACAGGGGCTTGAAGAGATGCGAACACCTAGAGAAGGGGACACAATGACAGGGACACACCGACACTGTGACATATAGAGATGGGACACAGATATGGTGGCATATAGGGACATGGATGTATGGAGACAGGGACATAATTATATGGATGGGGACACAATTACGGGGACACACAGACAATGTCATGTTGATGTAGAGATGGGGGCGCATCGCACATATCCCTACAGAGATAGCACTGTTCAATGTAGAAGAAACGTCTCTCTCTCTCTCTCTCTCTCTCTCTCTCTCTCTCTCTCTCTCTCTCTCTCTCTCTCTCTCTCTCTCTCTCTCTCTCTCTCTCTCTCTCTCTCTCTCAGAGAGAGTTAGGCCTATGTCCACACAGCAATGGAGTCTGTTCTGATCGGTAGAACTGGAATTGATTTTGTGGAGATTCCTTGCCCAAATGGTTGGCCCTGCCTCCAATCATCTAACCAAGAGAGATTTTAAAGTGTTAATGTTGATAATAATATCCAAAAGCCAACAACTCTCCAAAGCTGCATCACCAAAAGCAATTGTAAAATCCCTCTCCGTGTTATCACCCAGACTGGGGTTTAGCATGATTTTTTATCATTCTTGAAAATCAATCGCAATAAACTTTTAAAGCTTTTATTATGATATATTGGATGACCTGTAGTAGAAGTTAAGGCCATTCTAACCAACTAACTGCACGATTTAATCGATACGTTTTATGTGTGTCGTGTCAAGCATTCTGAGCTGAGTAGAGGCAATGGATAATATTACTAAGTAGACTATTAGATCTAGAAGCGAAACGAAAAGTAAGCGAATAGATCTGCAATGTAAACCGGTTGCGTTTGAATATTTCTAACAAAAATAGAACGGTCAGTGGAAGATGGACTAATAAGATAATGTTTTCTGAAGGTTGAAATACCAATAGTGCATAAATTGTAATGTTTGCCGTTCAGTTCCAACAGTTTCATTTGTGATTTAAATCTATTACAGTGATCAAAGAAAACAAAATGCAACATTCTACAATCGAATGAATTTAATGAATAGATCTACACCTAAACACAGGGGCGCTTACTGTTTTGAGAAAGTTTATTTTATCTCCCTTTTCGGGAAAGAAAATAGTTCATTTTTAAAACGTCAAATGCTCTTTATTGTACCCTAGTTGGAGATTAATAATAGTAAAATTACATTATTTTCGATTTCTACCAACATTCTGTGGCAATGGAATATAGTCCCGCGGGGCATTGTAGGTCAGTGAAAGAATTTTGTACCCTAGAATGTCACCTAGTGCGACGTTTCGTCAAAAGTTAAGTTTGACGTAAAATATATACTGTCAATACTAATGTATAACATCAAAGCGCTTTCTTGCTATTGAAAGGCGAAAGGGAAACCTTGAATAAAAAAAAAAAAAGGTTTCTAAGCAAGGAAGAGACATGTAATTTAACAGAATAAATCGTTAGCTATATATGAGAGATATCGGCATTTTGAGGCCGTAATTGACAGACTAGTCAATTAAGTTACATAGCTAAGATAGGATTTTATGAATATGAAAATAAAAGAGGGGGAGAGGCTAAAATATAAGTTTATTAACAGGCTTAGGATTTGAATTGGTAGCCTGCCTTCGTTTTGAACCAAGGCGCGTGACTTGTTTGATTTGCATAAGGTTGCGTGACTACAAAGGAGACAACGCAATCGTGTTGTCTGCTGACATGACAACAATAGATGTCAAAACTAGCGAATTGCAATTGGGCCATCTGTCCGCAGATTGATCCGTCTGCTTTGAACAGTCTTGTGACCAGTAGACTAGGCTATGAATAATTAGTGACGAGTGGACGACTTACGTCACGTCACTCGTCACATTAAGTTTAATAAGCAAATGTTATACAATGATTCTAAACAAAGGACTTGTAAAGTGAATAGAAACAAACAGAAACTCAACAGAGACTCAGGCCGGATTTAGAAAGGGATATTCCACTTTTGACCGTATTTTTACCTTAAATGCAATAATAGAAAATTGTCTTTCGAAGAAAGGTGGACAACTTTATGCTTGTTTTGTAGACCTGCGAAAGGCAGTTGGTTTTCTATTCAGCATCAACCATTGTTTGAAATTTTACGTAAAACTGGTATACATGGTAAGTTCATGAAAACTGTCATAGCTATTTATAACTCAAAAACGATGAAGTAGTGACTGCTGAAAGAAAGAACTTACATTGTAATCAAAAGAGCAGACAAGGGAGGAGCTGTTGTGGTTTGGCGAAAAGACATGTATGAAGAGGAATCCACTCGTCAGCTTTCTGACCCCTCCAATTACACTCCCATCAAAGCCCCAACAACCAAACAAGATAATGCACTAGTGAGGAAGACCATCAAGGAGGCAGTCTCCAAAGATCTTCTCCCCCAAGTAGCAACAAGAGCCATAGTCAAAGAACCTCGCACTGCAAGATTCTACCTGCTCCCTAAGATTCACAAGAGCGGTAATCCTGGCAGACCCATCGTATCAGCCTGTACCTGCCCAACAGCTCAAATATCGCAGTTCCTCGATCAGTTGTTTCAGCCCCTTGTGAAGGACACAAACCATGCTTTGCAGATTCTCAATGAATACTCTTTTCCACCAGATAGTGAGAATCGATTCCTCTTCACAATGGATGTGACATCATTATACACTAACATTCCCCACAGGATGGACTTCTGGCTGTGAAACACTACATGGCCCAAAGTGATTTTGATGTCAACACTACTACCATCCTGCGCTTGACCGAGCTCGTCCTGACCCTGAACTCCTTTGAGTTTGGTGATGACACATACAAACAAACTAGGGGAGTTGTGATGGTGGCGCGAATGGGCCCATCGTATGCCTGCCTATTCATGGGGTATATTGAAGCACAAATCTTTGCCCAGTATCCAGGACGCCTGCCTGAAGTCTTCAAAAGGTTTATAGACAACTGCTTCGGGACCACTACTCTTCCCAGACAAGAACTACTTAGCTTTATTGACTATGCCAATAGTTTTCACCCATCTCTCAAGTTCACACATGAGATCTCCGATTCTTCCGTCTCATTCCTAGACATCAAAATCAGTATTCAGAGCACTTCGCAGTCCCTCCACACAACAGTGCACTACAAACCAACGGATTCTCATTCTTATCTCCTGTTTTCATCGAGCCAACAACTACGGTTCGGGGCCCCTCCAGTCATACCTTTCACGTGAAATCTCACTTTACCTGCCAGACGCCAAATGTTGTCTATGTTCTAACCTGCACTCTTTGCCAAATGATGTATGTGGGCGAAACCTACAGAACTCTCAATGAACGTTTCAAAGAGCACAGAGACAGCATTCTCACAAGAAGAGACACTCCTGTGGCAAACCATTTCAACTCCGACCACCACAACTTGTCATTCATCAGGGTAGCAGTCCTATGGCGAAACGGACGTAAGGAGGGACAATACAGAAAATTCATGGAGAGTCAACTGATCCAACGCCTTGGCACATTGAGCCCACAAGGACTCAATGTCAGGGAGTAACACCTCATCCAAAACTTCATCTCCCACTCTCCCCCCTCCCTCGCCCCCCCCCCCCCCCCCCACGCCTCTACTCCTTCAACCTCCCTTCCCACCCTACCCTGACCCTTTCTTTTTGCCCCCAACTTGAGAACTGTATTCACCCCCCCCCCCTTTTTTCTTCCATCCCACTACTCCCCACACTTCCCCGCTGTGAACTGTAATCACTTTTCCATCCCAGTGCCGCCCACTTCTTCAACCACTGCCCTTTCAAGTCTTGAACTGTGCTCACTGACTTCAAATATAAAAAAGCCTTCCAGTCAACTTTTCCTGCATTCCCAGTCGAAGTGTTTATGACACGAAACGTCGGTTGCCCCCCCTCTCAGGTACTTTTCCCTTCACCTTGTTTTTTTTACCTATTTATAACTCAGTAGTCTCTTGAATTAGAATTGAGGATCGTCTCACGGAGGGTTTTTTAGTTGTCCTGTCGGTTTAAGTCAAGGCTGTATTCTCAGTCCTGACCTTTTTTCTGTTTTTATTAATGAAATTGCAGCATCTGGGGACAAAATGGTATACATGGCATCCAACGTTTACCTGGTCTCGTGGAGTTACTTCTTCTTTTGTTTACTGATGACATTGTCCTTTTGTCTGATACCGCCAGATGTCTTCAAACCCAAATTGACATTTTAAATGAAGCATGTAACAATCGTAACAATCTATCTTAACATTAATAAAGATAAAGCTAACATCATGGCTTTTCGTAAAGGAGGATGTTTAGGCAAAAATGATCAATGGTTCTTAAATGATACAGCTTTATAGGTGGTAAATGAATATAACAATTTAGGATTTGTATTAACAATAACAATGAGTTAAATGCGTGGATGCTCTAGTGGTTAAAGGCAGAAGAGCTTGTGCTGATTGTATGAAATATATTTGTAAACTTATAGATATTTCAAAATATTGCTTTTTTAACAGATTTTGTTTATCATACGTACAGCCAGTATTGATGTATGCAGATAAAATAGGGGGGGGGGGATTAAACAGATTGGAGAACATTGAGAAATTACACACTTTTGCATGCGAGCAATTTCTAAAAGTCATGTTGAAAGTATCAAATAAGTTTGTTATGGGAGAAACTGGTCGTTACCCATTGTATATTAATAATTCTCTTAGGTGTATCAAGTATTGGCTTACGATTTTAAAGATGGATATGTCTAGACTTCTAAGATTGGCTTATATTATGTTAATGAACCCATATGAGAAAGGGAAAACATGTTGGGACACTCTACCAGCGAAACATTCCATATCAGAACTAACATGACACGCGATTCAACAAACATATTATGCTGTACAAAATGCAGCCACACACAGTGTCACAAACGGCGTATTTGGTGTTACCCGCTCTAGGCTATATTTTCGATTTCGGTTTATAGGCTTGTTTGTTGTTATCACTACACGAGAACAGACATATTATTTGCGTATCTCGTGTTCCACATGTTAGTTTTTGAGTGAGTGCGTGTATGAATCTCGGTATGTATGAGGTTTTTTTATCCAATGAATTGGTGTCTTAGGTTTAGGAAATTGTGTGCTGTGTGTGATTGGCTTTGAGCATGGGTGTAATCTTTCTTCTTCTTCTTCTTCTTCTTTCTTTGAACAACCACCATCATCTTTTGTTATGTTTCTGTTGTACTGAAGATAATGCGATGGCTTGGAGACAAAACGGACTATCTTTAGTTAGTCCATTGACATATTATTGGATTTATTACAAAAACTAATAACTTGTATCAAACAATGACTGCAGAAATATAAAAAAGGGTTTTTTTTCTTTTTCTTTTTCAGCAGTCGTGTTTTTATACAAGTTATTAGTTTTCGTAATAAGTTCAATAATATGTCAATCATCGAATAAGCCATTAAATATAGTCCTATGTCGTGGAAGGGAGTGTTCAAGTCAAGTCTAACTCAATTCTGTCGATTTTCCGAGGAAGTCGGTTATTCCTAGCTATAGCCAGATTGTGGTAGGCTAGACTGTGGTTTGTTAACCCGTCCGTTAATTTTTGACCGGGTTGGTCAAGGTCAGCTTGTGCATAGATAGTTGATTGACTTGGGCATTAAGCTTTATTTCTACGTATTTGTGTGTAGGCCTACAGACTTGCGTTTGGCAAGATTCCTACTTGTGTTGTGTCGTGCGTTTTCGTTCTGGACCTAAGGCACCCCAGGGGCCCCGGGGACTTTGCCTTTGAGGTGGGCCACCTATCACGCTTTACTCATGTTGATGCGGAGTCATGCAGTCGATGCAAGATTCGTGTTCAGGGGTTGTCATCCCTGCAGGAGCTGAGGGGCCGTGGGTGTTCTTACGTCATCTCAGGGACACAGTTCAATGAAGGTGTGTGTTCCGGGTTTTCCTCAGCTCAAGAACCTTGACTCGAGATGACACGTCAGTTGATGTCTTGGGAGCTGGGGGCTTGGCTTTCTACAGGACCCACCAAGCTTTAGCTCCTAGCTCTTGTCTACATTGACGTCAACGTGTGTTTGTCGTGGCAATCTTCGTCATGTCGTAGCCTGCGAGGGATGTTTTCTTGGACGTCGGCAGCTAGTGTGTTTGTAGTGGTAAGATTGATCCACTGCAGCGTAGGCTTATTGGATGATAGGATCCGAGACATTGTTGATGACTCTCAGTGTCACGGTGAGGGTGTGGGGAAAGAAAACGTGGGGAAAGAAAAAGGGGTGAAACTGATATGTGACTGCTTGGGAAGGGTTATGAAGTGATTATAACAATTGGGGAAAAGGAAAAGGGAAACAAGACTGATTCTTCAGCGGAAATTACTTATTTAACCCATATGCTACCCAAAAAATGTTCTTGATGAAACTATTTAAATATTTTGGGGGTTGTACGACAGTCATCATATCTGACAATGAATTTGATTGATTTAATCGAAAAAGTTTATTTTGAGGGGTAAATTTTTCGATCCCATATTGTGGTAGCGAGAGGGTAGTTGTCTTTTCCTCCCTCAGAATAATATGTTCAGTGAAAATAAATCAGTTTTACTCGTCAATTTCATTTTAGTCAAACATTTTCTGTACCAAAAACTTATAAAAAATAAATCACCAAACACTATATTGCATGAAAGTTATGAGTTTCAAAGTGTCGTTTTACACTTTTTTACCAAAAAATACTGGAAATTCTTCCAAAACCTCAAATCCGAACTCAAAATATACCTTTTCACTGCTAACAATATATACTATAAACTCATTTTTGTTCATTGATATATTGAGCTTATGAAGTATCTTATTTCAAAAGAACTAGAAAGAATGTTTTGCATTACATTCACCAATAGAAATTATAATATTGATTTCACATAATGGTATGAATCAACTGAAAGAACAATGACAAACAACACACTTTATCTGCTCTAAAAGTAGTGATTTGCTTAAGAAATCTAACTGATAATGAGTTTGAACACACACACAAAGCTTAAATAATTGCCAGAAATATTGATATCCATAGGAGCATTATTATGTTGTGTCCAATTTAGGTGTAGATTACTTTGTGTAGAATTTGATAAGCCATTCACTTCAGCATTGCTCTCTTTGATTATATTGCCTTTGCTTTCATTCTGAAAAGGTCTGGAATATGTCCATTTGCTTTAAATCTGATACAGATCATCATTTAGCTATCTGGTTGAGGTAAACCCAAACATTGTTGTCAATCCACCTCACAAGGAGAAGGTCTTTCTTTGTGTCAAGTGGTGCTTTCCTCCCTTATTTATTGATTTCAGGGAACAATCTTCCATGTGTAGTTTTTGTGAATGAACCCTGTCAGAAAATGTTATTTTCAAGCAGGTGAGCCACAATATTCTGTGTATGAAGCAAGTTCTCAAATTTGAAGTAGAACTAAAAATCGATTACTTCTCTTCATAATTCTAATATTCCACCACTGAACCAACACTGATACACAGCCTTGGGTACTCAACGTGCATTCCCTGAGTTAACTGATACAGTTCAAACTGCATACAGTATCCAGGCATGGTCAGCAAGCCCCACTTTCTGTAGCCAAAGAGCTACCATATAACCCAAGTACTGTACACGGTATCATATACAGTATATGATTACACAAATATGGCACCGTTGAGTCGTCCATACAGAGTGTCTGGGTTCTGACAGACGTGAACTAAACCAGAAACCTTTTAATCAGCATACTGAGAAATGGGTGTACCTTACTCAACTTTTTACGTGTTGTTTTTCGCCAGGAAAATAGGACTTGACATTTCTATAATGTGCGGTAAAGAGACATTTTAAACAAACAATGATGAGTAGGTGTCTTTTATTTCTTGGGTGCTAAGTCCCTGAGGCAGTTTCATGCCTCTAAGGTTTGATGTGGTCAAATAAAAATGAAAGGTAGAGTATTCATTTTACATGGGAAATAGACGAAAATAACCTACTCTCGCAACCAGGATCCCATATAAAAAAAAATATGGGATTGAACTTCTAGACCGCACTGCTGACTGACTAAGATTTGGTTTTAAATCCGAAAACACCAGTTTTAGATAATGTATTGATCTTCAAGTTTTCTTCTTACACATGTATACAAAGTTGCTTGGATTAGATGCTGTGTGCTTATCTTTCTAGTGGTATCGTGATTGCTTCACTGAAGGCCGACTCGGTGCAAATGGCCGACTCCAGAGGACGCATAAAAAGAACTTCACCCCAACGTTTACCTTTATTATGCTGTAAATACCTCAACTGAACTACCCATGCACTACAATGATGAGATTATGGCAATGCAGCGCCACAGGGAGGGCATAACTGACCGATCCCATATATGGGATTGTGGTAGCATATGGGTTAAAATGATTATTTTATGCTATGTGGCACCAAGGTGTTATTTTGAATAACATTTCTATGTTTGTATGTACCTGTGTTTTGTGGATGAGTGAGAGCAGTCAGTAGTTTTCCTGGGGTTTTGTTTTTTAAGTAGTGGGTTTTTTTTCTACGTGTGACCTTAGTATGTCGTGACACACAGTACGTCGGAGAAACTGAAAACTCTTTGAGGACTCGTTTCTACCAGCACAGATCTGCCATGAACAAACACAGAGACACTCTGGTTACAAAACATTTTAATCAGCCCAACCACTCGCTTACATATCTCAGATGTGTTGCCATTGAGAAACAGTTCTCGAACCTCTGATCTTCAAGACTGAAACGCGAGACCTTCTGGATAAGAAAATTACAGACATTCAGTCCCATTGGTCTCAACACCCGCTAAACCCTTACCTCTAGCGTGCCAGTCTATGGGAAAACACAGCTTTGGGGGTGAGGGTGGCGATGTGCAGAAAGACAGGGCAGAATGTTTGGATGTTGTGTTACCTGTACTAACCAAAATAATCAATGATTCTCTGTCTTCTGGTCTCTTTCCTGATGTCTACTAAACTGCTATTGTCAAACCTATCTACTCAAAAAGCCCTCACTAGACCACAATGATTTTAAAAGTTTCAGACCTGTCTCAAATTTATCTTTTGTGTCAAAGATCATGGAAAAGATTGTTCTCTCACAACTTTCTGACCATCTAAATTCAAACGATTTATTCAATCCTTTTCAGTCAGATTACAGACCAGGTCATACATATAGTACTGAAACTGGTTTAGTGAAGGTTGTTAATGATCTTCTTCTTTCTCTTGATGAAGGAAAACTCAGTTCTGACTCTCTTGGACCTTTCAGCAGCGTTTGATACCATTGACCACAACACTCTTCTTTCTCGTTTGGAATCTGTCTTCGGCATCAGTGATACAGCTCTCCAGTGGTTCACCTCTTATCTTTCTAACCGTACCCAGATTGTTTTAATTCAGGACAGCAACTCTGCCCCAGCCTCTGTTTCCTGTGGTGTGCCACAGGGATCAATCCTGGGGCCTGTTCTATTTGTTATCTCCTCTTTCAGACATCATGTCCCAGTATTCATCTATCCACCACTCATTCGCTGATGATATCCAACTGCAAAAGTATTCTAAGCCTAGTGAGATTGATGATCTAGTTTTGTCCGTGCAGGATACTGTTTGAGATGTCAAGTCGTGGATGACCTCAGATATTCGTAAGATAAGTTCCATTCGCCACCTCCTTACCACTCAGGCAACACAAACTATCGTCTGTTCTCTCGTCTTGTTTAGGCTAGACTATTGTAGCTCTCTGTTATTTGGTTGCCCGCAGTCCTCAATCCATGAATTCAGAAAGTTCAGAACGCAGGAGGGTGAGAGAGATTAATACATGTATTTTGTGTTAACAGTCTCACTTATTTTTAATGTTTATATTCATTGATACTTATCTTCATGTTGATTATTCTTGGCTTGTCTTTAATGTGTATGTGTGTGCTTAGGCCTTTGTTCAGCGCTTTGAGCTCCCTGCAAAGGGAGTTAAGCACTCCATAAATAACCAGTATTATTATTATTATTATTATTATTAAATTGAAACTAAATGATGATAAGAGTGAAGCAATACTCGTTTCCACTCAGAGAAGTTCCACCTCTGTTCATTTTCCTGATTCTCTTGTCATTGGTGATGCTACTGTTCCTTTCTGTCAATCAGCTAAAAACTGTGGTGTAACCCTCGACTGTCAGCTAACTATGGTCATTCATGTCATGACTCTGGTTCGTAATGTGAATTTTGAACTCCGTCGTATTATTGCCATTCGTCACTATCTCAGTTGAAGCCACCAAGACTCTAGTATTAGCATTAATTGGTACTGTCTCGCATTGATAACTGCAATTCCTTACTTGTAGGCTGTCCGCAAACTGTCCTCAACAAACTTTAAAAAGTTCAATACAATGCAGCTCGGTTAATCCTTAAAGTCCCTCGTACAGACCACATCAGGCCCCACCTCAATACCTTACACTGGTATCCAGTCGAGGCAAGAATAAAGTATAACATTGCTTGCCTCTGTTTCAATGCTGTCCATTCATCTGGTCCTGCTTACCTCTCAGATCTCGTTCACCTGTACTCACCCCACAGGTATCTCCGTTCCTCTTCTCACAAACTTATTCTTTCTAGTCCTCGTTCAAACACTAAGACATATGGTGAACGTTCATTTTCTTTCAGTGACCCTTCTATCTGGAACTCTCTACCCTATGAACTTCGTTTTGCTAAATCTTTCCACTCTTAATGCTCACTTCTTCCAGCAATACCTCTGATGTCTTCCTTGTCCTGTTTCCTGCTTTAAAACTATGTTCCCTACATTGTGTATGAGAGTGCGCGTGTGCATGGGTTTTTGTGTGTGTGCGTGTGCGCTTGTGCGTGTGCGCGCCCGCATGTTTGTGTGCGTGTGTGTGAGTCCATGCATGTGTGTGTGCGTGTGTGTGAGTGTGTGTGTATATGTGTGTGTGTGTGTGTGTCTTCATTGTTACCCTATTCTCCTTCACTTTTGTCCGCGTGACTGAGATTTTAATACAGTACATTAACAGAAACTTTTGAAGGTGACAAGTTGACCTTTGGTAGCCTCTGTTGTCAGCAAATGGATCTGTGATGTGTTTAGTCCACCCACATTCAAGCAACACTGTTGTTGTAAGGTAGAATGGAAAACTCAGACCGGCTCAAAAGGAATGCATGGTGGGAACAACACCAGCCATATCTAGACGCAGCATACCTCGTCAGAGATATTGGCTATCCAGTGCTGTGTGCTTTGGGGGTTTTCGGTAATGTAATGATCATTGTGATCATGCATCGTATTCCTTCATCCACGTGCAGTGTGTTCTTCATAGTTCTGGCCGTGTTTGACCAGATTGCTTTGTCATCAGCATTGGACTATTCAATCACATATATATTTCGTGTAAAACACCTATATAGTCAGGGTATATGGCAGTGTAGGATGTTCAAATTTTTTACTCGCACAGCAAAACCTATATCATCTTGGATGCTGGTGTCACTCACCATGCTCAGAGCTGCCTCAGTGCTGTGGCCACTTCGTGTCAGTGTTGTGTGGACAGTGAACAAGTCGCGAGCTGTTGCTGCTCTAGTGGTCAGCATTTTACTTCTGAGCGATTGTCACTTTCTGTTTTCATATGATGCTCATCGTGGAAATTGTTGGTTGTCTTCTTCAGTGAACTTTCGCTTGTTTTTTTCAACTATCTATCAAGGTATACGCCTTTTTCAAGCTTCTTTAGTACCTTTGATATTGTTAGCGGTCAGCAACAGCGTTCTGTTGAGGACACTGGTCAGAACTGTCAGATCAAACCAACGTCTCTCTGCACAACAACAAGCCAGCCAGGATTCCAGACAACAGACGGTGTCTTCACTGACTGTCACCTTGATTACTGCCACCGTTTGTTATTTTCTCTTCGCATTTCCACTTGCTGTGCATAATATATTAAACAACACAAAAATATGGAACATGCGAGACCCCACAGAAAACGGTCTAGAGAAATTATTGTCTGCAGTCGGCCATGTTCTATGGTTCTGTAACTGTTCCATCAACTTCTACCTGTACTGTATGACTGGCACCAAGTTCAGAGCAGAGTTCATGAACATAGTTGTGCAGTTTCATGGATTATTCCGCAAGAGAAAGGCAGTGAGCACTGACCACAGTCAAAAAGCCTAAATGTCACAAAGACTGATTTCTTCACAGCCTAGCAACATTGCAAAGAATGAAGCCTCCTTTGTCATTTCCCTCCTGGAAGGTGAAAAGGTAGAAGGTGGGAAGTGTTAAGTGGGCAGTGAGTGAATTCACAATGATTCCCACCTGTAGTGTAGATGAAAGGGTGGGAGTAAAATACCGGCTTCAGTCAGCTGCGGAGTAATCACTCTTTGTATATTCTGGCTTTTTGTCACAGTCCAAACGCAGCATGACCACCATTTTAGGTTTCCGAGGTTATTCTAATTATTTTGCTTCTATTGGGGGATGTTTGGCATGAAACAGAAATCCTGGGGGCTGTTTCACAAGGGCTAACGTTACGTTGCGGTCGCTCAAATCGGCAAAAACGGTCTCAAAAGCAGCCTTCGTTTGCCGATAGTTCGCGTGACGTTTTGTTCTTGCCAAACACCGAGCAAACGGCGAACTATCCTAACTAGAAGGGGGTGAATACATTTCTTGTTGTTAATTGGTCCATTAAAATTTGGTTAAAATAATACTCTTTTTTTGACCAATTCTTCCGCAAATGTTTTCTATAGTGTTTCTTAGACCCCTTTTGGCGTAACAGTTATGCGCACGGCGACCGTCGTCTAGAGAAACTATGCCCTGATACATTTGGTGACATTTTCGTAATATCAGCCATGTCATGTCACAAACGTGAATAAACTAACTTCAGCGTGCATACACTAACTTTAAATGGGCGCAGTATCATCTTGAACGTAGAATATATTTAGCTGTTTGTTTCCTTCTGAGTGTTGCACGTGAACATGCATTTCAATTCAACTCTTGTTTTTCTGATTCTTAGAACTAGTAGATTTTTCTTCAGTTCTGTTTCTGGTTGTCAATGCAGAAGGTTGAATGAGAAGCAAACTCCATCCTCTAGTTAGTGTGTTAGGAGGATGTATTTTTAACCCAGTAACAAGAGCACTGGGTTTCAGTGCTGGGTCTGGGAGTCAGGACACGTCACGGGGGTGGGGGGGTGGGGGGCTGTCATGACTCGTAACTCCTACACCACGAGGCCTGCCTTGCCGACTGAGCGTGTGTGTCTGATACCTATCTGCGCTGCTAAAGATTTTAAGATTTCACGATTTTCATTCCAAAAAGCCCCTTGAGGGTACATGGAAACATAAACTAAACAGAGAAACAAATGAACAAAATAATGAGTAAATAAACAAACCTATATCTTTTTAAAAAGGCAACACACACATATAAAGACAGAAAGGCAATACAGCCTCCATAATTCAAATGCAATGGAAGCATGAGCCGCTGTACACCATGCCATAGCATCCTTAGCATTAAAAATAAACTCCACAAGCGCAGCAACAAGAACAAATCAACTTTCCACAACAAGCAACATTAGTCACCCATATCACACCACTCAATGCGCCACAGCATACATCATTCAATCAAATGCAACACAACACACCACCATCTAACTCACGAATCAACAATTTGCATAGTTCAAAGCCCCAACAGTTCAACATCAATTTCATCCACCCCTAGCTTGAACCAATCGTTGGGGTTCTCAATGACGACCGGGAAGGACCTGTCCTGAGAGGACCCAGCTTGTCGTTTCTTGGAGCAGTGGATCCTGCCCTCCACCGTCCAGGCCTTGTCCACACAACCCGCCTTCTTCACCACCCCCAGCAGCTTGTCGTTCCTTGGAGCAGTGGATCCTACCCTCCACCGTCCAGGCCTTGTCCACACAACCCACCTTCTTCACCACCCCCAGCAGCTTGTCGTTCCTTGGTGCAGTGGATCCTATCCTCCACCGTCCAGGCCTTGTCCACACAACCCACCTTCTTCACCACCCACAGCAGCTTGTCGTTCCTTGGAGCAGTGGATCCTACCCTCCACCGTCCAGGCCTTGTCCACACAACCCACCTTCTTCACCACCCCCAGCAGCTTGTCGTCTGTTGGTGCAGTGGATCCTACCCTCCACCGTCCAGGCCTTGTCCACACAACCCACCTTCTTCACCACCCCCAGCAGCTTGTCGTCTGTTGGTGCAGTGGATCCTACCCTCCACCGTCCAGGCCTTGTCCACACAACCCACCTTCTTCACCACCCCCAGCAGCTTGTCGTTCCTTGGTGCAGTGGATCCTACCCTCCACCGTCCAGGCCTTGTCCACACAACCCACCTTCTTCACCATCCCCAGCAGCTTGTTCCTTGGTGCAGTGGATCCTACCCTCCACCGTCCAGGCCTTGTCCACACAACCCACCTTCTTCACCACCCCCAGCAGCTTGTCGTTCCTTGGTGCAGTGGATCCTACCCTCCACCGTCCAGGCCTTGTCCACACAACCCACCTTCTTCATCACCCCCAGCAGCTTGTCGTTCCTTGGAGCAGTGGATCCTGCTCTCCACCGTCCAGGTCTTGTCCACACAACCCGCCTTCTTCACCATCCCCATAAGCTTCGAAAGGAGCAGGGTCAGATCATCGTTGATGAAGACTTTCTTGTAGCTAGCCTTGTCTTTCAACCCCTTCTTCCTCATCACGACCTGTTTGCGCTTCTAACGGGCGACAAAGAGCACCAGCACATGGAGTGGTCCATCTCTCTGGGGGTTACCGGTTCTGTGTAACACTGAAATGTCCTCATTTTGCATCTGCTCCAGTGTCACAAAATACTTTCATCACCTTCTTCTTCAAGGCCTCGGTCGATTCCTCTTCTTCAACGGGATACCAAAGATGTGAACCGACTCGCGCCGGCTATACTGCTCCAGTCTGTCGTGTTCGTAGGTGAGCACTGTGGCAGCACGCACTTACATATTGATTTATGCAGAATGTTTGTGTGTATTTGTTGAATGCAGAAAGATTTCCCTTTCACACTTCATTCACGCAACGCACCAAATAATGCAAACAAAAGACAATGATAAGTAAATAATAATTTAACAATTATACCAACGAACGAGCAGAGCATTCAGACACAAAGGTTAACTAATGAAATACACGCATTAAGTAATAAATACACTAATGTAAACACTATGTTCACAGAAGGGAGATAACAAACGCTGGACCATGATGATGAAGCCTGTTACAGTTTGATAGTACACTGAAGACGACGAACGAGGGGGGAGAGAGAAGGGACAATGAAGGGGACGACGATTTAGAGAGTGGACAACGAAGGGTCGGCACCACACAGTTGCCGATTTATCTGATTGCTTAAGAACAGACAACATAAAATCCAAGAATTACATTTCTGCATTGTTCTTTGTTTCATCCATCATGTTTCCATCATTTCCATGGAAACTTTGTGGTATGACAACATTGAAGAACATGTTAATTTAGTCAGGATTGTCGAAATACTGATAGATTTTAATTCCCCTGCGGGCTTCCAGCTCTCATGGTGGGGGAGCTTACGGAGAGGAGCTTAGCAGTGGGTGGATGCCTTGTGCCTCCCTTCGGGGAGCTGGTAGACCCTGCAATCCACGCGTCCCTCCCCGTGGGGATACCAGGGAGTCTTTTGTATAAATAGTTCCCCCACCTTCTGGAAGTTGTGTGCTTGTACCTTTCTCCAGTATGTCTCTCTCTTTGACTCTGCCATCTCCCCTTGTGTTCTGTCAACTCTTATCTTTCTCCCTTATTGGTCCATTCGCCTGCCTGTTTTATAAAACATTTCCACATTTATATTTTTCACAATTTATGACATGCCAGTGTCACGAGTTTGTGACATTGTTCTTCTGAACAGACAGAGAAATAAAGGCACAGTCTACCACTCGATCACAAAGGACCCCGAGATCTTTCTCCTTCTTTTCACCTAATCGAGACAACCTACTTGTGAAATCCGTGCAACCCGTGTTAGCTCTGACCTCTCGCGAGACTCCACATTCAACTGGCGACTTCATGAGTTTCGACCGGTCAAACATCACTCCATACTTTTCCTTCAGTTAAGCAACATCGCTTCATCGCTTCATCCTTTCTTCTTTTCTTCGTCTGCCCTTTCGTCGTTTTTCCCTTCAATTTTGTGTTTCTGCATACAAACTCTCTTTTAGTTATTCAGTTAAGTTGCCGGCTTTAGTTTATTCTTTGGACAAACTTTTGAATGCCATGTACATTGTGTAGATAATTTGTTAAACATTGAGTATTGAATTGTGTAAGTGTGTGTGTGTGTTTGATTATAATAAATAGTCTTGTTTTGTATTGTACTTCTGGTGTGCGCGTGTGCCTTCTCCTGTGAGTTTGTCTGTCTGGGCGTGCGAGACTCTCCTCGGGGTTCGCGAATTCCCTCTCCCGATCTCTGATCAGGATCGAGCGGGGGATTTCGTGACACCAGCTTTTTGTTGTTCACTGGCATCTAAACGTGAGACCTTACGCACTTGAGTGGGTACCTGTTGTCCATTATGCAGTGCATGGTTGCATATATGGCCTTTTTATGAATTGTTTTATTAGTAGTATGTGTTTGTGCTTCCGCGCGGCTGGTGATCTAGCGTTTTCACGCGCACATGTCTACCGTGTGAATGTGGCAGTAGCGACAATCCCAAGAACGATACATTGTTTGAGAACTAGTTTTGTCTTAGAATTAAAATCTCGGCAGTTCGTCTTTCAGATAATTGATGGCATTGCCAGTAAAAGAACAAGTGTCTTTGGCATTAATTCGAGCTTAGCTGACATCATGGTATGACATTGCGAAATGGATGAGGTTTGTGTGTGTGTGTGTGTGTGTGTGTGTGTGTGTGTGCGCGTGTGCGTGCGTGTGCGTGCGTGCGTGCGTGCGTGCGTGCGTGCGTGTGTGTGCGCGTGTGTGTGTGTGTGTGTGTGTGTGTGTGTGCGTGCGTGCGTGCGTGCATACGTGTATGTGTACGTGTGTGCGTGTGTGTACATGCATGCGTGTGTGTATATATGTGTGCATGCATGCATGCATGTGTTCGTGTGTGTATGTGTGTGTGTGTGTGCGCGCGTACGTGCGTGCTTGTGGTGAGGGTGAATTGGACGAATGAGGGGGTAGAGAAGTGGATGGAGGGGGTAGAAGGAGTGAGCTGGAACAACTAGGCCTATATATGTACTACGTATCGTGTTTATGCAAACGACACGCAAGTCTGCTCCGATGAGATTTATTGATACAAGAGTAACAGACACACTTTGAAGTTCTTCACGTTTCGGGGATTAGTGTATGTGTGTACTTGCTGATGTCGTATGCACTAGCAATTAATGTTATCTTTTTTTCTTTCTTTTTTAAAGTCTTATCTTTCCCATGAAGATTGTGTATGTTTTTTTGGTGTGTTTTTGTTGTTTCTCCCTCTCTTTGTTTTTTCTTTCTATCTATTTTTGAATACAATACAATACTCGACAAGTTGCGATCTAGGTGTTTCGTGCATTTGGAGGGATTTTGGACTAATACTCAAATACGATACCGCTGATAGCTTGAATTAACCCTTTCACCGCCAGCCATACTTCAGCCAAAAATGTCCATTACATTTACCTGGATAGAGAACAAAATCCATCTGCAGTATTGGGGATTCTTCTGTGACAGATATAACATAAGGTCTATCTTATATATTACTTCCCAAAACTAAGGCAATAGGGTCTTTGGATTATAGACCCCAATGTGATGCCTTTTAGTGACATAGGTGTTAAATCACTGTGGTGCTAAAATGCGACTTTGGCGGTGAAAGGGTTAAGCACAAATGATCATAATATTATACATGTTGGTATGCCGTTTTACTGTTTCTAGACTTCTCTGTGTTGTCTTGAAGACGTGCTTGACAAAATCTTCAGACTTAATAGTTCCCGAGCGAAGCTTCGGGAAATATTGTTTTTGGCGGCCGGCCGCATTTTCTTAGAAACCGTTCACTCTATTTCAATCACTTTTAGTGGACAAGTTATAGAGGATGTCAGCTATCGAAGTTTTCTGATAAAAAGGCTATAACATTATAATCATTCATTTGTTTGTGCGCTCGTGCGCGGGTGCGTGCGAATCACGAGGTTTGAACCCCAAAGCTGTATCTCAAGAACTGTTACATGGAATCACTTCAAATTTACTGCGGTGGTGCATCACAGTACGCATAATGTCCCGTACAAAAAGAATAACCATGCTGACCTTGACATTGAAGTATGACCTTGAAAACGTAAATTTCTTCTTGTGGCCCTATCTTTCACATGTATCGTTGGACTTTAAATGTTCAAATTTGGTGTGCAGATGCATTGGCTTAAGGTAAATCCGAATATTTAGTACAAGGAAGGTCAAGATCAAGGTCGCGATGGTTAAAGTCTGTAGATATGACCATCTGTAACTGGTCATTTACAACCACACATTTTTAACACATTTATTATTTATTAAGTTTGTGTTCTTGTTGTTGTTTCTTGGGGGGCAATTGCTCAGTTTCTTGTCACTGGAGCGCAGATGCGTCGTACTGCTGCCATGTGCCCAAGTTCACCCGCTCGGGAACTTATCTGCCGCTCGGCGATCCACTTATTGTTCTTTGCGTTGGCATTGTATTTTGTTTAGAGTTATTGTTCTCTGAAGCTGTTCTTTGTTACTGTTGTTATAAGCAAAAGCAAAGGGCCGTAATTTTAGGCGTATGACGGAATCGTAAAACTGTACATACGGGTAGACTAGTATGGTAATGTGGGGAAAACCGTTCCCCACCCTCCCTCCCCGTAGGAGAGAACTACGTTTGCTCTTCTCTTCGAACCTGCATACAGTTTGTGATAAATGTAAACAATAAAGAACAGCCACACTACAACATTATCCTAACTGTTTAAAATTAGAAAAACAAACAAAACAAGTGCAACGCCGAGCGGCTGCAAAGTCCCCTCGCAGCATCACCGAGGTACTCCGAAATCGGAATGTGTCGGCTGTACACATACATAAAAACGTATCAAAACAGCACGTAACTACCTAAAAACGCATCAAAACAGCACGTAAGTGAATAGTTTTTTTTTTATATAGCCTTGGGGTTCGGACCCGTGATTTGAGCGCGCGCGATCATGCGCACACGCGCGCACAGAACAATTCATGACAACTGTGTCATAGACCATTCATCAAGAAATGTTGTGAAAAAACTGCATTAAAATACATGCAGAACTTCGCGAGATATTAGCGATTATGTGTTTTGGGGGTTGAACCCCGTAACTGGCGCGACCTTGACCTTAATGTAAAACTAAATACATCAGTGGATAGCTTGCATCTTGGCGAACTAGTATACCAAATTTGATGATGATAGACTGAATAGTTTTTTTAGAAAAACGGACGAATAGCCGGACGGACGGAGGCACGCCGGACGGACGGACGGACACCGGACGGACACCGGACGGACGGACAAAAACAATAGCTCCCCAAACCTTCGGCTCGGGGACTAAAAACTTCCTCGCACAAGAGGCAATAAATGCAAAACGAAAAGGACCGTTTTGCCCCAGCTTGCCGTAGAGCTGCAGGTGTGTCTCTTTCTTCTCTTATGAAGCAGATCTAAGACACGTGTGGTTGACCGGATTTTAAGCGGATTGAAATTGAGTTGTCTCTCTCGGATACCTTGCCAAGGGTATATCCCCACTCTTGGTTACCGGGGAGGTCCACATTCACCTGTTCCAGTTTTACCTATTCCAATTTCACCTATTCCATTTTCACCTATTCCACTTTCACCTATTCCACTTTCACCTATTCCACTTTCACCTATTCTACTTTCACCTATTCCACTTTCACCTATTCCACTTTCACCTATTCCACTTTCACCTATTCCACTTTCACCTGTTCCACTTTCACCTATTCCACTTTCACCTACAGTGTGTGAGAGAACCTGTTCCACCTACGGTAATATCGTTTTCCTCGTCCAGGAAAGCATTCCCATTTTTGCTCGCCTTGGTCAGGACGCTGTCTTAGTCTTAGTTGCCTTTATCCAGGGCGCATGCCCACTCACCCCGGCAGCCTCGATATCGTTGGTTGGTGTTGTATAGCGCTGTTCCCACCTTCTGAGGGTCACCACGCTATTTCTGTTGTCACGAAGGGCGTAGGCACATAATACACCCGGACACATATATCTGCATATCTCATCCGGAATCCTTGAAACGAAAGCCACACACCTGGAGGTTAGAAACTGGAAGGCGTGTGGATATAATCGCGGAAGCCAATCCGCATATCCCATATGCAATCCGCAAAACAATATAGAAGCTTCAACGCGGGATACACGATGACATTTTACGTTTAGAAACCTATATACAGTCAAACCTCCGCATGCGACCAATCAATCAATCAATCAATCAATCGGTTTATTAGCTTCAAATAAGAAGAACCCGGCTTGTGTGTGTGTGTGTGCGTGTGCGTGTGCGGGGGGGGGGGGGGGGGGGGGGGGGGGGGGTCGAGGTAAACATATCACATATAAAGTAACACAGACATTAACAGCATACAAGGTGAACAAAATACTCTTAGACAAGCCACACCCACTTCAAAACATCTGCATCTACAACAAACACACACACACACACACGTGCATGCACGCGCATGCACGCTCACACACACACATACACACACACACACACACACACACACACGCACGCACGCACACGCACACGCACGCACACACACACACACACACACACACACACACACACACACACACACACACACACACATACACACACTCACAGTTACAGTTAACTGACATAAACATTGTTTTAATAATAACTAATAACCAAGATAATAAGAATTGAAAACTGCAGATGTTCCATACAAACATTACTTAAAGCAAACTACAGACTGGACAATACTGCCCTGTAATTTCGAGGTGGTCGCTATACCCACAGACTACCCACAGACTAAATAGTTGTTACATTCTCTCTGCTGTACTGACGACTCTTTTTAGTAACGACTTAGAAGAGAAGAGACTGAACTAAGCTGTCCGGAATGCCGAGGCGTCCGCGAGACTGAGGCGCCCGTTAAGCGTGGTTCCACTCTACACAATATACCCATCCGCAATTTTCTGCGCGGAAGCCCATCCGCGTGTTCAGACGTTATTGGTTTTTGTTTGTTACCCGGTTGTCAGATAATAGAAGAAGATGACTTGCGTCCTTGTCGTTCTGCTGCTGTGTTGGACGACACCTCTCACCAGCCTGGCTCAGGATGGACCCGACCCCAACGCTCACCGCTTCCAAGCTCTGAAAGGTATGTGGGGGACTGGGGACCGGGAGACATCCCGTTTTGCCCTGTCCTGTTTCGCCCTGGCCCGTTTTGCCCCACTTATGTTTTGTGTATGTATCTTT
>CM065687.1:4426375-4431375 GCA_017654935.2 Phymorhynchus buccinoides
TTCGAAAATAAAAGAATCATAGTACAAGTCATTACAAATTCTTAAAAAAATTAGTAATCTAAGTTTATTTTAGAAACGTCGTGGCGTTGTTGTCTAATGCAAATTAACTATGTTTGAAGTTTGACTGAATTGAATATATTTTGTTTAAAAATAAATAAAACCGGAGTTTTCTCTGTGTACAAATAAAGAAACATGAACCGTCTTGTTTGTGTTCTTTGATCTTCGAACTGCAGAATGTGTGTGTGTTCTGGAATTGGGGGGAGGGAGGGGTATAGAATGAAGAGGAAGGGGAGGAATGGAGTAAGAAATCAGGAAGGGGGTAACGGACATTGATTTTTTGTTCTGCCTGCTATTCGCCTGAACTCTGGGCCATTACTACAGTGAGCCGAGCTGTACCATCAATGGTGTTTCTACAGTGAGCCGAGCTGTACCATCAATGGTGTTTCTACAGTGAGCCGAGCTGTACCATCAATGGTGTTTCTACAGTGAGCCGAGCTGTACCATCAATGGTGTTTCTACAGTGAGCCGAGCTGTACCATCAATGGTGTTTCTACAGTGAGCCGAGCTGTACCATCAATGGTGTTTCTACAGTGAGCCGAGCTGTACCATCAATGGTGTTTCTACAGTGAGCCGAGCTGTGCCATCAATGGTGTTTCTACAGTGAGCCGAGCTGTGCCATCAATGGTGTTTCTACAGTGAGCCGAGCTGTGCCATCAATGGTGTTTCTACAGTGAGCCGAGCTGTACCATCAATGGTGTTTCTACAGTGAGCCGAGCTGTACCATCAATGGTGTTTCTACAGTGAGCCGAGCTGTACCATCAATGGTGTTTCTACAGTGAGCCGAGCTGTACCATCAATGGTGTTTCTACAGTGGTGGTAACTCGTGGTTCAACGTAGTCTTTTGTGGAGAAAAACAAGTGCCCTTTACTTTTGCACCGGATCTTTTAATCCTGCAGCCAGAGGGATTGGTTGGCCTTTGGGGACTTCCCTTAATGACAGCTCTCCGAAAGTCTCGTTCGGCCAAGAGAGTATGGGTGTACCGTGTGCTAGGCATATCTGGTTTAGATTCCAAAGGCCAACCAATCCTCTTGGCTGCAGCACTGGAGTCAGTGCAATGGTTTAACAGTCATATAGTCTTGAATACTAAGCTGTACCATGACATTCCAATGTTGTCAGAAATCATTGTGTGCAGCTCCCGTTAGCTATTAGCCCCTTCTACGTGTTAAGTTAAACCCGTGGTAAAATCCATTACCATAAAGGCAATTAATTATGTTCCAAATTTCCTCCGAGGTCGGAGTGTGGCTGCGCACGTGGCGGGGTAATAAAACACGGTCACACATGTAATGTTATCATCCCTAGCTGCTGCAGTTTTACCATAGTGTTTCGGCTGTTGGGATGATCCCTGGAGTCTTTTATCCTGGGTACAACAACAACAACAACAAAATTAAGCAAATACGTAAACGCACACATAGAGCAAGCAGACCATTTGTTTTTTATGCCACGTGTGTCCTGTCCCTGGAGGTTCCAGAACAATGGAAGCGGTGCCAGAGAGTCTGTGAGCAACGTGTCGCAATAGAACGTCTGTACTTCTGTATTTCCAATGATCTATCTCCTTGTCTCTGTCCTCTGTCTCTCTCTCCCCGTCTCTGTCTCTGTTTCTTCTGTTTCCCTTAATCTATTTGGTATTTGATACTTTATAGTCACAGAGCCGTCTCTGTGAATGTCCTAAATTCTCATCCTAGTTTCTGAACTATGAAGACTGAACTCTCTGTATCTTTATCTCTGTCTGTCTGTCTCTGTCCCTTCCTCCCTTTGCCTTTCTTTCTTTCTTTTCCCCTCTCTGTGTTAATGTTATATCTCCTTCACAACGTTATGAGAGAGAAAGAGAGAGAGAGAGAGAGAGAGAGAGAGAGAGAGAGAGAGAGAGAGAGAGAGAGAGAGAGAGAGAGAGGATAGAGAGGAGAGAGAGGAGAGACGAGGGAGAGAGAGAGAGAGAGGAGAGAGAGATGAGAGAGAGAGAGAGGGGGAGAGAGAGAGAGAGAGAGAGAGATCGGGAGAGAGGAGAGAGAGAGAGAGAGAGAGGAGAGATCGAGAGATGAGAGAGAGAGAGAGGAGCGAGATATGAGTAGAGAGAGAGAGGAGAGAGAGAGAGAGACAGAACAGATACACTTACAGTGTCGACATTAAATGGTTTTTGACAAAAAATAGGGGTCCGACAAACCAAGCAGAGTTAGCAGAGTTGCTTCGTGTGAGACGTAGCCAAAGTTGGCACCTTTCCGTCTCCTGTTCGGCTGTTACTGGCACCGTACGTCTGGGCCAAAAGTCTGAAGATATTTTGTCATGTTTGGAAGCTAAGCAGGCCGTGGGTTGGTGGGTGCTTTTGCCCTAAGCAAGACCAGGTTCTTTCTGGTATAACCTGTTAAAAATACATTATAGATGTAGTATTGCTATTGTTTTCTTCTTCTTCTTCTTCTTCTTCTTCTTCTTCTTCTTCTTCTTCTTCTTCTTCTTCTTCTTCTTCTTCTTCTTCTTCTCCTTCTTCTTCTTCTTTTCTTCTTCTTCTCCTCCTCCTCCTCATCATCATCATCATCATCTCCCCCTCCTCATTCTCCTTCTTCTTCTTTTCCCCCCTCCTCCGCCTCCACCTCCTCCTCCTTCTTTTTCTCCTCCTTCTTTTTCTTCTCCTCCTCCTCCTCCTCCCCCTCCTCCTCCTCATCTCCTTCTTCTTCTTCTTCTTCTCCTCCTCCTCTTCTTCCTTCTTCTTATTCTGCTTCCTCCTCCTCCTCCTCCTCCTCCTCCTCTTCCTCCTCCTCCTCCTCCTTCTTCTTCCCCTCCTCCTCCTCCTAAATCTTCTGTTTCTCCTCTTCCCCTTCCTCCGTCTTCTCCCCCTCCTCCTCCTCCTCCTCAATCTTTTTCTTTTTCTCCTCCCCCTACTCCTTCTCCATCTTAACATTTCTGTTTTTTCTCTATGTCTCTGCTTACTCAAATCAGTCCTGTGATGTGTCCATATCTTGGTACTAATTTCAAATGAAATACAAAAGAAGAAATACAGAAAGCAGCACACTATTCAAGAATAACAAAAGCGAGAACTCTTTACAACTCCGTCACGTTCAGCTATGCCCCTTTACCCGTATTCATTTGGGGGTTTTGAAAGGTTAACAAGAAATGTCACGTTTCGGTGGCAAGTACAATGGTCGCAATTTACGTTGATATTTTCCCCTCTTTCCTCATTGTAACACTGTGGTGGTTTTTTACTAGCGTATCACTGTGCTGCCATGGGGAAAGAGGGGAAAATAGCAACGTGTATGGTGACCATCAAGCCGCACTATTGATGGGGAAGAGTGCTCAGTAGCTGTCAACAGTCCCCGATGATTGTTACGTAGCCGTGTGCCCCTGTCTCTCTCTATGTGGCCCGCTACGCTGCATACGATTCAACCCAAAATCCGATCCGACTGTGACGATGTCCGTGAGTCGTGAATCACGTGAAACACTTCCGTCTAAAAATAACTCACTCGCAATGCGCGAATCACATGAAATGTCTGATTACAAACATACAGATATTTTATCAGATTCGTTTACGGAGGTCTACAAATATAGTGAACAGAACTAGTACGGTTTCATCAGATTCACTTAGTAGAATTTCACGCGCATCATGCTTCACAAATGTCAAACTCGGATCGTAGAACAAGGACACATAGAGATGGGAGCACATCGACATTATCCCCCTGATGACTGCTGTCCCTTGGAAAAGATGGCGGGGCGAAGGAGGCTGGAGGGTGTGTCGTCTGCTTTTGGCAGAGTTCCTTATTTTCTCTCTGGGTTTTCAAAGACAGGATAACGTGTGTGTGTGTGTGTGTGTGTGTGTGTGTGTGTGTGTGTGTGTGGTGTGTGTGTGTGTGTGCGTGTGCGTGCGTGTGCGTTGTGCGTGTGCGTGCGTGTGCGTGCGTGCGTGCGTGTGTGTGCGTGCGTGCGTGTGCGTGCGTGCACGTGCGTGCGTGCGTGCGTGCGTGCGTGCGTGTGTGCGTGCGTGCGTGCGTGCGTGCGTGCGTGTGTGTGTGTGTGTGTGTGTGTGTGTGCGTGCGCTTTAAGACTAGTGTCTTGCGCTGCGGGTGATATTGTCTTTGTGTCAAAGTGGACGGGGGGTGGGGTTCACTGAAACTCTGGCTTCGAGACCATCACTTCAACAGGCAGGCACAACTGATCAAGACCAGGGCATGCATTCACATTGAGATAGTATGAGACTTTCATCGTGATATCTTAGAAGTCCTTCTAAAGTCCTATTAAATCCTACTACTGTAGAAGGACTTACACAAGCTAAACACCCGAACGCCCGCTTTGAAACCGTATAATATTTCGATTTGTATTCATTCTTTATCTCATACACCCAACCACGGACTGAATTGTAAAACTCCCTAGAAGGACTTCTAAGATATCATGATGATAAGTCTCATGCTGTGAATACAGGCCCAGAGTCAGAAGTATAGAAGACCCCAACTCTAATGAGATTACAAAACTGATTGTGAAAATATTTTAGGATGACATTCTTTCTTCCGTTTCATATCCACCCCACACCATCTATAGTTTTACCTCCCATTCATCAGCCTCCGAGCGAGTTACTCCACACCACGGAAATATCAATAGAAAGTAGTTCCTAATTGGTTTGTACTTTGATATTATCTTACATCCGTAGTATGACCACAGAGCCAATCAGACAGCTCCTGTTACGTCCAGTCAGGGTGCAAACTGGTCTGGTAGGATCAATATGATGAGTATCCCTCTGTGGATCTCTGCTGTGCGTGATTGTGTGTCTGACAGCGTGCCCGTTCATCTATGTCAATCAGTTTGTTTGTATGTCTGTCTTGTTTTAAGTCCGTCTCTGAGAACTGCCACTGCACTGAACGCATAGTATATGCATTGTAAACAGCTCAAGACTAAAGTTCTATGTTTTCGACAGTAGCATACGGTAAATAATACGATTTCACCGAATTCATCCAGTGGGG
>CM065687.1:4438875-4458875 GCA_017654935.2 Phymorhynchus buccinoides
CTATTATCTATTTTAGTACTGTCTGACAAATATATACAAACATCAATATTTACAACCCAATCGTGATGACAGTCTCTCTTACTGATATTTTGCATAAGAGCATTGTTCTCCTACTTTGCTCAGACAGTCTCGTCGTATGAGCCCAGATGCGTCATACTGCCTTTAACCGCCTAACTGAAAAATAGTTAGGCCCAGCATGCCTGTCTATGGCTGGAGAAAATCTTTGTAAGAGTTTCTAGAAGAAGAAAAACACACACAAGAGAATGGACCAGTAAGGCAGAAAGATAGTAGATGATAGCAAGCAAAGGGTAAAGGCTGAGTCAAAGATACTGACAGATTAGAGGAAGTACCGGTAACAAGCACAGAACTTCCAGAAGGTGGGGAACTATTTGTGCAAAAGACCCCCAGGTATCCCCACAGGAGAGCATAAAATTATGAAACAATTAGTTTTGGCGTCAGTTTTCAGGAGCAAAAACATGTTTTGTGTCGTGGACTTCTTGACGCGCATCATTTCAGAGTGCCGTAAGTTTGTGCCCTTGCCACATCCACACCCGGAGGATGATCGAAGGCAAACATCCTGTTTTTGTTTGTGGCTCAAGCCACAAACCTATAACTCACTTTGTCGGTCGGTCGGTCTGTCGGTCGGTCGGTCGGTCCAAAATTGTCGCACATTTTGACAAAATTGTCGCACTTCAAATCGAGGCTACACTTCACATTGAGGCCGCTCTTTAAAATGATGTATTTTAAAAGCGTACAAAATAATAAACATACGTAATACAGACACTACAACAGACACGACGAGTATGCAGTGCTTCTTTCAATGAGCATAAGTAGGATACATAGTTTTAAATGTTTTCCAAAAGATATAAAAAGTTACGAAATGGTGCAGAGATAACATTCTGGTTTACAGATTAAAATTATTGAAAAGCCAGGGGAGGTAACTCATGATTGGAGTGGTAAAAATAGACCGCGTGCCACAAACTATTGCGATTTCGCGCTTGTTTTTATAAAACCCTTCCACATTTTTCCTTTTTACAAATTTTGGCATGCCAACTTTTTTTATGTTCACTGGCATCTAAAAGTGAGACCTTACTATTGCGATTTCGCGCTTGTTGATAGTTTAGGGGCTAGGCTTTTGTGGGGTATATGTTTCATAAAATCCGCAGAAGGGTGCATGGGGGGGGGGGGGGGGGGGGGGGTATACTGTGGCTTAAGGTCTATGACCAGCATATCCTACGTCCCAGGAAAAAGTGCGACTATGGTAGACGACAGGAAGCCATTGCATTATGGGGGAAAACGTCACGGCGAATTTGCCTCCCTTGATTTGAAGGGCTTCCGGTAGACAGAAAACAGAAAGAAAAAAACTCGAGAAGATGGCAGAGAGAAAGAGTGAAATTGAAAAGTCCACCAAAAATGAAGAGTATTGAACAGTTTTGGGGGCCTTCCGCTTTGAAACTTTTGAAACTGAAAGTGTCTTGGTTATTTACTAGAGACATGAGAATTACGAACACTGTCCAAAAGAGAGGTTTGCTATATAGTATATTATATAGTATATTATATAGTATATTATACAGTATATTATATAGTATATTATATAGTATATTATAGAGTATATTATAGAGTATATTATAGAGTATATTATAGAGTAAATAGTACAATATAGGCAAGTTAATATTAGGCCAACATTTCTTGTCTGTTAAACAACAAAAGAACATTTAATGTGAAAGTCTGCAGGAAAATGACAGTCTTAAACTGAATGCTGCTGTTTTTGTGTATTATTTATTTTCTTTTTTTAAATTTATTTATTTCTTTTAATAAATGAAATTCTTGTTTTGTAATGATCACACAAACGCACTACCCTACCATAAGCTGCTTGGAGACAACAACAGAGATACGGGATGATCAATCAAACGTCGGGTCTTCTTTTTTGTTTTTGTTCGCAATAATTAGCTTGGACGAACAGGCAAGAAGAAACAACACAAAATGACAAAAAAACAGAATTAATTTAGCTAGTGTGAGGTAATTACATAATTCAAAAGAAAACAGTCATTAATCTCTCTCTCTCTCTCTCTCTCTCTCTCTCTCTCTCTCTCTCTCTCTCTCTCTCTCTCTCTCTCTCTCTCTCTCTCTCTCTCTCTCTCTCTCTCTTTATCTCTATCAGTCTCTGTGTGTGTGTGTGTGTGTGTGTGTGTGTGTGTGTGTGTGCGTGTGCGTGTGCGTGCGTGCGTGCGCGCGCGTGTGTGTCCAACATACTATAATGCCCACAAGTTGTGTCTCTCTAATTCCCCCCTCAGACGGTTCCAAACAGTCTGCTGGGCTGACGTTGATCACGAGCGAGCTTTGGAACCCTGTAGTCTGATGGTCCATTTGTAAATCTGGATTCCGTTGTTCCTGCAATTCCCCAGGTCCCTAGTGGACCCATTTCAGAAGTCTTCAGCCTCACTAACGCCATTATGGTACCATCAGGGACTGTAAATGTCTAAACTCTCAAACTATTACAATAACTTTACACACAATTTCTTTCCCTGGAAGATTTACAACACACACGCATTCACACTTCCAAACAGTCACACACACGCGCGCGCGCGCGTACATACAGGCACACACAAACGTACACGTACACGCACGCACGTACATACGTACACATGCGCGCGCACATACACCCACATACACGCAGGCTCACGCACACACACAACACACACAAACTACTCGAACGCACACACATAGACACACACTGACTCACACGCACACGCACATGCACTCACACTCACACGCGCGCGCGCACGCACGCCTGCACTTACACGCATACACATACAAACGCGCGCGCGCATTTACACACATAAGCCCACCCCCCCTCCTCCCTACACACACACACACACACACACACACACACACACACACACGACAGAATGTAAAAAAAGCTTTATCAAGCTTATTCTTTATCGTCAATAAAGATCATTTTGACTGACACACATATTTGTAATTCCCAGTCTAAAAGCAGAAAAAGTATTCTACCTTGGTAAAATATTGTCTATTTACAGGGCTGAACTAGTTGCTATTCTTATGTCTCTGGATTACATTTTAGATTTTCCTATACATAACAGTCAAGTTTTAGTATGTGCCGATTCTAAATCAGCCATAAACGCCATCAAATCTTTCAATTTAAGTAAACGTCTTGACATAATAATTGCGATTAATCATATTATACATATTATAGCAATGAAATGCATTACTATTACCTTTTGTTGGGTGCCTTCTCATTGTGGAATTTCTGCAAATGAACGGGTAGACCAAGCTGCAAGAAAGGCAGCTCAGAATATTGATGCAGTATCAACTAGCATTCCTTTAGATCTGACAGAACGTTTTTCAATTATAAATAAAACATCCCATGAACATTTTAAAATATCATTAATGAATTCAGATATCCAATATTATCATAATTGCATTAAACCTAATGCTACAGCAAACGGAAAAGCTTCACCAAACTATACTTTTTAATCCAGGGAAGTTGAACGTTTAATCCATAGACGACGCTTGAATTCCGTAAAAACTAAATTTTGTAAAACTCTGTGAAATGTATGTGTGGTGAATCTATAAGTGTCAGTCATGTACTGATTCACTGTCCAAGAGCGAGAGAGCTTTATAAGAAATCCTGGCATTGACTGTCTGTCTGATGGATCGACTCCATTATCCAGTATATTGAATGATTTTCTTTTCTTGACTCAGTTTGTAGATGTTTGTTGAGTAGTCCAATTAGTATTTATCTTTAACATTGTTCATTGTTCGGTTTTGTTAAGCAGGGGGTGGGTGGGGGAAGGGGGTGTAGAGAGAGTACGGGAGAGTGGTTGTTAAGATTGTATCATTACCTTATCACTTATTCAATCAGTTTATCACATACACTCATAGACACACCATTCACACTTTCCCGCATCAAACTCACACTTCAGTATATTGTCTGAATCACTTTTAGTGGAAGGACGTAACATCGAAGAACACACACACACACACACACACACACACACACACACACACACACACACACACACACACACACACACACACACACACACACACACACACACACACACACACACACACACACACACACACACACACACACACACACACACACACACACACACACACACACACACACACACACACACACACACACACACACACACACACACGCACACACACACAAAGAGTCTAATGCCTACTACTGGGTTCTTGTCAAACTCAGGCAAACCAGGTTATTTTCATTTCTGTTGCTCCTGCTTTCTACAACGTTTACAATCCATAATAAATGCATTAATTAGAAGTATTATAATAGATTCGAGGATAAGAACATGGGCCATGACTTGTGTGTCAGGATATGCTGAATTGAAATACTGGGTATAAAAAATAGGAGCCGACTTTTCATGCAGTGTGACAGGTGTGTATATCGATACACACTTTTGGACCAAACTCAACTACTGGTTACTTGTTTACAAACTGGTTTGGGGGCTATTTCATGACATTTGTAAAGGCATGCTACCCTTACAAAATCCAGGGTCCAAAGTTTTAGACCCAGCACACACACACACACACACACACACACACACACACACACACACACACACACACGCACACGCACACGCACACGCACACACACACGCACGCACACACACACACACACACACACATCTTAGATACACAAAACTGCTCGAACGAATGCCAAACACCCTTGTCCTTTTACTGGCAATACCATCAATTATCTGAAAGACGAACTGCAAGAGGCAAAACTGGCCGAGCATTTAATTCTAAGACAAAACTAATTATCAAACTATATAATATCGTTCGTGGGATTGTCGCTACTGCCACACTCACACGGTAGATATGTGAGCGTGAAAACGCTAGATTACCAGCCGCGCGGCAGCACAAACACATACTAGTAATAAAACAATTCAATAAAAGGCCATAATAATAGGCAAATATGCACTGCAGAATGGACAACAGGTGCCCACTCAAGTGCGTAAGGTCTCACTTTTAGATGCCAGTGAACATCAAAAAAGTTGGCATGCCAAAAATTGTAAAAAGGAAAAATGTGGAAGGGTTTTATAAAAACAAGCGCGAAATCGCAATAGTTTGTGGCACGCGGTCTATTTTTACCACTCCAATCATGAGTCACCTCCCCTGGCTTTTCAATAATTTTAATCTGTAAACCAGAATGTTATCTCTGCACCATTTCGTAACTTTTTATATCTTTTGGAAAACATTTAAAACTATGTATCCTACTTATACTCATCAAAAGTAGCACCGCATACTCGTCGTGTCTGTTGTAGTGTCTGTATTACATATGTTTATTATTTTGTACGCTTTTAAAATACATCATTTTAAAGAGCGGCCAGAAGTGTAGCCTCGATTTGAAGTGCGACAATTTTGGACCGACAGACCGACCGACAGACCGACCGACTGACAAAGTGAGTTATAGGTTTGTGGCTTGAGCCACAAACAAAAAGACAGGAGAATGGACCAATAAGGGAGAAAGATAGGAGATGACAGAAAGCAAAGGGAAAAGGCAGAGTCAAAGAGAGAGACCTACTGGAGGAAGTTACAAGCACACAACTTCCAGAAGGTGGGGGAACTATTTATGCAAAAGACTCCCTGGCCCGGTATCCCTACAGGGAGGGACTCATGAATTGCGGGGTCGACCAGCTCCCCGAACGAAGACACAAGGCATCCAGCCACTGCTAAGCTCCTCCCCGTAAGCTCCCCCCACCATGAGAGGTGGAGCCCGCGGAGGGGGGGGATTGAAATATATCAGTATTTCCACAATTAACATGTTCTTCAATGTTGTCATACCACAAAGCTTTCCATGGAAATGATGGAAACATAATGGATGAAACAAAGAACAATGCAGAAATGTAATTCTTGGATTTTATATTGTCTGTTTTTAAGCAATCAGATAAATCGACATCTGTGTGGTGCCGATTCTCCCCTTCGTCGTCCCCTCTCTAAATCGTCGTCCCCTTCATCGTCCCTTCTCTCTCCCCCCTCGTTCGTCGTCTTCAATGTACTATCAAACTGTAACAGGCTTCATCATCATGATCCAGCGTTTGTTATCTCCCTTCTTTGAACATTCATTAGTGTGTCTATTAGTAACCCTTTCATCGCCACTCGCCTCTTGGCACCATAATGATTTAACACCCATGTCACTGAAAGGCATCAAATGAGGGTTTCCTAACCAATGACCCTATGTTCTTTTTTTGGGAGGTATAAGGATAGGCCCTATTTTATGCATGTCAGAGAAGAATCCCAATATTGCAGATGAAATCTTTTCTCTACCCAGGTAAGCTTAATGGAAAGTTTTGGCTACAAAATGGCTGGCGTTGAAAGATAGCTTGTATTTCATTAGTCAACGTTTGTGTCTGAATACTTTGCTTGTTCGTTGGTTTAATAGTTAACTTATTGTTTAATTATCATTGTCTTTTGTTTGCATTATTTGGTTGCGTGAATGAGGTGTGAAAGGGAAATCTTTCTTCATTCAACAAACACACACAGACATTCTATATAAATCAGTCAGTAACTGCGTGCTGCCACAGTGCTCACCTACGAACACGACAGGCTGGAGCAGCATAGCCGGCGCGAGTCGGTTCACATCTTTGGTATCCCGTTGAAGAAGAGGATTCGACCGAGGCCTTGGAGAAGATGGTGATGAAAGCATTGTGTGACACTGGAGCAGATGTAAAGCCCGAGGACATTTCAGTGTTACACAGAACCGGTAACCCCCAGAGAGCTGGGCCACGCCCTGTGCTGGTGCTCTTTGTCGCCCGTAAGAAGCGCAAACAGTTCGTGATGAAGAAGGGGTTGAAAGACAAGGCTAGCTACAAGAAATTCTTCATCAACGATGATCTGACCCTGCTCCTTTCGAAGCTGCTGGGGGTGGTGAAGAAGGTGGGTTGTGTGGACAAGGTCTGGACGGTGGAGGGTAGCATCCACTGCACCAAGGAACGACAAGCTGCTGGGGGTGGTGAAGAAGATGGGATGTGTGGACAAGGCCTTGGACGATGGAGGGTAGGATCCACTGCACCAACAGACGACAAGCTGCTGGGGGTGGTGAAGAAGGTGGGTTGTGTGGACAAGGCCTGGACGGTGGAGGGTAGGATCCACTGTACCAAGGAACGACAAGCTGGGGATGGTGAAGAAGGTGGGTTGTGTGGACAAGGCCTGGACGGTGGAGGGTAGGATCCACTGCACCAAGGAACGACAAGCTGCTGGGGGTGGTGAAGAAGGTGGGTTGTGTGGACAAGGCCTGGACGGTGGAGGGTAGGATCCACTGCACCAAGGAACGACAAGCTGCTGGGGATGGTGAAGAAGGTGGGTTGTGTGGACAAGGCCTGGACGGTGGAGGGTAGGATCCACTGCACCAAGAAACGACAAGCTGCTGGGGGTGGTGAAGAAGGTGGGTTGTGTGGACAAGGCCTGGACGGTGGAGGGTAGGATCCACTGCACCAAGGAACGACAAGCTGCTGGGGGTGGTGAAGAAGGTGGGTTGTGTGGACGAGGCCTGGACGGTGGAGGGAATGATCCACTGCACCAAGGAACGACAAGCTCGGTCCTCTCAGGACAAGTCCTTCCCGGTTGTCATTGGCTTAAACAAAGATTATTGACATAATACATTGCAGTGTACACAGATTTATCCGGTTGTCATTGAGAACCCCGACGATTTGTCCAAGCTAGCGGTGGATGAAATTGACGTTGAACTGTTAGGGCTTTGAATTATACAAATTGTTGATTCGTTGTGTTAGATGATGGTGTGTTGTGTTGTATTTGATTGAATGATGTATGCTGTGGTGCATTGAGTGGTGTAGTTTGGATGACTAGTGTTGCTTGTGGTGGAAAGTGGAATTGTTCTTGTTGCTTCGCTTGTGTTTATTTTTAATTTTAAGGATGCTGTGGTATGGTGTACAGCGGCTCATGCTGCCATTGTGTTTGAATTATGGAGGCTGTATTGCCGTTTGTCTTTATATGTGTGTGTTGCTTTTTTGGAAAGTTTTAGCTTTGTTTATTTACTTATTTGTTCATTTGTTTGTCTGTTTATTTTCTGTTTCCATGTACCCCCAATGGGCTCTTGGAATAAATCTTGAAATCCTGAAATCTTCAGCATTGCAGATAGGTGTCAGGCACGCACGCTCAGCTGACAGGGCCGGCCTCATGGTGTAGGAGTTACGAGTCATGACAGCCCCCCCCCCCCCCCCCCCCCGTGACGTGTCCTGACTCCCAGAACCAGCACTGAAAACCCAGTGCTCTTGTTGCTGGTTTAAAAAGACATCCTCATAACACAACAACTAGAGGATGGAGTTTGTTTCTCATTCAACCTTCTGCATTGACAACCATGAACAGAACTGAAGAAAAATTTATCTTTCTAAGAATCAGAGAAAAACAAGAGTTAAATTGAAATGCATTGTTCACGTGCAACACTCAGAAGTAAAGAAGCAGCTAAACATATTTTACCTTCAAGCTGAAACTGTGCCCGTTTAAGTTAGTTTACGCACGCTGAAGTTAGTGTATTCACGTTTGTGACATGGTTGATATTACGAAAATGTCACCAAATGTATCAGGGTCTAGTTTATCTACAAGACGGTCGCCGCGCGCATAACTGTTACGCCAAAAGGGGTCTAAGAAACACTACAGAAAACGTCTGCGGAAGAATATTACAAGCTCTTGTCTGATTGGTCCAAAAAAAGTATTATTTTAACCAAATTTTAATGGACCAATCAACAACAAGAAATGTAAATCACCTCCTACTAGTTCCAATACATCGCCGCTTGCTCGGTGTTTGGCAAGAACAAAACGTCACGTGAACTATCAGCAAACGAAGGGTGTTTCTTAGACCGTTTTTGCCGATTTGAGCGAGAGCAACGTAACGTTAGCCCTGTTTCTGTTTCATGCCCCACATCCCCCAATAGAAGCAAAATAATTAGAATAATTAGAATAACGTCGGAAACCTGAAATGGTGGTCATGCTGCGGTTGGACTGTGCCAAAAAGCCAGAATATACAAAGAGTGATTACTCCGCAGCTGACTGAAGCCAGTAATTTACTCCCACCCTACAGGTGGGAATCATTGTGAATTCACTCACTGTCCACTTAGCACTTCCCACCTTCCACCTTTTCACCTTCCAGGATGGAAATGAGAAAGGTGGCTTCATTCTTTGCTATGTTGCTAGACTGTGTAGAAATCACTCTTTGTGACATTTAGGCTTTTTGACTGTGCTCAGTGCTCACTGCCGTTCTCTTGCGGAATATGCCGTGACACTGCACAACTATGTTCATGAACTCTGCTCTGAACTTGGTCCCAGTCAAACAGTACAGGTAGAAGTTGATGGAACTGTTACAGAACCATAGGACACGGGAGACTGCAGCCAACATTTTCGTTTGTCCGTTTTCTATGGGGTCGTGCTTGTTCAATATATTTGTGTTGTTTAATATATTATGCACAGCAAGTGGAAATGCGAAGAGAAAATAGCAAACGGTGGCAGCAATCAAGGTGACAGTCAGTGAAGACACCGTCTGTTGTCTGGAATCCTGGCTGGCTTGTTGTTGTGCAGAGAGACGTTGGCTTGATCTGACAGTTCTGACCAGTGTCCTCACCAGAACGCTGTTGCTGACCGCTAACAATATGAAAGGCACTAAAGAAGCTTGAAAAAGGCGGATGCCTTGATAGATAGTGGAATTATACCAGTGATACGTCCCTGAATTAGGCAACCAACAATTTCCAAGACGAAGATCATATCCATACAGGAAGTGACAATCGCTGATAAGTAAAATGATGACCATTATAGCAGCAACAGCTTGCGACTTGTTCACTGTCCACATAACACTGACACGAAGTGGCCACAGCACTGAGGCAGCTCTGAGCATGGTGAGTGACACCAGCATCCAAGATGATATAGGTTCTGCTGTGCGAGTCAAAAATTTGAAAATCTTACACTGCCATATACCCTGATTCTGTATGTGTTTTATATGAAATGTATATGTGATTGAATAGTCCAATGCTGCTGACAAAGCAATCTGGTCACACACGGCCAGAACTATGAAGAACACACTGGACGTGGATGAAGGAAGACGAAGCATGATCAGAATGATCATTACATTACCGAAAAAACCCAAAGCCCACACCACTGGATTGCCAATATCTCTGATGAGGCGTGCTGCGTCTAGATATGGCTGGTGTTGTTCCCACCATGCATTCCTTTTGAGCCGGTCTGAGTTTTCCATTCTGCCTTACAACAAACAGTGTTGCTGGAGTGTGGTCAATTTCAATTTTTAAACAGAAAAAGTGCACTTGCCACATTCTTTGATGTACGAAAAGCTTACGACAGTCTTTGGCATGCAAGACTTTTACATAAATTAAGTAGCAATGGTGTAACAGGTATAATGCATCATTATTTTTTAAAAACAATATGCTATTAGACAGGTCAATATGCGTAAGATTGGGGAACGTCTACTCTTCAGCCAAAAAGATCGACACAGGGATTCCCCAAGGATCTGTAATAGCGCCATTATTATCCGGTATCTTAATTCACGATTTACCAAATTGTCTATCCAAGACAACAAATGTTGTGCAATACGCAGATGATAGAGCTATATGGGTCAATACTTCTTTAAGGAAGCATACTCATGAAAGATATGTTTATTATGTTCAGAACATACACCAAAGACATTTTAACAAAAACAGTTTGATTTTATTTTTACCTTGTGTTTTTATCACCACCATATCAACAAAGAAAGGCAACATTTGATTATACCAATTACAACACAGATGAAGAGGCTAATCTATTAGTTTCTGACGTTCGACGCCATTTAGAATCAAAATATTCAAAATATTTTAAAAAATGCCACTGATGGTTCAGTCTTAGATACGTCAGACAGTGGGGCAGGTTTTGTTATACCATCACTTAAAATAGAAAAGTCTTATTATTTAGGCAAAGACATATTAACACTTACTTCTGAATTATACACAATAATGCGAGCTTTAGAATTTGTTTGTGCTCTACCATATTCCATTTATAACATCTTATTTTGTGTGGTTTCAAAATCATGTTTACATACTCTGAAGCAACAAAAATAACAGTCAAATTTCGTAACGATGTTGTCTTTGAAATTAAGCATTTAATTCATTGTATTATTGCAAAAGGTATTGGCATTGATTTTTACTGGGTGCCATCTCATTGTGGGCTCTTTTGGAATGAGGTTGCTGATAGAGCTGCTAAAAGAGGGGCCTTCAATAACACTAACACATTTTTAGATGATAAATTGGCGTTGTCAACACATGAAACTTACTCTATGATGGACAAATCCATTTGTATCAATCCATCTGACTTTAGACCTAATATTGTTATGCATAGCAGATCCATAGTTAATTTAGCATACAAGATACGTCTAAATCCATGGAAAACTAAATACATAGAAACTAATTGTCTCTGCACTCAGAGATTATCAATTCATCATTTACTATTAGAATGCCAAATGTTGCTCTCTAAATACCGAATGTTCAATATGGACTTTTTTCATAAGTATAAAAGTGACGCAGACATTGACATCGAAATTAATGCTGTCCAAATCCTGATACTAGAGCCTTGGTGGCTTCAACTGTGAGATAGTGACGAATGGCACTAATACGACAGAGTTCAAAGTTCACATTATGAATCAGAGTCATGACATGAATGACCATAGTTAGCTGACAGTCGAGGGTTACATCAAGGTTTTTAGCTGACTGAGAGACAGGAACAGTAGCATCACCAATGACAAGAGAATCAGGAAACTGAACAGAGGTGGAACTTCTCTGAGTGGGAACAATTTTTGCTTCACTCTTATCGTCATTTAGTTTCAATGTATTGGATGTCATTCACGACTTGACATCTGAAACAGTATCCTGCATAGACAAAACTAGATAATGAATCTAACTAGCCTTAGAAGACTTTTGCAGTTGGGTATCATCAGCGAATGAGTGGTGGAGAGCTGAATGCTGGGACATGACGTCTGAAAGAGGAGACGTGTAGAGCACAAATAGAACAGGCCCCAGGACTGATCCCTGTGATACACCACAGGAAACAGATGATGGGGCAGAGTTGATGTCCTGAATGGAAACAATCTGGGTACGGTTAGAAAGATAAGAGGTGAACCACTAGTGAGCTGTATCACTAATGCCGAAGACAGATTCCAAACGAGAAAGAAGAGTGTTGTGGTCATTGGTATCAAACGCTGCTGAAAGGTCCAAGAGAGTCAGAAGAGAGTTTTCCTTCATTAAGAGAAAGATCTGAGAGTTGTCCTTCATCAAGTCCTAGAGAGAGTTGTTCTTGATGAGCTGTTAGACCACCTACACTCCAACAACCTTGTCTATCCCCTTCAATCTGCTTACCGCTCTGGCCATAGTACTGAGACTGCTCTTCTCAAAATCTGTAACGACATACTGACTGCCCTTGACTCTAACAATATCTCACTCCTGACCCTCTTAGAACTCTCTGCTGCTTTTGACACTATTGACCATTCTATCCTTCTTTCACGTCTGCATCACTCGTTTGGGCTTTCTGACACTGTTCGCAGCTGGTTACATTCCTACATCACTGATCGTCAACAGGTAGTCTCTGTTAATGGTCTTTCTTCTAAACCTTCTTCCTTGCTCCATGGGGTACCACAAGGTTCTGTCCTGGGCCTACTACTTTTCATTCTCTACACCTATCATGTCTGATCGTGCTAGCATAATCTGGCGGACTCCCAGTGGTGCAAAACATTAATTGAAAAACATACAAGTTTATTTATATTTGTGAAAAGTATATCGCTAAAATGTTTGTATTTTTATAAAATAAGGATTATTTTAAACATATTCATTTCTTAGAAGGTTTAAAACCGCTTTACTAAAAGAACAAATCTCATAAAACTGTCAACAACAAAGTATTAAGGGATATAACTCTTGATGTGAGTTCCGTGGAAAAATAGGTGTGGGTTTGAAAATGTGTATGGTGTTGTCACGAGTTTGTGACATTCTCATCTGAACAGACAGAGAAAGGCACCGTCTACCACTCGATCGCTAAGGGAGACAACCTACTCATGAAATGCGTGCAACCCGTTATCACCACTGACCTCTCGCGAGACTCCACATTCAACTTGCGACTTCATGAGCTTTAAACCGGTCGAACGTCACTCCATATTTTTCCTTCAGTTAATCAACATCGCTTCATCGCTTCATCCTTTCTCCTTTTCATCGTTTTGTCCACCTACGGCCGCCCAGTGCTGAGGTGTGGTGAGGGCCACGTCCCTGAAGGATCCTGTATTCAACTTTTTACCCTGCACGAGGCTTAGACGTGGGGGTAGCGAAGCTGCTGAGCTTCGGCTGAAATCGTCTCTTCTCTTCATCCTCATCGCCATCTTCACCCCTTTTTATTTGGTTCCTCATCGTCCTCCCTTCCCCGTCATCGTCCCTGGCGTTCACTGGAGTCCTGGAAGAAAGATGTGGCTGGTCCGGAACCCCTTCCACCTGCTCGCGCTTACCTCAAGCCCTTGGCGAGACCAGAGCTGCGACTGTCTTGTGGGGAGGATTCTTCTTCTTCATTCTGCCACTTGGAAGTTTGGTCAGTAGCTGCATAAGATTAGTATTAATCCCGTTAAAAGTCGTACAACAACGTGCGCGTAACAATGTAGAATAGCTAGTTATAGGTTTGCTAACATGTGTATTTGTGTGCGTTTTCTTTGGTTCATTTTCTTATTATTTTCTTGATTTTTGCATAAGGGGCTAAGGAACTGGCTGGCTGGGTCGTGACTTGTCAGTTGGATAGGTTTTTGCCGGTTGTAGAATTTGGTACTTGAACTCGGCACATATTTTTGAATCAATGTTTTTGCTCGCCATTGTGTGTTTAGGCCGTACAAATCGTTTTTCGGTGCAAAGTGTATTTGAGTTCACAGAGATTCAGAATCCTAAATGCGTGCACGCGCGCGCATTATTCCTTGTTGCGGGATATAACTCAAGCTGCAAGTGTTCTGTTCCGAGAGCTCAACTTGTGAGCTACATGTTTGGGCGCGGTTCGGTTTTGGAGATAGTGGGCCTCGCGGCCTATGTTTAGCCTCGCGGTATATGTTTACCCTCGCGGCCTATGTTTAGCCTTGCGGCCTATGTTTAGCCTCGCGGCCATCGTCCTAGCTGAATTAGGTATTAAGAGACTCTGCGGAGAGCTGGATAACAGAGGGTTATTCCAGTTGCGCTTCTAGCTATGCTGATAGGTGCTTTGTAAAGCGTTCATCCCCGTTTCTGTTTTTATTTTTGAGAGAAAGTGTCGTTAATGTTTTCAAGGCTTTTGACTTTTTGAAGTACATTGTGGATGTTATTTTGGGGAAATACATTCTTTTCCTGTAGTTCATCCGCCTTCTGGAAGAAATGAGAATGGAAAAGACATTATTTTTTGGTGGTGACATTTTCTGTAAAATTTTCAGAAGAATTTAATTGTTATGTTTTGTATTTGAAAAGCTAGAATTTTCTAAATGTATGAAAGCCTTGTTGTTCCAGAAATAGTGAAACCTTTTAGTTAATCCTTTTGATGAAATATTACCCCTAGACTGAGTCGTGTGAAAAGGATTGTAAAGAACTTGCTAACCGTTTCCCCTCTTCTGTTTCAGCTGATGTAGTCTGCCCTAGGAGGGGCGTCAGCTTTTCTTCTACTGACTTTAGTTTTCCCCCTGTCTTCTTCTTCCTCTTCTTCGGACGCTCTGTTGTTTGTTTTGTTGGACATCTCTTCTTCGTCTGCCCTTTCGTCGTCTTCTCTTCAATTTGTGTTTCTGCATACAAACTTTCTTTTAGTTAATTAGTTACGTTGCCGGCTTTAGTTTATTCCTTGGACAAACTTTTGAATGCCATGTATAATATGTAGATAATTTGTTAAACGTTGAGTGTATTGAATTGTGTAAGTGTGTGTCTGCTTGGTTATAATAAATAGTCTTGTTTTGTATTGTATTTCTGGTGTGCGCGTGTGCCTTCTCCTGTGAGTTTGTCTGTTTGGGCGTGCGAGACTCTCCTCGGGGTTCGCGATTTCCCTCTCCCGATCTCTGATCAAGATCGAGCGGGGGATTTCGTGACAGGTGTTCAGTAAAAGGCACGGTCACATACTGTTTTTTTGTGTTAAGTATGGAGAATATACATTATTTCATCTATTATAAAAAAAAAGCTAGAATGATTTCATCGTTGAGTTTCTTTCTACCGGCATTTGAACAATACAATTTAGAGAAATATGTGTCAATACGGCAACAGTTTTCCTAAATTTCCTGTTGACTAAGTTATATTTCCTTACTATTTGACATAGATTCTGATACTAAATAGGTTGCAGTATCAGGCAAGATTAATTGACAGTTTTTAATAACTTATGTGTATGAAAGGTTTTCAGTTTTTAGTAGACCTGATTTTACCCAAAAATTGTCCAACCCCCCACATTTCGACCACGAATTACAAGAAAAGTAGCACGGTGACCCTGTGTTTTCTTTTCAGTTTTGACCTTAGAAGTATGTGTAGATGCTATAACAAAAGTCTTGATCATTTGTCATCATGGGAAGTAAAAGGCGCGTATCCCCTTAAAAAACAAAACCCGAGGAAAACTACTGACTGATCTCACTCATCCACAAAACACAGGTACATACACACAGAATTGTTTTTTTTAAATGTGTTAGTTAGTCAGCAGTGCAGTCTAGAAGTTCGATCCCATGGTATCGTGGTAGCGAGAGGGTAGTATTTTTTCCCTTCTATTTCGCATGTAAAATGAACACTCTACCTTTCATTTTTATTTGACCACATCAAACCTTAGAGGCATGAAACTGCCTCAGGGACTTGGCACCCAAGAAATAAAAGACACCTACTCATCATTGTTCGTTTAAAATGTCTCTTTACCGCAAATTATAGAAATATCAAGTCCTTCTATTTTCGTGGGGGGAAAAAACACGTACAAATTGAGTAAGGTACACCCATTTCTCAGTGTGCTGATTAAAAGGTTTCTGGTTTAGTTGACGTTTGTCAGAACCCAGACACTCTGTATGGACGACTCAACAGTTACATATGTTTTGTAAATATATACAGTATATGATACAGTATTATGGGATCGACATATTTACACCTCAAAATAAACTTTTTCGATGAAATAAATCTAAATCATTGTCAGATATGATGATTGTGGTACAAACCCCAAAATATTTCAATAAGTTTCATCAATAATTTTTGGGGGGTAGCATATGGGTTAAACAAGTAATTTCCGCAGAAGAATCAGTCTTGTTTCCCCTTTTCCTTTTCCCCAATTTCATAACCCTTCCCAAGCAATCACATATCAGTTTCACCTCTTTTTCTTTCCCCACTTTTTCTTTCCCCACACCCTCACCGACACCGAGTGTTATCAACGATGTATCGGATCCTATCATCCAATCAGCCTACGCTGCAGTGGATCAAAATCTTACCACTACAAACAAACTCACTGCCGACGTCCAAGAAATCATCCCTCGCAGGCTACGACATGACGAAGATTGCCGCGACAAACACACACTGACATCAATGTAGACAAAAGCTAGGAGCTAAAGCTTGGCAGATCATGTAGAAAGCCAAGCCCCAAGCTCGCAAGACATCAACTGATACGTCATCTCGACTCAAGGTTCTCACGACACAGCTGGGGAAATCGTTGAATTGTGTCCCCGAGATGACGTAAGAACACCCACGGCCCCTCAGCTCCTGCAGGGATGACGACCATTGAACACGAATCTTGCATCGACTGCATGACTCCGCATGAACATGCCGAAAGCGCGATAGGTGGCCCACCTCGAAGTTAAAGTCCCAGGGCCCCCTGGGGTGCCTTTGGTCCAGAACGAAAATGCACGACACAACACAAGTAGGAATATTGCCAAACGCAAGTCTGTAGGCCTACACACAAATACGTAGAAATAAAGCTTAATGTCCCAGTCAATCAACTATCTATGCACAAGCTTACCTTGACCAACCCTGTCAAATATTAAAGGACGGGTTAACAAACCACTGTCTAGCCTACCACAATCTGGCTATAGCTAGGAATAACCGACTTCTTCAAAAATTGGACAGAAAGTGAGTTAGACTTGACTTGAGCACTCCCTTCCACTACATGGCACTATATCTTTAGTACAACAACAGAACCATAAAAAAGATGATGGTGGTTGTTCAAAGAAGAAAGAAGAAGAAGAAAGATTACAACCATGCTCGAAGCCAATCACACACAGACACACAATTCCCTAAACCAAGACACCCATTCATTGGATAAAAAAAACCATACCTACACGAACTCACTCAAAAACAAACATGTGAAACACGAGATACGCAAATAATCTGTCGTCTGTTCTCGTGTAGTGTTCAAAAAAATGTTTTTAAGCCTATAAACCGAAATGATAAATATAGCCTAGAGCGGGTAACGCCAAATACGCCGTTTGTGACACTGGGTGTGGCTGCATTTTGTACAGTATAATAGTTAGACTATGTTTGTTGAATCGCATGTCATGTTTGTTCTGATATGGAATGTTTCGCTGATAGAGTGTCCCAACATGTTTTCCCTTTCTCATATAGGTTCATTAACATAATATAAGCCACTCTTAGAAGTCTAGACATATCCATCTTTAAAATCGTAAGCCAATACTTGATACACCTAAGAGAATTATTAATATACAATGGGTAACGACCAGTTTCTCCCATAACAAACTTACTTGGTACTTTCAACGTGACGTTTAGAAATCGCTTGCATGCAAAAGTATGTACTTTCTCAATGTTTAAACCCCACATTTCAGCTGCATACATCAATACTGGCTATACTTGTGCATCAAAAATCTTTAAAAAAAGCAAGATTTTGAAATAGCTGGAAGCTTACAAATACGTTTCACACAATCAGCACAAGCTCGTCTGTCTTTAACCACCAGAAGCATCTGCGCGTTTAACTCATTGTTGTTGTGAATACAAATCATACATTGTTATATTCATTTACCACCTCTAAAGCTGCATCGCTTAAGAACCATTGACCATTTTTGCCTAAACATCCTCCTTTACGAAAAGCCATGATCTTAGCTTTATCTGTATTGATGCTAAGATAGAGATTGTTACATTCTTCATTTAAAATGTCAATTTGGGTTTGAAGACATCTGGCGGTATCAGACAAAAGAATAATGTCATCAGCAAACAAAAGAATAAGTAGCTCCACAAGACCAGGTAAACGTTGGATGCCATGTACACCATTTTCGTCCACAGATGCTGCAATTTCATTAATACAGACAGCACAAAGTTCAGGACTGAGAATACAGCCTTGACTTAAACCGACAGGACAACTACAACACTCCGTGAGACGATACTCAATTCTAACACAAGAGACTACTGAGCTATAAATAGCTATGACAGTGTTCAGGAACTTACCATGCATACCAGTTTTACGTAAAATTTCAAACAATGGTTGATGCTGAACACAACCAAACGCATTTCTCAGGTCTACAAAACAAGCATAAAGTTTTCTTCGAGAAACACTTTTCTATTGCATTTAAGGAAAAACATATCGTCAAAAGTGGAATATCCCTTTCTAAATCCGGCCTGAGTCTCTGTTGATTTTCTGTTTGTTTCTATTCACTTTACAAGTCCTTTGTTTAGAATAATTGTATAATAATGAAACTCCTCTATAGTTTTCGGCAAAGATGTGTCTCCTTTTTTAAAGCAAATGACCGCTTTGGTCCATTCTTCCGGATTTAAACCCTTATCAAAAAGTGCATTGAACAGCTTAGTCCAAAAGCCAATTGAAAGATCACTACTTAGTTTTAACATTTCTGGCATAATCTGATTGATACCACACGATTTGCCATTTTGTACTATACAGATAGTCTCAAGAACTTCCTCCTCAGAGATAGGTGTATTCAAATCATCACAATTATAATTTTGGAAGGAGAAAGAGAGAGACTCAATAAAGCATAATGGAAGGACATTATTAATATCTTTAACAATAAGCTAGATACTTTTTGTTCACCAGATTGTTAAAGTAGAAAATAATTTCCCATCCCACGGTTCTTTGTGACACGAGATCCCCTCAACCTGTACTTAGTCTTTCTTACTATTTTGTATCCCAAACATTTAGCGGAGTAGAATAATCTTTCCATCATTTTTAGTTCCCAAGCAAACCTTCGGGAACTATTGTTTCTGTTTGTTCAGACATCCATCCATGTTTGCGTCCATCACTACGCTTTTCCGTCCTTCCGAACACCAAGCCCAGATAAGCACGTGATAGAACTTTGCACCTGCTTGGATTCAGCGTTATTTTTCATCACTTTCTTCCACTACAATATTTTTGTACTAGTTTATTGTTAGCGTGATTTTCCTACATATGTCATTATTTTAAAACAAACTAAGTTATTTGTTTTCACGGCATAAGCCAGTAAACTCTACAACTGTCTCTCGAAAATCTGCTCTGAATTGTCTGTGAGTTAAACAGTACAGGTAGAAGTTGACAGCAAAGTTAGAGTTCCACAGGGACATGCTGGCCTCATGAAACACCTTGTACTGACCGCGTGTTATTGGGTTGCCCCAGTCAATATGTGAATACCTGTTCATTACTAAATATGTTGCATGAGGTGCTGTCAAGAGGACAAATCGAACACTGGCAGCAATCAGGGTGACAGTCAGTGAAGATACTTTCTGTTGTCTGGAATCCTGGCTGGCTTGCTGTGCACAAAGACATGTTCTTGTTCTGACAGACTTGATCAATGAACTCACCAGGACAGTGTTGCCTACAACCAACATTATGAAAGGTAGAAACCGGGTGATCATAAGTCGAACCAGTAGTAAACTACGCATGTACACTTTTGGTCCATAGGATTTACAACGCCCTCTGCTGGCGTAATAGTAATACGAGAGGTTACTGTTGGCCATAATAATAACAATGGCTGCTAAACCAGCCATAACTCGTGACTTTATCTTGGTCCACACAGCACTGACACGAAGTGG